>CM018041.1:10231845-10654345 GCA_008638375.1 Nyssa sinensis | reverse complement strand
TCCCTAGAAATCCGACATATGGCTATCTTATAGACAGTAGTGCATGAACAAATAAATAAACAAGATTTATGTCACCTTTATATTAATTACTTTTATAGCATAAAGCTCTATGCAATGTTCTCATGATTGTATTACTGATCAGCAAAAATAAATAAAAAATGGTTCTCATGACTGTATCATTATGAAACAATTTCAGTAGTTCACAATGAGCCCAATTCATGTATATCTCACCAAAGTAATGGAAGATGGATTAAATATTTTCACAAATGCTGTACCCAGAACAACCTGCTGTAAGGGGACCAGCTGCTCGCAGAATCCGCAAGTACTTCCTTGATTTTCCCTGTACGTGAAAATATCCAAATCGTTATTTATAGAGGCAAGTAATTCATGAAAACCCAAATAATGAACTCATACCAAGTGTTTCATGACCAGAAGAATCGCTAGACTTATAGATCCCATTACAAAAGGGGGCCATGAGAACTACAAAAGGAAAACACCACCTGTTATTAAAAAGAATATATAAGTAAAAAAAACTAATATAAAACACATTACACAAAATTGAACAGAAAGAACATAAGTGGCACTTTTCTAATAATGATGAGACCAAGATAGATCACAAAGAAAATGTAAATCCATATGCCTGAATACACAACAAATTGAATTTCAAAAACAAAGTTTTAAGTATTGGTATAGTTGGCTACCAGACAAGATATCAAAGGTGCCAAAAGTCAAACTAATAATGGTATACTGCTGCTTATTGATGTGTGTATCTGTTGTGTCAACATCACTGCATCCAAAGTAATAACCACATAAAACACATTTCGGCTCTTAAGGGGCCAAAACCCTTTTCTCTCCAGTCTTCCCACTTTTTTTCTTTCAATTCTAGCATCTTGATGTTCATGTAACCATGTTTTAACCAACTTATGACTCTTGAAGACAAATTTAGGATTGAAGGGATTTTAGTTAGAAGCTCTCAGTTATAAACTTCGGTCGGGAATTTTTATCTAAGGTAAAAAAATTATTTAATACCATAAAAGTTTGGGGATTCTGTTTAAGGTACAGCAATGATTATTTACTAAAGGGTTTTATCCCCGAGAAAAAAAAAAAAGCAAATACAACATTCACCCAATCTTTGTTCCGCAATAACACATATTCTCATTCCATATTATTTGGGGCAATCAAATGCTACAGAAAGTTACAAGTATGAATGAAACTAATGTACATAATGATAACTAAGATACCAACACAAGTGTTCTACATGGTGAGAATGGTATGTGCATATCATATCAGTAGATACGATACAAATTAACAGAACTTGCAAAAATTAACCTCAATGGATTACCCGATTTTAAAATAATTTAAAAAAAAAAAAACTCAATTGATTACATTAAAAATTACAATTTATTTTAACTAGAAAAAACTTAATTCAAGCTAGGTATCAAACTTATAAAAATAAAAAATCCATGATAGCTGTAGCACATAAATCAACAGAAGAGGGAATTCAAATGTAGTTATATGAGAAAATAAAGATATATGCATATATTATCCTTTGAAGGATCTATCACTTATACATGCAAAGCATACCTGGTCCGCTCCAGAAATTATACTCTTGACCAGTGGAATAATTTTGCTACTTCGTACAATATCATATCCCAAGAAATACTTTGCTTGAGATAAGGCAATCACAATGGCTGAAGCAGTTGTAAAGCCAGAAATTACAGAGTGGCTGATGAAACGAATAAGCCATCCAAGCCTGAATGGAAGAAAACGGGTGTAAGATTTTTATATTAAAAGTAAATTTAAGAATTAGAAAATTAAATGAAAAACTGAGAGATGCAGATTTTAGGTAAGGTGACGAAGTTGACTGCTATTGGGTCCATACCAAACCTCACCATCCTTGAAAGAAAAATGGACAGGCTAGATATTATATGGCATGTTTCGCAACCAAAAAAAGGTCTTCCGGTTGGAGATAAAAGAAAAAAGAAAATATAATGATTTAATCCCCATAACTCATTTTACATGATGTAGGAGTTTCCATTGAAAAAAGAAAAAGAAGTGGAAATACCTCAACAGTCCCATTATACACTCTAAAATCCCAACCAGCAGAGACAATAATATCGCAAGTTCTGTATATAATGCATCTGATGAATCAACTATGCTGCCCAAGACATTAGAGACAAGGAGGGAAACCAATGCTACTGGACCAATTGCAAGCTGGCGAGATGACCCAAATATGGCATACACAAATATAGGCACGAAACCAGAATCTGAGTTGCAAAGCCCAAATTAGAATACCAGAGTTACACAGACAGATACAATTCATAATTGGGAGCTAGAAAAATTAAATAAATAAAAGACTTGTGAGTTAAGAACAAAAAATAAAAAGGGCCAGGTAACCCGATTGTGATGGAAGACACTGTAGCACTGCAAAATGCCACAATGACATCATAATTTGGTTGTTACAAACAGTGAGTGGTGACGGCATCCCTAGTAAAAAAGACTGGTATAAACTTTTCACAAGTCCAGAGTCAAGTTCAAGAACCTCCGACATTTTCAAGGTCTGTCATACTTCTCCTCTGTTTTTTTAAATGGGTAGACACACACACACACTTGGTCTCAATTGGGACTTATAACTCTCAACCTTCTCTTTGTGAGGTGAAGGAGATACCACCCAATCTAACGCCTGGTGTCCAAGGTCTATTATAATATAATTCACAGTTTGCTCTATCTTCAAAAATTAATTTCAAATGGAAAAAATAAATAAATAAGCTTTCATCCACAATTCATCTGAGGGTAAAACTAATTTCAAGATCAAAGTTATAGCTTGCATTGTCACACAATGTACTAATGATGATGATGATGATAATATATTCATCAGTACATATAACTGTGACAAAACTGAACGATGTAATGGTATGATGATAAACTTACAAAGTCCATATATTGGTTGCAGCCCAGCTAACTTTGCATAAGACATTGACTGGTCACATAAAACAAACTGTCAATCATACTGACCAACAATATAAAAAACAATTGATGTAAATTAACTTTATAACCACTTAAACCCCATCACAGTCAGAAAATAAATGCAACTAAGAAATTTTACACTTTTAGAAATACGAGCGTGATGTAAAATAGCAAGAGGCAAATACCCCAATTCAAATAGAGATAACTATTCTCTCTTTCTTTTTTGCTCAAGTAAAATAGAGATAAAGTAACTTGATAGGCATACATGCATGACATGGCTATGGGGAAAGTGAATAAGCACCAACTAAAATTGAAAGACAAGTGATCCATTCATGAATAATATAAGTGCTTGAAGGAACCAAAACAAATCAATACACAGAAAAATGTAATCCACGCTGGAATTTGTGTAAACTCTTGGTAATTTCCAGAGTCTGATAGGGGTTTGAACAGTGCAATTGCATGAACCAATCATTCAATTGAATCTGTTACCTATCCAATCATCAATGGTTAAAGTGCTTGACGGACCCTGCTTTACAGTGCCAAATTATCTCAAATCTCAAAATTTTGAAAGATATACATAAAGTCAATAGTAAAAAGGTGCTGCCCGAAGCACACGAAACCAATCATTGGTTAAATGCTTGATGCAATCAAAATAAGATCTGATAGCCGTGAATTTCAGTTCAATAAAGTTTCGTGATTTCAAAGAATTTGATAGATGGACTGGACACAAAAGATTTCTTTGCTTGAATTGAAAAACAAACATATTCAATCATCCATAATTAAGTGCTTGATTCAACTATAACAAGCACAAAACCACTAAATAACTAAGAAGGGGGTCGGTACATCAATTCAATTACTAACTAAATAGAAGACAAATCAATCCAAACACTGTTGTCCACTACAAAGCAAACACCGCCTTAAAAGCCAGACAAAGTTGATACGTAATTAACCATTGCGACACGGTGTCTGTTTGGTCGCCCATAAAATGAAGGAAAACAAGAGAAAAACTAGGATTGCTCCTTATTTGGGACAACAGAAAAACAAAGAACTACAATCAAAGTCTTAGCAAGATTCACTGAGAAATTATATCTGCCTTTTTAATCCAAACACGTACGAATTTAATCATTGCTAGCTAAATTATGGGAATTACCTGAGGGACGAGCATGATCCCGACAGTGATACCAGCCATGAGATCGACCTGTAAGTACTCCCGCCATTTGTAAGTTCGAATCCAACGGTAACAAGGGAGGAAGAGCTCGATCCAATCGGTGGACGTCATTCGCTTCATCTTCGACCGCCATCTGGATATGACAGGAACGGTTGACGAGGAGGAGGAGGAGGAGGAAGACGACGTCGTGGTGGGGTGTTGTAAGGGTATGACCTTGACGGGCCGAGTAGTCGGCATGGTACCCGAACTCTCTGCTGCAGAGATTTCGCGCGAGCTGGAAGAGGCGTATGTTATCTCCATGCGCATCCCCCGTGCATTATTAAATCTAATGGAATAGAAACCTCCTGCACCAGGACCAGATGCTCTCACGATTCGCCCCACTTGTGGACCCTGCAAACTGAGTGGAGCATAAATCCAGGGGAAGACCAAAGCCTAAACGTGATGCGTATCAACAATTAATTAAAAATTAGCTGAAAATATATCGGTAACTTGATAACATATGTAAGTATATCATCTCTGTTTGTTTTTTTTTTGTTTGTTTGGGTTTTTTTTTTAATTCAAGGATAAGGATGGGGAGGGAAATGAAAATATCTAACCAATACCCATGACTTGAAAACAAGACTTTACATTACTTAAATAAGACTTCTATCTGATATAATATCTATTATTATGATATACAAAAATTATATATTCAAATGACGTATATTCACTAAAAATATAAAGTTATATGTGTGAAATTAAAAAAATGCTTACAAAAAATGTCTATAAATAACATGATTTTGAAAAATAAAATCAAAAGAATGTGATTCAGAAAAATTAAATTAATATTCCGCAAATTTAATAATAAAAAAAAAACTCAACAAAAAAAGGGGCTACCTCATAATTTGATAAACAATCATATTTGATATTTATATACTAACAAAATAGTTTTTTTAATTTTAAATTTATTTATAATTTCACATTTTTATCTTTTAAGTATGAATATGTTCTAAACAAAATAGACTAATAAAACTACATTTTCAAATTTAAAAAGTCCTCTCCATCTATGTCATCTTAGTTTCTCGTACTTTTAAAAAAATGTAAAAATATACAATTCTGTCACATTAATTAAGTTATTTAATGCAATGGAAGATAAACTATTGAATGCAATAGAGGATGAAGGAATTATAGGACTCAAACTCCGATTTGCTGTATAAGAAATGAATTTTAATCACTTTATCTCGATATGTTCCACGTATAATAAATATAAGAAAAAATATTAAAAAATCTCAAAAATAATTTTTTTAATCCAAAAATTTCAGCATATATTTTTTTCATCTAAAAAATCCAAAAAAGCAACTTTTAATACAAGAAAGTTTAATTGTTAACTTTTATCTTAATACCGTTAAAAAATATTATTAATTAGACTAAAATAGCCTTCAAAATATATTTAAAAAAATTGTAAAATATATAAAATAACTTCTTTAATCCCAAAAAAAATAACATTTTCTGAAGTGAGAAATTTTCTTTTAGAACATCTGGATAAATAAAAAATATTTATATATATTTTTTAGATTAAATAATTTATTTTATCAACTATTTAGTATTTTTAAAATATATATTAAAATTTATTTTAGTTTAATCATTAATATTTTTAACGGTATTAAGATGAAAGTTAACAATTAAATCTTTTATATTAAATTTTTTAAAAAAAAAATTAAATAGATAAAATATATCATGTATTTTTTGGATTAAAAATTTTATTTGAAAAACTTTTTAATATTTTTTTAAAATATTTTTTTTTTTTAAATTCAAGTGACTAATAATCATAATATAAGGTCAGTCAGACAATGGATGATCCCAAAACCAGATCGCTAATAATAATACTAGTAATTAATTGTCGTATTTAGACGTTTTCCACGCAAAGTTCGTTTCCGTATAATTCACACTTATGGAGATAGTCAAATTCGTTGACGGAGAATGAAGAGGACACGTGCACGTAATCATTAAGAAACTTTTTTCCACTTTTTTGGTATAACTGTATTATAAGCTGACTAAGAACCAAAAAACAAAAAAAATTGGTATAATCCATTTTAATAATTTATGTTATTATTTTTAATATTTAATATTTTTTTAAAAAATCAACTCTCTTTTATGGTGAATAACTATTAAATTAAAATATTTATTTTATTTTTTAATAAATAATTAATAATTTTATTACTTGATAATTATTAATTTTTGTAAAAAAAGTTCTTTATAAAATTAATTATTATAATAGAAATATGTAAATATAACATATAAAAAATATTAATAATATTGAATTTTAGCAATAAAAAGGAGATTAAGAATTTTGTATAATTTAAATTAGATTTAATACATATTTGTTGTGAAAAAAGTTCATCACTTATAAAAACACATATGCATATTTGATTTTTATATGGAAAATTGTAAACTTGTGCAAGAAAACATTTCATGAATAAGAATTGTTGGAAAATAATAATAATTATTAATTTTATTAATTAATATTTTTAAATCTTCCAACATTATCAAGAGTTGATATGCAAGGACAAGGCTACAAATAAATTACATGGTATGATATTATATTTAGTTTGAGATTAAATATAATTATTTTTCAAATATATCGTATATGTAAACAAATTATATAAAAAAATATTAATAATATTCATTTTTAGTAGTAGAAAAAATTAAGAATTTTCTTATAATTTAAATTAGACATAAATTATATAATACATGTAAAAAAGTTCACCACCTTTGAAAATATATGTGCATGTCTTATTTTTACATTGAAAATGGAAAACTTGTGAAGAACTTTTTTCATTAGTAAGAATTATTGAAAAACTAGTAATAATTAATTTTAATAATTAATATTTTTAAATATCCTAAGATTAGTAAGAGTTTGATATGCAAGACTGCAAATAAATTACATGATATGTTATTATATTTAGTCTAATTGTCATTTCAACTTATAATTTTGAACTGAATAAAATTATTTTTCAAATAAACTGTTAAAATGGTTCTAGACTATTAGAGAACTAAATACATCAAAAGTTGGAGAAAATCTAGAAGTGCTTAGAAAATCTAAAGAATGCAACCAATTGCGGGCTACCCTGGTTGGTTACACTACTATTTTTAAAGGAGAGATTATGTGTTTAATTCTCATTTTTTGACGAAGATGTGGAATTAGTTTGTACCTTTTAATTACAGAATTGGGTTGAGCTTATTTGTTTCACGGCTCATACTTAGGAATGACAACGGGGTAGAGTGCCCCTTTCCCAAACCTGATCATGTTAATATCTCTCGTTCCCGACCCTGTCTCATGCAGTCTCGTCTAAAAGTTTACCTTGACCCTGTTTACATTTTTTGAATACCCCTTTTGCTCCGTCTTGAATCTCATTTTTTTTTTTTTAAATAAGTTAAAACTTTAATTTTAGTAGGTAAATTAAAATTTTATTGTCAAAATAAACAATATAATAAAAAAAATATAAGTGTGATATAAAAAACTTTAAAACTAATTTTTTATAGTATTATTTATTGATAAAATTAATATATATAAAAATAAAAAAATATATATATAAATAGAGCGAGATCGGAACAGAATGACTATCTCTGAACCAACTCTGAAGTCGACGAAATTTTAAAAATCTCACCTCATCTCATTTATAATGACCTCATTTATAAAACGGGACAAATTTTCATCCCAACTCAAACAAACAGTAACTTTTAAGATAATGGTAGTTAAAAGTTAAAAGTTATGTGATATGTAAAGTGATTCTAATATTTTTTATGTTAGAAAGTCTAGAAATTTGTAATATATCTCATATAATACCATCACTGCAATCAAAAAAGAAAATCTGAAGTAAGCCTACGCATAGAAGGGGAAAATTATATATAAGAATAAAGAGTTATTCTTGAAACTTGAACCTTAAAAAAAGAGATATTTGACTTGGTCATGGAATTTAAGATCTCTGCACTTCAAATAAACTCTTTTTTATGCCTACTTTTAAAAGGCGTGAAGCATACAATAGAGTTATTAAATAAAAGCAGTATAAAGGTTTATATTTATTGTGATTTATGTTTTAATAAAATAAAAAATTATAATTATATTTTCTCGTATTGTAAAGTAGTTGAGTATGTATAGAATTTAATTGCAAGACCTGTCAAAGACCAAGTACGAGAAATGATAATATTATTGTATGACTTAAAAAAACTTCAGACAAGTAGTAACGGTAATAGAGGTATTGGTGACAAAATGGCTAATATTCTTTAACAATTTTAGTGTCAACGAAATGATAGAATATTTAAATAAAAAAAATTCGATCCTTATAAATATTATTGAAAAAGTCACTTATACATTTTCAAATTATTATAAGATTGATTACTAAATTAATCTCGTATCAGCTAAAAGTAAGGCAAACAGGAGGATGAGATTCATTAGGTAGATTTCCCTTTTGGAGAAGAAAAAATTAAATTTTGATGATTCTAAAAAAGGGGAGAGTTTATCAGGAAGAATTGGTATTATTGTTAAGAATGATAAAGGTGAAATTTGTTGGGCCTTACTTAGAAGGTTTGATAATAATTTTTCGTTGCCGTAATTGGAGGCTTTGGCTCTTAAAAAAGGTTTACTAAGTATAAATGTTTAGAATGGTAAAAAATTTGACATTGAAGACGAATCTAAGTATATTATTAATGTTTTATTGGAGAAATAAAGATGCTCTTGAGGGATTTATAACATTTTAATAGATTGTGTTAGTATTATTAATAATAATAGGTTGAAAGTTACTTTTAAATATATATATATATATATATAGAGAGAGAGAGAGAGAGAGATTTTGAAACAGATTTGGGACAAAGGCGCCCCGCCCCATCCCCACCCGATTGTGTAAAATAAAATAATAAAGAAATTTTTGTATTACATAGTTAATATTTATAATAATTTTTTAGTCATACGTTAGAAGTTTAAACAAATTTGATAAAATTATATATCTGTAAGAACTATTAATATCAGTCTGATTCTCTATTGTATTGCAAATTTTTTATTTTAATACCCGTAATATTTTATTTGATTTGTATTAATTACAATTAATTTAATTTGCACTACACTTAAATGGGCTAATCCAATTTGGCAACCCAAAACTTCACTGAATTGTCTATAACATCGCATTAAAATTATGTTTCTCACATTCTAATGGCAACTCTCCCTCCAACCTGAATAAAGGTCGAATTTAATTTTAAATTTGGTATATAATTATTAAGAGACCATTCTGAAATTCAATACTAAAATATCTTTGACATCATCTTCTTAACCTATAATTAAAACAATTTATGAGCTAAATATTTGTTAAATAAATGACAAGTGTAAAAAATCACTCCACAATTATTAAATAATTTTTACCAAACATCTAATTAACAAACTTATTATAATAAAATCAGTTCTTCGGGATCATAATCTTCTAATGTCTATTTGTTCATATTTAGGAGGCGTATGAATTTTAAAAAATTAATTATGATATAATTAATTTTTTATTTTTTATTTTATATATTAAGTAATGTGTGAATAGTAAATCAGGGACAAGACTTGTAAAAAATCAAAATTTACTGCACTTGGATAGTGATTCAAATATAATTTTTCGAAAAATATTTTTAAAAACTTTATAATTAATTTTTTTAAAACTGTGAAAATATATTTGGATATGATAATTTAAATTTAAAAAAAAAATGAATAATTTGTTAAACGCGTATCTTGTATTTTAAAATTAAAAATTTGTTTTTAAAAACATACACAAACGAAAGGTAATTTTTCAACTTTTCTCGCATTTTACAAGCAGGAGATTTTAAGCCATTGTGATTAAGACCCCCTTCTAAGATAGAAAACCACGTTTTGAGGGCTCAAACTCCCGCCCCCAACTCCTCTACTTAAGTCATGTTCAGTTGTGCGGCCAGGCTGTACTTAATGATTTGGGTATGTTAGTGGGGCGCAGCTAGACCGCACTGTGGGATAAAGTTGGCGAATGGCCCTCCATCTTGATTCTATTACAAGTCTGCCATCATTGTTAAGTTTAGTGTGCCATCGTTCCAAAACGGCGGCAGCCCATTTTGTACTCAGCAAACTGTTGCAAGCTCTATATATAATACAATATATTTATATAATATTGATATATATATTTTTTATGTATAAAACAATTTAATTATAAAAATATAAAATATTACTAAATATATAATTTAATATACAAAGACAAAAAAATAATAATTCATACACATTCAACACATATTAAATAGTTATCAAATATAGTCATATAAACACTTAATTATTTAACTCAAATAATATTTTTTTATAACTATTTAATTAAATTATATTTTTTTAAGACCCATCTCTTATCAAAATATTATGCAGGGCCAAGAAATAAAAAAAAAATGTCTGTCATGTCAAGTGAACCTTGATACTAAAACACCTTTCCACCCAACATTTACTATTGTCCACAACAGAATCCAATGCTCACCGAAAAGGGAAAACATGTCCACATAGTGTTTGCTAAATGCGCTAAGTATTACACATTAAAGACCAATTCTAATGGAAGAACCATCTAATCTATTATGAATTTTTTTTTTTATCATTTTTGGATTGTTGAAACTTTATTAGCAAAATAAGATTATTTTGATGTTATTTATCAAAATGAAATTGTTTGAGAAATGCTTTTACATTAAAAATATTTTTATATTTTTTTAAGTGATGCTTTTATTAGATAGTGTCTTTTACAAACATTTTCAGTTGAAAACGTTTCTTGAAATCACACATTTGCAATAAAAATGTAATTTGAAGAAACATTTTTAATGTAAAAAGGTCTTTTCAAGACACGTTTTTATTAAACAACATTTTGCCATTTTGGTATATAAGATTCAACCGGCCTTAGATAGTGTCTAAACTTTTTTAACCCTATTCTTACAATTAACTCCACCTAATGTTGTAAAAAAAATGGTGGTAAGTTTTTTACTATTTTAAGGTTGTTTTAAACTTAATTATCAAACTAAAATTTTTTGATGCCATTTATCAAAGTACGATTGTGTTATGAAAGTGTAACTTGAAAATACACTTTTACATTGAAAGTGTTTCCTCAAATAACTTTTCTTTAGGAAACAACTTTTCAAGTGATGCGTTTATTTGAGAACATTTTCTCAAACCACATTTTTACAATAAAAATATTATTTTGAGTAATGATTTCAAATAAAAACGTAATATTTTATAAAATAACCCTCTTTTAGTAAGTATTAATTAATCTTAAGTCTCTTATAAAAAAAATTTAATTATTATAAAATCTACGGGCATTTTTAACTTGAGCTCAAGAATAATTAGTCTTTTTTTATGAAATCTAATGCATTAGTGCTGATTTTTTTACTTACCAAAAAAAAAAAAAAGACAATTATAGTTTGTTTGGATAACTAGGA
The DNA here is from genome assembly GCA_008638375.1 of Nyssa sinensis. NCBI lineage: Eukaryota > Viridiplantae > Streptophyta > Magnoliopsida > Cornales > Nyssaceae > Nyssa > Nyssa sinensis. The sequence continues at coordinate 10,642,770 of CM018041.1, read as the reverse complement.
GGGAAAGGAAAGGAAAAGATAGTATTAGTTATAAGGGAAAGGAAAGGAGAGGAGATAAGAAGGTAATCCCTCCTTTATGTTTGGATAACTAATGAAAGGAAAGGAAAGACTATTATCTTATTTGGGAATGATAAAGAAAAGAAAAGAAAAAAAAAAGAAATTATTTTATATTATTTTACTATTATGCTTTAGGACGGAGATGTCATTTTCATTTTGACTTTTATAATTTTAAAGATAATATTAGTGTTATTAAAAATTTATTAAATCTTTTATTTCCTTTCCCTCCGTTTCCGCCCACGTTTGGAAGGATAACAAAATTGTTAAAATGAGGGTTAAGCTCTCCCTTTTTTTCCTTCCTAATTTTTAAAACAAACATAATATAAGCTCTCATTCCTTATCATTCTCTTTTCTTTCTTTCTAATTCCATCCATCCGAACATAGTGTTAGTCTTTGTTATATTTTTTGAGTTCATGTCCACTTTAATGTACTAGCACCAATCATTTTTAATACTATGGTATTTTTTACCCATCCCACCTTTTCCTTCCAAAGGCGCGTGTTTTGCCTCAGTGTTTTGTGCCGCTGACGACGCTGTCCTATGCGGCACTTGCGACCACCGCATCCACCGCCACAACAAGATCGCCGACGAACACCAACACTTTTCTCCCCACCACCCTTCTCCTAAACAAAAGCCTCTTAATCTCCTCTCCTTTCCTAAATAAAAGACTCGATCTCCCCACCAACCCTTCGTTGCAAATCACAACATGAAGGCATCATCACGAATCTCTCAACATCAACGTCGATGACCTTGGGACAGATAAGTATTACTCCATCAGCGAAGAAATTGGTCGACGTGTCAGCACCACTGCTTACTTGTCGACCCCCCACCATCTTCATCGTGTTGCCCTTGGAACGCCAATTGCTGCAACAAACCCAGAAATTCCAAGGGGAAGAAAAAGACCTCAATGATTCACCAAATTTCACAAAAGTCTCCGACAAAGAAACTTTATATCAAGCTTCTATCTACAGCAAATTGAATTCATTGATCTGTGCAAAAGCCAATTCATAGCATCTTAACCCAGGAAACTCATGAGGGAACTAAAAAAACTGGCTTACTTCGTTAATTACGAGAAAGAAGAGAAGTTTATCCAATGGAACATGGGGAAGCAGAAATTTGATGCAGTGGGGTTCGTTGTGTCTAAAAGATTTGGATTAACATATTTATATATGTGTGTGTGTGTGTGTGTGTGTGGGCGTCATTGTCTATCAGTAGAGTGATTGTCGAAAGTCATGAGAGGTGGTCTACTACTTTTGAATAAAGTCTGAGTGAGACTTCTATAATAGAACTTTCTTTCTAATAAATTTGCATCATTTTTGATGCAGCTATTTTTGGCTCGTCAAGGATGCGACCCTCACTATGAATGAACTTGCAAAGAAATAAGATAAAAAGCCACCGGGAATGGCTCCGGTGGGTAGCCGCTCCGATGGTTCAATGAGATCAAGGAAAAAAAAATTGCTTGATCTAATAATATCTTTTTTTTATTACTTAAGTCAAAAATCAGATCCCTATACATACTTTCTCCAGTGTATTTATAGGTTAATGGGGTTTTGTTTTTTGTGCTAAGCGGTGGATGCAATGATATCTTTATGTCACTGTTCATCATTGATTTTACAGCGATGTAGGACTAAGATTTATTTCGTCTTTGGTCAGAGCTAGACTCTGCCGTTTGTCAGGCGGCACAGAATTCATCATGACGGCATACGTCATAACATTTTTGTAAATGGTTGTCTTATCACGACATCAGTATTCCGAGATACTCTGGTAGTGACTTCGGTAGCATTAACAAACAACCGAGGCTATTTGTTTGACTGTATCGATATAACCTCTTTATACTTATTTTGAGAAGTTTATATAATTCGAGCTAGACACGTGTCAGGTCCTAATTGGGAGTATATTTTTGGTGTATCAGCTACTCCCCCCTAAATCTGAGTCCTAAATCATGCGTGCAGGACTGAGGTTAAGGTTTCTATGTATTTTATTGTCTGTAAAAAATCACGTGCACGCGCATTTAATAAGTGGTTTCTTTTTCGGTATTTCGATGAGGCATGAGCCGTCATGGCAGATTTAATGCGCAGACCGTCGTTTCGAGAATCGAAGCTATTCATTACGCCAGCCGTTTATTTCGATTTTCTCAAGATTTTTTGAAATGTTTCGGTTCCCGGTTTTGTGAAATCATAAAAATGATACGTTTATTATTTTTTTAGAAATTTTGAAGATCTTTATTACGAGAACTATTTACACTTTTGAAAACAGTTGTCAACATATCTTTCGAGCGTAACCTCCGGTGAACTCAGGACGATTTCTGGCAACGGTGATCTGACATTTGAAACGTGTGACCGGTAACTTCCTTATTTCTAGTGTTGTTTTTCTCTTCGTCGTTTTAGTCTTCGTTCTGGCTCTGTTTTCGGTTTCATCTTTGTTTTTCTCCTTTCTGGTTTCTCAAAATTTCTTTGTGTGTTGATCATGTCTGGTTCAAAAATGGGAGAAGTTAGGGTTGAGCCAGAAATTCGGGGTGAAGACGATCCGCCGTCTTCATCCTCTACTTCTTCGTTCTCGTCTTCTGAGTCGGCCTTAGAGTTGAGTGATAGGGAAGTTAGCACATCCCATAGGGAAGAGGGTGAGAGTTATATGACGAAAAGGATGTTGTCAACCCTTAGGAAGCAATACCAGTTTCCAAGGAATGTATCCTGTAGAGTCCCTAAGCCTTCAAATCGTCCTTCCGATATTAAACGGGGGGAGATCTGTGTTTATTTCGAATGGTTCGAGTTAGGCGTACGCCTTCCTTTTCAAACTCTTTTTAGAGAATTTTTTACTTATTTTAACATTTGTCCTGCCAATCTAAATGTTAATAGCTGGAGGCAACTTTTAGGTTTTTTAGTTTTAGGTCATTTGAATAAGGTCTCAGTAGACTTGGACCTCATTCGTAGTAAAATGGACATGAAGTTCCTTTCTACTGAGGGACTTTATTATATTTGTTTTGATCAGAGGTACCGACCTCTGACTACGGTACCATCTTCCAACAAAACATGGAAGAAATGGTATTTTTTTGTCGGGGGAGGTTGGGAGCGAGAAGACTATGAAGGCGACCTGAGTCTTTTTCCTCGGCATACCAGCCCTATTGGTGAGTCTCATTAGATCTCAGTTTGGTATATAATAGTGTTTTTTATGTTATCTGTTTCTCTTTTTTGGTATATGTCATAAGTATATTCTCTTGGTCTTTTTACAGATAAAGGGAAGTGGAAAAGGTCGGCTTTTACTCCTAAGATTGAGAAAAGATACGAAAAACTTCTTCAGCCTGCTTTCCGTCATCATCTGCAAATCTTATTACCAAAAAATCTAATGGTGGCAGGTTTGACTAAGGCAGATGGGGCCAAAGTAAATAAGTCTATTTTGACCGGATATGTCCCATCCAGCAAAGCTAAAGCTGGGGGTTCTACCTCCTCTATACCTGAACAAGCTGAGGTACCGACGTCGTCAGAAGTACCTCAGCCAGCCCAAAAGAAGAGGAGAGTAATTTCGAGGGCTGCTCGGGAGGCTGCCGAAGCTGCAGCGCAGGAGGCTGATAAGATGAATCAGTCGGGACCATCTCAGCCTACCGAGGCTCAAGTTTCGCCCCCTGCCGAGGCCCAAGGGCAACCAACTAAAGCTACCTCAGCCGCCCCAAGGACAACGCCTTCAGGCCCGACTGGAGTTCAAGGGGGATCGAGTTCAGTACCCCTGAATCCTGCTGAAACACCTACGGGTTCAGAGGCCATAAAGGTGGCTTTGAAGATGGGGCTGCCTCCTGGTTTTAACAAAAAAGGGACGAGGCAGATTCTTGGGGAATTAATGTCGGGTTATGTAAAGGTAATACTTCCTCTCTTTTTTTTAACATGTTTCGATGTTGTTTGTAGGGTATCGAGGCAACTGGTTTACTGATGGACCTGTTTGCTGAGGCTGAGAAGGCGTCGGCCTTTCAAGAGGAATTAAAGAAGGCGCAAGCCGATCTGAAGGCAGCTCAGTCCGAAATCAAGAAAACTCAATCTGAGCTGCTAGTTGCTCAATCGGACCTGAAGCATGCTGAAGCCAAGCTGAAGATAGCTGATGCTGAACTTGGAGTGGCTCAAGCCAGCGTCTCATCTCTGGAGACCAAATGTGAGGCGTTCCAGGCGAAAAATATAAGTTTAAGCCAGAAGCTAGGGGTGATGATCGATCAACGAGATCTATTCCGCCAGAGGATGGATGAGCAAAAGAAGAAATTCCAAGATACCGAGGTAGCAATGGCTAAAAAACTTGAGTAGGTCAAGGAAGTTACCAAGGAGGAAACAAAAACTGGGATGATGGAGTTGGTGAACTCAATGGAGAGAGAGCTCGTGGACTCCGGTTACATCTTTTGTAGGAGGAGAATCCAGAAGTTGTATCCAAACTTGGATATTTCTCACTTGGATGATGTCGAAGTAGAGTCGTTACCGAGCTCCCCCAACCCTCCAGATGTAGAGGGTTTTGTTGAAGTTGTCCCTCCTATTTCCTCTATTCCTCCTAAGTCAAAGTAGATAATATGTTTTGTAATTTTTATGATTTCTTTGTATATCTTTGACTTATATATGAAATTTGTTATCTTTTCATGTCAATTCAGTATATGAGTAAAACTTAGTGGCAACTATATATTTTGTTCACTTTCTCCAACCTTAACAAGTTTTCTGAAAAACAAAAAACGTTTTAAGTAAAGAACTTACCGAGGTTAGCCCGGTATTCCATAAGTGATGCCATGTCTACTGGGGGGTTCTTTGTCAAAGAATCATGAAAACGCCCTGGCCAAAGTCCCGCATGTAAGGCAGCCACCAAAAAGGCTGCACCGCAGTTAGTAATCTCAGTCAGCTCGGAATTAAATCGAGAAATATAATCCCTGAGCGATTCTCCCTTTCGTTGCTTGATGGATAATAGAAATTCTGGCCCCTTTCTGAGTCTCCGGCTAGTTAAAAAGCGGTCGAGGAAACGCCTACTGAGCTCATAGAAATTGGGGACTGAATTGGGAGGGAGGTTGTGAAACCATCGAAGGGCTACACCTTTAAGACTTGTGACGAATGTTCGGCACAGAAATGCGTCGATGGCGCTATGAAGGGCCATCGTATGTTGATAATTAGAAAGATGATCACCAGGATCATCTAACCCTTCATAAGAGGTGAACTTTGGAACAATGAATTTGCGAGGGCGTTCCTCGGCCAAAATCGCTGTCGTAAAAGGAGTAGTAAACCTACCGAGAAACCTTGCTATCTCATCCTGTTGAGGAGGTTGATTTCCCTCTCGAGCAGAAGCTGCTTGCCCCATGGAATCCACCACTTCTTCCGATCTCATCGGTACTCTAGACGGAGCAGAATGCTGAAATCCTGGAATACCGACCTCAAGTCCAGTGGGTTGAGGATTATTTTGACTAGGAATAGCATGTTCAGATTGTCTTTGAAAGGAAGCAGGTGCCGGCTGAAACGGTGGTCCGGATTGTACCAAATTAGCGCCAGAATTCGCGGGGCTAACAACACGGCCCCTGCTATAATTAATGATATTAGGTTGAACATTGGGCATGCCCCCCAGAATGTCATCTCGAACTGGAGCTACACCTGGTGGAGAAAAGGGACGAGTGCTAGGACCACCTTCTTCATATCGCCTCCCTCCAAGGGGATATAATATTGGATGTCCACTTCCGGGAACTCCTGAGTGAGGGAGAACCGATGGATTTTGAGTTAAAGAAGCCAAAACTTGGGATATGGCTAAGAGCTGAGCTTGAGTCTGATCAGATTGTTTCTGCATCTGAGCTCGAATTTGATCAAGTTGTTGCTGTACAGGATCGGAGGTTGCAACTTCCTCATCCTGAGCCAACGGTTGAGTTGATATTGGTGCAGAGGGACGGTTGGAAGCCATGACTACCAAAACACTTTAAACGAAGAAAATGATATAAAGAAGAATGATAAACGTTTCCCACAGACGGCGCCAAGCTGATGCAGCTATTTTTGGCTCGTTAGGGATGCGACCGTCACTGCGAATGAACCTGCAAAGAAATAAGATAAAAAGCCACCGGGAATGGCTCCGGTGGGTAGCCGCTCCGATGGTTCAATGAGATCAAGAAAAGAAAAATTGCTTGATCTAATAATATCTTTTTTTTATTACTTAAGTCAAAAATCAGATCCCTATACATACCTTCTCCAGTGTATTTATAGGTTAATGGGGTTTTGTTTTTTGTGCTAAGCGGTGGATGCAATGATATCTTTATGTCACTGTTCATCATTCATTTTACAGCGATGTAGGGCTAAAATTTATTTCGTCTTTGGTCAGAGCTAGACTCTGTCGTTTGTCAGGCGGCACAGAATTCATCATGACGGCATACGTCATAACATTTTTGTAAATGGTTGTCTTATCACGACATCGGTATTCTGAGATACTCTGGTAGTGACTTTGGTAGCATTAACAAACAACCGAGGCTATTTGTTTGACTGTATCGATATAACCTCTTTATACTTATTTTGAGAAGTTTATATAATTCGAGCTGGACACGTGTCAGGTGCTAATTGGGAGTATATTTTTGGTGTATCAATTTCCAAGGTAACTCAATTGTTGTGATTGATTTGATTTTTTCTTTTAATAAAAACAAAATCAATGAAAGAAACATATTTACAAACCAATCTTTAAAACCTTTTGGTGGTTGGTTAAAAATCTTGAAGTAGATAAATTGTAAAATTTTACACCTAAAAATATGGTAAAATTTTATAATTTTATAACTAGTGAATTTTTAATCACCTGTGCATCAACTATTGAATTTTTTTTTTGGGATAAATTTTCACAACCTTAAAAAATCAGTTTTAAACATTTAACATATAGCCAAAAACTAATAACAATTAAGAATTTTCTTAATTTTAATGAAACTGTAAAATTTTATAAATTCATCTTTTGTTTCTTTTAAAATTTCATATTCAATATATATCTTATTTGATATATCTTAACTTTTAGAATACAAATATATAGATTATATTAAAAACAAAAATATTTTGCACAAGTTATTAAATTTTGAAGTTTATAAAACCTTTTTTAAAAATATTCTTCTATTTACACAGTAACTTAGTTAGATGAGAAATATTTTAATTACAAAATAATTAAAGGACTTGTGTGATTAATATATTTGAGTATAGACTTTGTAATAATTCTCAAATTTTCTATGCACTTATGACCGAACAACCCTTTTAATAATTAAGATTCAAACTAATCTTATATTTGTATTCAATTTTTTTTAATCCTACTCTCGCATTTAACTCTAGAATATAACAAGAATTGTCTAATATGCAAATCCAATACAACTACTATTTGACTTGCTAAGACCAACTTGGATGGCAAAAATTAAATTTAATCAGTGATACAACACCAAAAAGCTATATTTTGGTTTTTCTACTCCACTAGTGAAATGTTATTTTTTTTTGGTAAGACTACTATTCCTTTCCAACTACCATTGATACATTAAACGTTGATGTGGTTAGTAACTACCAAAACAAAAACTATATTTAATAAAATTTTGACTTTAGCCAAATTTTAATAGGAATGAAAATTAATATTAGAATAGAATTTTTTAACCAACTTATCAAAATTTAACTTTGATAGCTCCTTTAACCTTACCATCGGAACTGCTCAACGTAGACATGCATTCTACTATACTTAGACAAGAAATATAACCTTACTATCTCACCTACAGGCAAATAGGACCACTTTGTACATCAAACAACTATATTTAAGCTAATCCAATCGCCAAAATTGGTATCTTCCTAACATACCATCCAATAATATTTTTTTTATGAAATATACCATTAAAGTAAAAATGTCAAAATAACATTTTAACACAATAGCAATGTTAAAATATAACTTTGTCATGAAAAAAAAAATTACATTCGAAATAATCCAAATATAAATATTATATATATAAATTACTGAAAAGAAAAGGTTACATTTAAGAAAAAACTAATAGTATTTCATACATATATAGATAAATAGAATATATCATTGTATAGTTTTTATAAAAACAAAAAAAACAAAGATGCCAACGGATACATTCAAATATTGGGGACATTTAATTCCGTGATTATAAACTTCAAAAAAACCTGATTGTGATATCAATTATTTTAATTAGTCCTATGGTCCCTCTAATAATTGAAAGACACCTGTCTGTCAGCTACATTTTAGTTCTAACTCAATATACGAAAGAGTTGTGCATGCCTACGTATTCTATCATTAATTGAAGTGTGACTTTCCTTGTTAAATTTGGAGTTAGATTCACCCTGGAAAAAGCCCAGAAAAGCTTACCTATTATCCACTCTAGAGCTTAAACCATAGAAATCCTCAGCCCAGGACCAAGCCACATACTTGCCAGGTTGCCTAAATTCATCTGCCCAAGCATAACAAGAATAAATTTCACAATAATCATCTCATGCTGCATCACAGTCCAGAATAAGCACAAACTATAGTAACATCAACCACACCTCTTGTTCAGCTCCAAAATTTGAATCCCTACACATACTTGAGCATAGGGCTCCCAGCCAGTCAAAAGCAATCGTCAATATTGATTAATTCCCAATAGTGTATGCAAATCTTACAGGCAGGAACAACCGCCAATTACAAATGTGCCTGTGCATGTTCGGGTTTATGACTGTACTCATAATCAAGATGAACAAAGGCACGCTCAATCTCGGGCAACTGCTCAAGCTTCTCCTGCAAGGATTCCCCAATATCATGAGCCTCTTGCAAGGGCATGTCAGATGGTAGCACAATGTCAACCTCAACAAAATAGTGAGACCCAAAGGTGTAAGCTCTGACTGTGTCAATGTGCTTTATGGCCTTGTGGTGGTTCCAACAGAGGTAAGTGAGCTTCTGCAAATATTCTGGGGCAGCTGATTTTCCAACAAGGGAGTTCACATTCTCCAACACTGTTAATGACCACGTGCGAATGGTGTACAAGGCCAGCTGCAACATGTAGAAGCTTACGCGTGAGTATAGGTGAATGTCAAAAGACTAATAACATAAACAACAATGTTAACCATGTGTAGACCATATTTATAAATACATATATATATATATATATATAAATTAAATTAAATAAGGAAATAGATCCAGAGTGACTGCTTATTTTTTAATGGTCAGTACAGAAACAAGCCATGTGCTCAGAATGGTAACATCGAGGATTCAGAATACCATGGTAGATCCCCAGTAATGGTGACCTACATTGATTGACTTCTCTACCCTTGTCTTGGTGAAAATATGCTACACTTAACAGAAATTATAATAAAATCTATTCCTTCGGGGTATAACGCTAGTATTACTACACTCCCCAAAATGAATTTTAAACAAAGTAAATAAATAAAAGGAGGACAAGTAAAGGAATGTGGACAACGAAAAAGATAATTTTCACTCACAATGATTGCTCCAACAGGGTCCATCCAATCACTAATATAATTAGCAAGGAGCACAGCAATAAGGCCAATGATGTTTGTGATAACATCAAAAAAGTGATCCTGGGCATAAGCTTTGACAATCTCGTTGGTAAAAGAATGGCAGTACACAGCGAGAAGAAATTTTACTATTGTCACAGAGAGCATAATGCCAACAACCCATCGCTCTTGCTCCTTGGTCAAGCTGAAGTCACTTTCCTGGGAGAGGTAATAGCGGCTTATTTTAATTATGATCACAAGAATGGGTGTATATATATATATATATAAAGGAGAAGAAAAAAAAGAACAGAAGAACAGTTAATATCTTCAAGAATCATCATTACTTCACCAGCATTCCGAAAGAGAAATGTGAACTTCATCAATGGAACGTGCTAAGTTTGATAAACTGTTCGCTTACATCTGATAGTAGCGTGCGCACAGACTCCAAAATTATCTGCAGTCCCAGAGTTGCCATGACAGAGGCAAAAACAAGGATTCCCTGCACATTATTTTTGCAGTGTAAGACTCGAGTTTCACATAAATAATATAGGGTAGATATTTTCAAAAATTCAATGGACTCAATATTCAATATTTGCAGCACAGAAATATGCCAACAAACATAAGATTCACAATTGAGTGGAACTGAAAGAATACAAATCATAATCTAAAAAGGAAATAATTAGTAGCCCCATCTTGCCTGTGCACCATGAAAATTGCATGCACACACAGATTGGACAGTGGGGGGAGAACTATATCACTGGAACTGCCAAACACGCAAGGAGCAGCTAATTATATGAAATAAAATGGATCATAGGAACTCAGAAATGGAAGCCAATACTTATGGAAGTCGTGCTAAATTAGATATAATTAAGCAAACAAGGTCATTCTAGCAGCACTGACAGGTCAAAGAAATAATCATCATTGTTATATTTATCTTTTAAAAAAAAAAAGGCAAAGGTAACGGAATGGGACTCCAACCTTAGTGTATCCAAAAAGAGGTTATCCTCAGCTTATCAACCAACCAACCAAAAGACTTGGAATCTATCTATTCAATAAATCCAACTAATCACGAATAATTTCCATTTTTTGATAATTTATTACAAATAATTCCCGTTTTCCAATAATCTGGGCAGCCTCGTCGAATGTTGCAGGTGCAGCCAGCAAGGATATTGATGCAAATGGTTGTGTGATCTACTACAACAATTTCTAGTTTTTTTACTGGACCAGGGGGTTGACCAGACAATAAGTGGGGGTGGTAATTAAGAGCACATCACCATCAATAAAGCCGCTAGAAAGATGTTCAGCCTAGGATCCTCTGGATCCATAGAATATCACTTTTCTTGTAGAATAAGACTGCTTTCCTCCACGCAAAAAAGGAATTCATCGAAGTAGTTTAATCAATCCTTTCAATATCTACCTAAAATAACCAGCTAAGGCCTCCTATCCCTACCAAACAGCACGAATCTCTCAAAAGAAATCCTGAGAATTTCCATGACGCCAATTATATCAGTTGCATGTCCAAGTAAACCTCCAAGCAAAAATCCACCGATGTGACTAAAATCATATGCAGGCATGTTATACTGCCACACACAATTACATCAGTTGCATGTCCAAGTAGACCTCCAAGCAAAAGTCCACTGATGTGACTAAAATCATATGCAGGCATGTTGTGCTGCCACTCACACAAGACACACAACCAACCGTATACAGATTAGCAGCTAGAGCCTGAAGGGCAGTTATTACACCACCAGGCTAAACAATAACAACTTAAGCCATGCCACGACCCACAACCATGCGAAGTGCAGGAGATGCATTTTTTTTTTATCAGTAAAAGTAATTGTATTACTCACAAGGGGCCTAAGAAGGACAACCCAAAAATACAAAAGAAGAGAACCGGCTACAAAAATTAAAGCCTAAGTCCCCAAAAAAATCAAGAAGCCTATCTAAATACATTGGAATCCAAAAAAAGGAAGTCTTCAAAAATGTGTCTTTCAATTCCCAAGGGGAAGTTTCCACCCCATTAAAAATTATTTTATTTTGTTTCCTTCATATGCACCATATAAGACAAGTGGGAGCCATTCTCCATGCAATCCTTAGCTCTTTCCTTTGTCTTTTGCATTTCCAACCCAAAAATAAGTGCTTCACCCTGGCCAAAATAACCCATGAAAAGCCAAGAGTGCAAAAAAGCATACTCCAAACATCCCACGCAAACTTGCAATGCAAAAGTAGATGATCCACCGATTCTTCCTCTTCTTTGCATAAAGAACATCGGCTAGGAAGATGATAGCCACTCTCTTCAAGTTGTCTTTCATCAAAATAACACCCTACATTGCCTCCCAAGCAAAAAACGCAGCTTTTGTAGGTACACGGGACCTCCAAATCAGCTTCCAAGGAAAAGAATCATCCTTCCTATCCCCCAACTTCCTATAGAAAGATCGAATCGTGAACTTCCCCTCTCGGTCTCCTGTCCAAGTAATTTCATCAAGCTGCCCCTCCTGAAGGTCAACTCTACTCAAAAGAGCCATCAACTCATTCACCTCAGCAAGCTCCCAATCATAAAAATTCCTTGTAAACTTCGGACTCCACCTCCAAACAACCCGCCAGAAGGCACTCCTTATCCACCGCTATATTATATAAGTTTGGGAATTTATCCCTCAGAAGCCCACCCCGAAGCCAATGATCACCCCAAAATCTCACCCTTGCTCATCCCCAATATCAAATATAACTAAGACACAATACATGGCACATCGAAGTAATATATAGTTCACTCATTCAATATGGGGGGAAAATGTGCATGTGGCAACATGAGACAAGCTTTAGAGTTTCCAAACAAATTTTCTATCATTTCCATTGTCACTTGCACGCCCCCTCCCAAAAAAAAATAGAAAAAGGGAAAAATCTCCAAAAAAAAAAACGGTAAAAAGAACAAAAGAATCTTTCTTTATGAAATTTCAACATTTCAACCACATGTATGACTGATCATATATCAGTTACCATATATAGACCATTAACTCGAGCAAATTAAACTATGAATATCTTTAACCAATAAATGTAGTCTTGAATCATTTAATCGGTACTAATTCAAACACGCCAGAATAGGCTAAGAAGAAACACTCAGTTACAATATATAGACCCATTAACTCGAGCAAATTAAACTCTGTCTGAATCTCTTTAACCATTGGCCATAGTCTTGAATTGTTTAATCAGGACTCATTCAAATGTGCCAGAATAGGTTAAGAATAAACACTCAGATCAAGCATAGCTGCAGCCTGCAGGACCAATTGATTAGTGTGTGTCCAAACAGTTTTCTTGCTAAGGACATCAGATTCAGGGCAAAGGTCTAAAATATGTAACCAACCCAGAGTAGATTCATATGTTGAAGTATCAGTGGTTCTAATAAGTAGATTGAGGAGCACGCTTGGAAAGGTTAAGAAGAAACACTCAGATCGAGCATAGCTGCATAATAGGTTAAGAAGAAATGCGCCATAATTGGTTAAGAAGAAACACTCAGATCAGATCAAGCGTAGCTGCAGCCTGCAGAATCATTTAATCAGGACTCGTTCAAACGCGCCGGAATAGGTTAAGAAGAAAGACTCAGATCAAGCATAGCTGCAGCCTGCAGGACCAATCCATGGCCTCTGTCCGAACAGTTTTCTGCTAAGGACATCAGATTCAGGACAAAGGTCTAAAATATGTAACCAACCCAGAGTAGATTCATGTGTTGAAGTATGAATGGTTCTGACAAGTAGATTCAGGAGCAGGCTTGGATAGTTGGTCCTTGACTGACTGACAAAGCCACACACATACCCACAAGGATTAAGGAGTGAATGCGACAAGAACATCAGAGGCCACATTCATCAAGGACCCACAAAGACAATGTGATTCTGATAACTGAAAATTTTGCAAATAAATCATTTTCAGTGAATTCATCGAGTCAGATGCATGCATTTGACTACCAAAGTGAGAAATTGCAGGAAGACTAACCAACGGCTGCATACGTTTCTTCCCAATAGGATATTGATAAGGGTTTGGTGTCTGCATGGAGAATGCTGTAAACCACAAAATAAAGCCAGACAGAAGATCAAGGAGTGAGTCCAATGTGGATGCAATGATGGCCAATGAACCACTCCTGACGGATGCATAAACTTTAGCAGCAAAAAGAATCATGTTTGCAACATTTGATATCCTAATGGCAGCTGTTTCGCTTCTAGCCAACTTTTCCTTCTCTTCCTGCAAGAAAACAATGACAATTTCATTCCAAAACCTTTCTATTTCTTTCTTAATAAGCTGAAAGGGCAAGTCCTCTTCCACAAAGAATAGAGTGCATGATGGCAACATAAACCTTTGACATCCCTGGAACAAAACCACGCTCTGCCAAGGCATCCATTTCATTAAAACCCTCCAGCATTTCTACTTGCTGTTGATAATAGTCAGCCACGTTATCTTCTGGCCCTGACCATCAGGCAAAATAATAGTAATAAGACTCCTGCAGTCTTTCCATGCATGAATTATAAGTGTCCTAATCAATGTATCTAATTAGCACTACGTGGTATCAACATGATATATTTAATCTATTTGTACCTTTTAAAGTGTTAAACCAATTTAAGTAAAACACTGCATTAAACTTCGTGGAAGACTGGCACTGTGACTGAACAGCAGAAGCAAAGTGAATATAGGGTACTCTAGTAAATGCATCTAATTAGCGCTTCATGGATTCAAATGACACACAAAAACTATTTGCAAGTGTTCAGGAAACCAATATTAGCCAAAGACTAAAAAACTTGCTCAACAGTAGCTAATTTATTTCAAATCAAACAAACGGTTCCAAAAAGATGTTCTCTTACCGGATTAAAGAAACGTAAAACAAATTAAGTTAATGTTCACAATTGGTTGCTGAGAAACTATAAGAAAATTATGTAAGAGTTTAAAATTGATTAGCTGCTATTTTTTTCTTGGCCATTCTAATCAATTATAACATAGCAAAAAGTAATGTCATAACATTATTTCATTCTTACATGAAATTGACACAAAGAATATGACCTTTTTCAGATAAAGCCAAAACGGGAATAAACTTGAAAACGGGAAGCCACCTACCTTCACCGGCCGTGAATCAAGTACCCATCTCATCCAATTAAATCAACAGCCTTCTGGTATCATAAACTTCCATTACTAATGTTAAGCAATCAATAATAAGTACATCGAGCACATGGAAGAACCGGCTCAACCCTCAAAAAGGCTTTTGTTCTCACATATGTACATAATCCGTATATATGTTATGTGTTTATGTATATAAATATATAAACCACCAAGCTTAAAATTATAAAACACTTTGCTCGACAGAATATTTACAAAGGCAAAAAACCAATGAAAGCAATATACATTTATGTACAGAACTGAAGCACAAAAATGTTAAATTTTTTGCAGAAGTGGTTTCATTATCTAATAATTGAGATTGAAGTCTGGAATAAACTAAGCTATTGTTATATATATATATAAAACGTCACAACAACAAAAATTCTTGTCAGCAGAGAATATTACTAATTTCAAACACTGATAAACAATTGAAGAACAAAGCAAAAATAACTAGAACCTAAACTAATTATTTCCAATATTTAAATTAAAAATTGTCCAGGAAAGGGTAAAATTACCTAAAACCCCAAGACAGTCATGAAGACCACGAGGAGGCTTCTCTTTCCGCTCCAATAATTGAACGCCGTCGAAGTTCAACCGCCATGAGTGGTCGCCATTGTTGATCTCCGGCAAGAGAAGCTGCTCCTCGGAGCAGTCGCGCTCGGCGTCTTTAGCCATCGATTCTGCCATTTGCCTGTTGCTTGATAGTGAGAGAAAACCCTATTGAAGTGAAAAAGCTTATGACTATGCAGTGATCATGGGCTCATAGCTCGTAATAAGAGGTAGAGAATGGAAATTTATCGAAGTCCAAGGATCATGAGGGACACGGGCACGGTGATGGAGGCAATTACAAGGGGGTATCAAGCGCGCAAGTTGTCAAGTTTCAACATCGTGACGAAAATAAACAGACACTCCCCTCAGAGGATAATATGCTCAGGAAAAAAATAAAAAATTAGGGGCATGGAAACATCATGTTGTTGTCTCTCATCTGAGTATAACTGTAGAATTTTTGTGGATCTCAAAAAATAAATAAAATTAGAGTAGTAATAGCATGGATGATAGGATTGGGATTTTATTCCAATGGTACAAATATTTATATTTCTTAAGCAGATCGTGTTGTGTGATTTTTTTATTGTTATATTAAAAATGAATTTTTTTGCTGTCAGTCTAGTTTTAAGATTTATTTAAAATGTGCAAATACGTTCAAAGTTTATTTTATTGTAAATTTAATTGATCAATTGTATTTTAAGCTTAGGTTTATACATGCTGCTGACATGTCATTAATTGATGGGCCATAAAGTAACATATAAATTCAAACACGACATGTGTACAGTGTACTTACATATACAGATCAAGATAGGCTTTCCTATCCAAAATAGTGGGGGTACTGAAGAGTACACCACCTCCAGATCTAGTTTCTTCAGAGCTGCTTCCAAAACTGCTGCCGTCAGAACTGGAAACTCAAGCGCCGCCTCCAACAGCAGCATTGCCTTCAGAATTGACTCCAGAGCTGGCTTCAGATCGTGTGGTGTGATTTTTTTATTGTTATATTAAAAATGAATAATTAGTTGTCAATCTAGTTTTAGGACTTATTTAAAATGTGCAAATACGTTCAAAGTTTATTTTATTGCAAATTTAATTGATCAATTGTATTTTGAGCTTAGCTCTATACATGCTGGCATGTCATTAATATATTTATTTTAATGACTAATTTGCCCTTGTTCTCATAAGCCGATCAATTGTTTCTTTTTTTCACGATTAGGTTTCTATGTTTCCATGTTGAAGCACCGTATTCTTTCTATGGCATTCAATTTTCTATCTATATCTCTTTAAATTTTCCTCATTCACGGTGCATATGCGTTTAGTATCTATGCCTTTACATATTTCGTATCAATTATGTATATTTGTATAGGCAGGTCTCATTTGATCTTATCTTGCATTTTAGTATTTATGATTTTGAAAATTACATTCATTGCACATCGTTTTCGATGTAATTGTTAAATACGAGTATCAATCATCAAACCATTTTAATGTTTTACATTGTCTGATCAATGTAATTTATGTGAAAAAAAATTATATATATGAATGAAAATTTATCTTTTCAAATAAAAATAATACTTTTTTGGAAAAAGAAAATGAATTAAAAATAATTATAAAAAATGTGATAACCCAATTTTCACTCCCAAAATATTATTAGCATTCCAATTTGTAAATATTTGAGTAATGAGAGTGTAAATAATAATTTAAGGGTCATGAGGAGTTAGAATAGCTCAACTTAATACATATATATATATATATATAAAGAGAGAGAGAGAGAGAGAGAGAGAGAGATGAATGTTGAAGTCAATCACGACGGTCAAATACTCATCGCATGATTGGTATGTCTGAGTCACGCGTACGAGTAAACTACACACATTAATTACTTAATGAATTTTGACCACCCACAACTAATGTTAAACTTTCTCATATATCTATAACTTAATATAAAAGCGAGAGTTTCGTCCACCTGCTTCAGGTGCTTTAGCAGCTTAAGCTACTTTACTATTTTAGAGTAGATTTTACGATGGGTCCATAACATGATAAGATAGTCGTTAGATAGCCGCTACGTATATTTGTTATAATTTATTCCCTTCGCTGGCAATTTGTGCTTCAGCTGATCAGAGCGGATGAATTTTTTTTAATGAATCAGTACAGTGACATGTTAATATGTCATTCTAATAATATTCTATCATGTGTGATCTGAATTATTTTTTTAGTGAGATATAGTATATATGACAAAGTATAATTTGAAGGACACATTGCCATGCGATATATCAGATTCATGAAAAAATACCACAATGGGTCCCACAATTATTTTTCGGTCTAACAATTTGTGTTTAACCTATTCGGTTATGGATCCCACATTGGGTTCTACAATAAGTTAAATTATCATTCACATCTACCATAAATTGTTTGAGAAAAAATAATTTGATACAATTTCAGTAATTATCTCTTCTTTGTTATTGGTGGTTGAGGTTGGTTTGGGCGGTGGACTACATCGCCATTTTAACTAACAAGACTGCTTGCATTCAGGATTCTTTTAGATAGGTTAAGACGGTGTAAGATACCACAATTTCAAGTACTTCACCTGTTTAGTTATCCCTCTTAGTTTAGGGCGGTGAACCTCTACTTATTAAATTACATTGCATCTAAATATTTATTAGTTTTCGTTTAATTGTGTTCTTTTGAATAATTTGTATCACTGTAGTAGACATACATGTGCCTACTTAGGTGTGTTTCAGTGTTAGCTTTCTTTATGTTTTATTTACAATGTTATTATTCATAAATACTAATAGAGGAGTCTATTACATGACACTAATTCTGTATAACTATTCAATTTTTTTTTTTATCTTATTTCAAAGTTTTTATACAAATTTTTTTTTTTTAAGTTCTGATAATATTAATATTAAATTTTATGAAATTAAAATATAAGACGATAAAAAGTAGAGCCATTATCTTTATACGTATAATATTTTTTCTTGGATAACTAACTAGTATGTGTGTGTGTGTATATATATTTGTGGACGATATAAAAGTGGGTAGTGGGTAGCGGGTAGAGGGTGGGGGCCGCAATAATTAATTGAAGTGAAGTGTGAGGTGTAGTAAATATGTAATCGGATTAGAAGCGGAATGTTTTTCGTAATTTAGTGAATGGGTGGGTCTCACTTCTCATCTCGACAAGGTATTCCGACTCGCTTTCGCCGACGAAATTATCAATAGCGTGTAACGGTCAATTGGATATTTACGGGTCGCCGGTATGAGATCGACGGTTAAACGTGCTAGATGTCAATCCAGTTTTCTTTTATTCATCACTGCCGCCATAAGGAGCCAATAATTTTATACATACAAGGCAAATGTTGAATGAGCTTTAGCTTTAGCATAGGTTTTGTAATCAAATCGGCAATTTTAAATATGCTTTAGCATAGGTTTTGTAATCAAAACACCAATTTGCACAAAAAAAACAAAGAAAAGATGAAGTGACAATTTTTTTTCTTTAATAAATCGACGAGAGAATACCAGCTTAGGTATATCGAACTAAGTTTCTTTTTTTGTGATAGTCAAGCTCACTCTTGAATATCTAACTGTCAATGATCAGTACAAAAAAGACTCGAACTTGAGACAATTATTGTATAACGATCAGCGCAAGGATGAAGTGACAATTATTGTGTTACGAGTAAAAAAATAAGATGTTAATCAACTACTAAAGATTTTAAGAACTCATTTAAAATTTTTAACTTTTTAAAAAATGTATAATTTTAATTTATGTTTGGTTGAGTTGTGAAAAAATGTTGTTTGAATTAAATAGTTATGTAAAAGAATTATTTGAATTAAGTAATTAAGTATTTAGATTAGTTATTAAAAATTATTTAACAACTATCAAATAGGAAATATACTTGATCAACTTAATAAAAAAAGTTAGACTTCTCGACTTAATTTAAACCGCACTTAATAAAAGATTATGACCAATAGATGCAATTTAAAATTACATCTTAAACAATCTGTTATCAATTAAATACTTAATAAGACCCTTAAAATATATTAAATATAATAAACAAGTTGAATCAAATATAGCTTCAAAATTTAATCTTTTGACACATTATCTCAAGTGCAATCAAATTGCTCATCATCATGTGTATTATCTCAAGTGCAATCAAATTGCTCATCATCATGAGTATTAATTATAATTATTATGTCAGAGCTGAAACATTTTTCTATTAAAATATTATATAAAATTTAGAATGAGTTAGTGTCCGACCTAATCTACTCATACTCTTGCCCTTGCCCATGGAATTGAACATGGAATGTAAGATATGTTTGTTTGCCAATAATTGAAATTTAGAAGTTGGCATCTCATACCTATGTGGGATATCTATTATTATTTTTCTCTTTAAACCTGTGATTCTATTACATTTGTCAAAATTTTTAATGATATTAATTACATAATACAAAATTAATTTATTATATATAATTGAAGATAATATCTTTCGTCTCAAATCATAAGGGAAGTCAAACATAACTTTACCTAAATTGATGGCGAACCGTATCCAATTAAATTGTCATCCGTGCTCGAAGAGGACATAACAATCATGCGTGTTGCGGAAAAGAAAATGATTTCACACCAAATGATCCACAAAGACAATACTTACACGGCAGTGCAAGTGCCCAAGTTGCAAAAGAGGTATCTTTCAATGCATTTCTTTAGTATGGTACTGACTTGTTTGGCCTAATTTCTAGAAATCAGTTTTTAGAATTTTTTAAAATAGTGAAAAAAAAATCTATTTTGGATATATTTTTTTTAAAATTATTTTTTATTTTCAAAAACAGAAAAATAAAATATTAATAAAAAGTATTTTAAAAAACTCAAAAAGCTATCATTTTAATGGAAACAATTAAAGTACTTTCCTTTTTTTTAAAAAAAAGATGTTAAATTAATTAGAAAATAAAAATGAAGTAAAAATTAACAACTATCTAACAAAAATTCGAGTCACGTTTGGAAAAAAAAAAAGGACAAACAAAAGACTCTAGCAGAGTTAAATTGGCTGGAATAGGCAAAAGAGCTATCTCTAGTTTTTCTCTCTGGGCAGCTGCAGATAAACTAGAGAAAGAGACCAAAGAATGAAGGGTTACACAGACCTTTCTCAAAATTTAAATTTAAATTTTTGACGATTACCAAGAAATATTTTGACATTTTTGAAATTATACTGATTTTTCATTTTTTTTACTGAGAAATTATACATACCTTCTTTCTTTTCTTATGTTCTCAAAATGACAAAAATATATCTTTCATGTTTTTTTTCTTAATACATTTTTTCAATTTTGATTAATTTTTTCTAATTTTTTTTCTTAAAGAATTTTAACATTTTGTATAAAAATAAATTTAAAGTAAATAAATTATATTTTTATTTTTAATCGAACGGTTTTAATCAATATTTATTTGAAAATAAAAAAAATTTAATTTTTATTTTCAAAACTAAAAAATGAAAAAAAAAGTTAAATAAAAAATATATTTTTATCATTTTAAAAGGCGTAATTTGTTAGCAACAATAAAGAAAGATAGTGTAATTTTAAGAATATTAAAAATAATTTTTATAATTATAAAAAAATTTAAGTGAGATTAGCCTCATTTAGTCAAAAATAAAGATAGAGCTTACAAAACATGCAAAAACATGAATATTGCTATCATTATATATTTTATCATAAAAAAGGAGGAGGACACTCTTAGTAAGTTTGACCAAATCTCCATCACAATTTAAGTGCATTTTTAAGCAAAACACGTGATTAAAGAAATCCAGAATGGTGGCTGAGCAGCACTGCACGTGATTCCCACTGCCACCACTGTTTTCAGATCACATCCAATCAGGACCATTTATCCATCATTTTGGTGTCTTTACATATATACAGACACACACACAGACCCAAATTGTGGCCTAATCATGATTTTTTTTAGTGGAGTCATTGATTAATTTATTACCATGCTAAAAATATATATTAAATTATTTTAAATAAAGTTAATAAAATTACAAATAAAACAAAATACAAATAAGTACATTAATCCCATTACACGACTACAAATGGCTTCTCATATGGAACTTGGAAGTACTTCATTGACTTATTTTCTTTTTCAAAAGTATTTAAAAGTGACCCACTTTTTTTTTTCTCTTTATATAATTTAAAAAAAAATAATCATACTTTTTTAAAATTGGTGGGTCAATTGACCTCCACTCAGGTACATGTGGCTCCACCCAATGTATGTGTGTATATAATGATGAGGAACCCTGCACAGAGCATAAGGTAGACAAGGGAGGTATTGGCATTCCCAAATTTGGGAAAAATCATTTTACATGTAATATTTGAAATAATTTTTTGTGAAATTTTTTTCACTATTTTGAGAAAAAAAAATTAGCACCCAAAATTTGGGAAAAATTCGTATCTGTAAGATTTAAATTAAGTTTCTGAAAAATTTTCCTACCAATTAGAAGAAAAAAATTTCTTCTAAAATATCTCCAAATTTTTTTAAGCCCTCCTAATTTTTTTTTTTCTGCCTTTGTAACTTGCAGGACAGAAAGTAGTTCCATTTGAGCTAAACAAAGCAAAAGGATCTCATTTGAATGGATTTTCTTTTCAATTTAATGATTTATTTCAAACTGCCTTTTCAAGACTCTTCAGTCTGTGAGACTTTCTGTAATAAAAATAACAAAATTATTGTGGCTGCTGGGATTCGAAGCCCAGGTCTCTACGGCCACAACGTAGAATTCTTACCACTAAACTACAGCCACTTAATGTATATTTTATTTAATTACATACTACATAAATTAAATTAATTTTATGTAGCCTCGCCCAGGAATTCATATTCGAATACGATTACTCTATTGTATATCCGCGACGCTCTTGGGGGACCCTGAATCCTGATCGCTCGGTCGCATTCAACCGTAATGGCATTATGGCGGGAACTCTGTCATTGTTTGGGATGCATTTGAGAGATACATAAGACGGGGCAAGTCTGTGTATGACATTGGCAAGCTTGGGATTATCGTCCACTCTGATAATGAAACAGTGACTTCGATTTTTTTTTCCTTCCATTTTGAGTGAATTTTGTTGGTATTTGATACTCTTTTTTGGTTCGACATTGGTTTGGTTTTTTAACAGCTTCAACTTGGTGCGAATGAGAGCTGTTCTTTATCAGTGGTGAGTGAAGATGAGTATTCCATTATTGGGGAGGCCACGATTCAGGTAAATTGAGCATGAACCTCTTAATTTCAGCTTCTATTGTGTTCAAAACATGAGTAGATGGATAGAAAATATGCTTTTTGTCTGGCCATTGTGCTTATTTTCCATATAGTTTGATTATTGGATTGCCACCATGCCTTTTTCATTTTTTAACATCACTCACTATTGATAGTTTGCAGAGGAAGGGCTTTAATATGGTCAATAGATGTTGTATGTATTATTCTTATGATGAGACCATTAGTTATTTATTGTTGCACTGCAAAGTGGCAATTGAGTTGTGGAATTTTCTTTTTATGCTTTTTGGAGTTTAGTGGGTTATGCCGGTGACAGTTATGGATTTGTTGTTGCATTGGCGTGGATGAGGGAAGTTTAATACAGATTGGTTTACAGCTCTACTGTGGTGCGTGGAAAGAGCGGAATCAAAGAACTTTTGAGGGGGTTGAATGGTCTTTGGGTATGCTAAAGAGTTAATTTTGAATACTTTATATTTTTGGATTCTAATGACTTGAGGATTATGTGATGATTTGAACGGTGTGTTTCTTATGTTTTCCTTTCATTTTATGTACATCTTTCATCTACTACATGAGTGCAGTCCCCTTTTAATAAAAAAAAAGTTGCAGCTCAATCATGTTTTATAAACTAGCTAGTTGTGGCACACAAGCATAATTCTAAGATCTATATACAAATTAATCTTTTAAATCATGACCTTAAAATTGGTGCCTGAGGATTATCTTTCATAGCCATATATATAATTTTGCAGTTTGTTTCAACTGTGTCCATCTAATAATGTCTTTGATATATTTTCACTTCTAATGAACGTGACAAATACTTTTTTCTATTTTAGGATTTTTTTAAATGCTATTGAAAGAAATGGATTGATTCCATTTCCATAGGATGTTCAAGCACATAGTGGCTGTGTCAAGTACCCTTCCCAAATATTTTTTGGGTCCACTTTCATGTTCCGTGGAAAGTGTGATGTTGTCTTCAAAATTATACTTGGAGGAGTAACTTTCAATGGGTCTCTAGAAGAAGATGCAGTTCGGTTATTTTTTCTCATTCAAATTGGAAGGTGTTTGATGCACAAATGCTTTAGTGAATCAGTAAAATAACAGAGAAAGGTGACCTTAAAACAATTTAATATTCAGTTTCAGGAGATTTTTTTTGATCTATAGTTTCAAGAGATTTTGGATATGTAAGAAAGCAGGCCTTCCTGTTAGAAAATTGAATATCAGTAGGACACTAGTTTTATTTAGAGGTTAGTGTGCCAACTGCTGAGTCTGCTGCAAATTCTGTAGAGACACTATTTCTGCAATCTTCATTTCTCACCCGGCATAAATGTGATTTTTGTTGTTTTGATTCTTATTTCCATTAAAATGATATTGTAATGACATGAGGGTGACTTATTAAATCTTTCTTTAAGATTGGGGGGACCATTTTGTAGGAATGGCTTCAAAACCCGGCCATCTTTTTAACTCAATCAGGACTTATCGTTTTAACTCATATACATACGTTTGTGTGTGTGTATGTGTATTATATGTTTCTGTTATACATGGTAATTAATTCCAAATTATTGTATCATTTGGTGAACCTCAAGTAAACTCTTCTCGAGGATCATGTTCTCCCTGTTCTTTTTCATTTTGTTATTTCCTTACGTAGATGATTGGGCAGTATTACTTTGATATATCATGGCCTAATCCACTCCGAAGCCAAGATAAACCCTTATGATGCTGCAATAAAGTAAGGAAGGCAAGAAATATGATGAATGCCTCAAGAAAGATAGGCCGAACTGAACTATTTCGGTCCAAACACAAAAGGCTGAATATGATGCTTTGGCCTAAACTAAGATAAAATTGTATAAGCAAGTATAGTTCAAAGATCTTAAGGTTGGTGTGGGGGCAACCTTAGTTTTACTAATTTCTGAATACTCTATAGGTCATGTGGATTGGCGGCTAAGGTGCAAGGTTCACTGGAATAGCTCAAAATTCTAGATTTGGCATGATCTAGCCCGTCCAGAATAAGACAATCTTCTACAAGTTTCTAATAACTTCCATTTGTACACGTGGAGCACTGATTGTAATCAGTGTGAAACCGTTATGGTCTCACATAAACAGGGCACGTGCTCATCTCCTATAAATAGCCTCTCCACAGAAATGTGTACTGGGATATAGAATGGAAAGAAGATGCTGTCGCTATACTTTCCCCCCATAGATTCTCTCTGTCTAGATTGCCTCACCTTCTTCCTAGCTACATCACCTCGAGATTCCCTCGTGTTATCCTATGCGTAACTAACACTCCTGTACGAACTATCCCCCCCCCCCCCCTCTCCCCCCCACCCCAACTTCCTTCACTTACACCCTATTTTATCATCTCTGACTTCCTGTTTATGGAATAATTCCTACTCGTCACTTGCACTTGGAAGGCAGAGCCTCAAAATTGCATATCTTATGTAGTGACATGTTGGAAGTGGCACTATATGTGGATATTGTATTATACAGGAGTTAGGACACTGCCTTAAAATTTGATATGGTTTATGTATAACAGACTTGATATTAAAATTTGATATGGTTTATGTAGAACGGACTTGATACAACAAATCCATGTCGCTGGGATTAAGGCTTGTTGTGATGAGTCATTTGAGTTTTTTTTTTAATTCTCATTGTTACAAGAAAAAATCAAACCCTTAACCTGATCATTCCTTTAAATGTCATACTAGCAATTTTTTAACTGTGTTACAGCAGCTGTGACAAATGATTTGAGTTCGTCAATCAGGAATATTACTGTCATTTTGTTAGAGATATGACTGCTAGCTGAAAGTATTTATCAATTCCATTTTTCTCTCATATTGATGTGCTTCCTATCTTTTTATGTCATGATAGTACTTAGTGTTATATAATTTTGGATATGCAATTTTTTTTTTTTTGTTTTGGACTTTTTCTAGCTCTCTCTCTTTTCACTAGGCATATCTTTTTTTTCTTCTCAGCCTTTCTGGTAATTTTGAGCATGCTATTTATACGCCACTTTGTTTTCAATGTAGAGTGCTTATGGAGTAGAGAGACCATATCTGTAGGAAATACTTACTACCTTAACTTCCAATGCCTCTTGACTAGGCGCGGAGTTCATGCTGCTGCTGTTACAAATAAGTATGCTCGAAGTCCTCCGAATTGGTCCTGGGTCTTGCTATGTGCAATATTTCTTCTAATTTCATACATCTGAAGCTGTGTTTCGTTATCTGCAAGTAGAAATCATAATATATTCGAGCTCCCTAGCATCCATAGAACGGTTTGATCTATCTACAACTCAAAAAGTCTTATCCTAACTATTTGATGTATGATCACTGTAATTAAAAACATTGTTGTTGTTGTCGTCCTTGCTTAAAAAAAAAAAGAAAAAAAGAAGAAGTGTGTTGTTGTTAAGACAATGTCAGTTTTTTTCTATTCTTTCTATTATATGTTATCTGGGTACTTCAATGAAAAATACTTGATAGCATGGATCTATACAGAACCTCTGCTCCGATTCCACACCATGGAGTCATATACAGACAAATGAAATTCAATCCACGAAATAATTTGATCTATTTGTATTATGTTTAATTTAGCTTTCGAGGACAGTTCCCTCTTTTCCTAGTTACTATTTGTGCCACTTCTTTTCTAAGGGAAAATGTCCCTTTGCAACGTCTATGGCACGCAGAAATGCATCCTTAGCAATATCTGATCCTAAACGGACCAATTCTGTATCTGTAAAGCAACCAGTTGTTTTTCTTTTGCTTGCTAAAAGTAAAAACCTACTTATTTTTATGATTTTCTTTGAATGGAAATCCCATCATTTGACACCCAGAAGGACTTTGCGGCATTTCAATAGGAATTTAGTTGCCAGAAGGGTAAGTTTCCCTGCCAATGCCAATGCAAAATAATCTGAAAGTGAAACTTTTGACAAGAACATGAGACTGAGCTTCTTCAATCTAAATCAATTCTAGCCTAATATGTCAAAATGATACGAAGAAAACCTGCCAAACTATTATATTAATTGTCAATGCACTCTCAAAAGTCCATGACTGGACACTTCAATTCAATTCTTGAATTCAAAATATTGATATTGACTTCTACTTTTGCTGCTGGAATTTGTTGTTATATATGATGGGACTTTCTTCATTCCTAATGTATGCTAAGTTTATTGGGTCCCCAACTGAATTTTAAAATTTTGAACTTCAGTCCAAAGCAAGGACTTTGCTTGGAGAAAACAACTTAGAATAACTAACGAGTCATGAAAGTCATAATGACAATTAATTGGGGTAGTCTAATTTGTCAATCATATTTATTTTTTAGAGAAAAAATCATGAATTTAAATCTAATTTTTTTATTAAAAAATATAAATATTATTTTTATCAAATCATTAATTAATTGCTTTTTAAAATTAATTTTATTTTAAATTATGTTGGTCGATATTTGATTATAATATGTTAGAGTCAATTTTTTTATAAAAAATATTAAAAAGAAAAAAAGAAAAAATCATCACGGCATTGAAAATAGATGGCCAGAGACGGTACCATCTGCCACGTGTTACACAAGATTTTACCTTCAAAATAAATTGTGATGAATATATGTTATTCATTATGCATGTAAAGTAAGAGACTATTGTGGGACTCTTTATTTTTAATTAATAATATAAATAAAATAAAATAAAATAGAATAACAAATTATATACAATGCAAATTGTGATATAAATATACGCCTTCTGTAAAATTGTAAAACTACCAAGGGAGGGCCCCTTCGGAATTCACATGAATGTGAGTCTAGACCAGAGAGAGAAGGGGAGAGGTGGTCCAGAGCTTCGCTTCTCCTCACCCGCTCCACAGTTCATCACAGCCTCTCTCTAATGGTTTCTGCGCCTGTAATCCTTTGTAAGTTGCCAATCTACTCTCTCTCTACACTGGTGCATAACTGTGAGAAACCCTAGAAAAGCATGCAATCGTATAATTTTTTTTTTCTCTAGATTTTTTCTTTTGTATTTATTTTACTCTGGGATATTAGATTTTACATGGTATACTTGATAGCTAGTTGTTTTTGTTTTTGTTTTTGTTTTTTTTTTATCAAATCTCGGTGCATCTTGACTTATTCACTGTTAATTCTGTAATTATTTCTCTTAATGATACTTATCTTTGATTAATTAGTTGATTAATTGGGCTCGCAGCTGAAATATATGGACTGAACATCAGGTTGGACTGATTCACTATATGTATCTTTGGTTTGTGGGCTTTGATTTCTTGCAATTTGGTTAAGCGCTCTATCTTCAACCTTTAGAACGGAAAACTAGGGTTGTAAAGATCTAAATTTGCTTGTGCTTATACATTTGGAGATTTGACGTGGGCATGTTGGGGAAAGAGGAGGCCTCCTCAGGTGGCGGTGGTGGTTCTTGGGACCCGTGCCAGGTGTCTGGCGCCCGAAAAACCTTCTGGCGGTCGGCGTCTTGGTCCTCTTCTCGTTCAACGCTGCCACCGCTAAACCCTGACACTGATAAAATTGGTGCACATCCAAATGGGGGTAATGACAGGCAAAGCCGGCGGCTTCCCCTTCCATTAACCCCCAGATCCCAACAGAATTGTAAGGGTCGGTCATGTTTGCCACCATTACAGCCACTGGCAATTGCTCGCCGGAGCTTGGATGAGTGGCCAAAAGCTGGGTCAGATGATGTTGGGGAATGGCCACTTCCTTCCACCCCTAGTGGGAGAGATTTTAACAAAGACGGGGAAAGATTGAAGCTCAATTTGTCGACAATTCAAAGGAACTTGGACAAGAATGTTGGCCTTGCTAAGAGAGAGAAGATTGCTTTCTTTGATAAAGAGTGTTCCAAGGTGGCAGAACACATTTATCTTGGCGGGGATGCAGTTGCAAGAGATAGGGATATACTCAAACAGAATGGGATTACCCATATTCTTAATTGTGTGGGTTTTGTTTGCCCAGAATATTTCAAAGCTGATTTTATGTACAGGACTTTATGGTTGCAGGATAGTCCCTCGGAAGATATTACTAGCATTTTATATGATGTTTTTGATTACTTTGAAGATGTTAGGGAACAAGGTGGAAGAGTTTTTGTTCATTGTTGTCAAGGTGTCTCTCGATCCACGTCATTGGTAATTGCTTATCTTATGTGGAGAGAAGGGCAAAGCTTTGATGATGCATTTCAATATGTGAAAGCAGCAAGAGGGATTGCTGACCCAAATATGGGTTTTGCATGCCAGTTGTTACAGTGCCAAAAAAGGGTGCATGCTTTCCCTCTGAGCCCTAGTTCGTTATTGAGGATGTATAGAATTGCCCCACACTCACTCTATGATCCTTTGCATCTTGTCCCGAAAATGTTAAATGATCCTTCTCTATCTGCCTTGGATTCTAGAGGTGCATTTATCATTCATATACCTTCTGCAATCTTTGTTTGGATTGGTAAGAAATGTGAAGCCATCATGGAAAGGGATGCCAGCGGAGCTGTTTGCCAGATTGTTCGATATGAGAAAGTGCAGGGGCCAATAGTAATGATCAAGGAAGGGGAAGAACCATCATATTTTTGGGTTGCCTTTTCCAATTTCCTACCTTTGATGGATGAATCTAGCAACGGAGTGGACGTTGATGGATCATTGAGTATGATTTGCCCAGGTGACAGAAAAGTGGATTCATATGATGTCGATTTTGATGTTTTACAAAGAGCAATCATGGGGGGTTTTGTGCCTCCGTTTGCATCATCTAAGACTGAACATGAAACCCACCTTCCTGCAAGAGAGAGCAGTTGGAGTGCACTAAGGCGTAAATTTGCTTCTGGCAATCTGAAAGAGTTTTTCTCAGCCTCAAAGTTGGTTCTCTCCAGAGTCTACCCAGATTCCATGTTGATAGTAGATGTAGATAATTCTGTGAACAAACCACTACATTCTTCTGCAAATTTGTCGTCGCCGTTGTCGTCATCATCATCACCATCATCATCATCATCATCATCATCATCGCCATCATCAAGATCTTCGTCGTCATCTTCATCTTCATCTTCTTCACCTCCCTATCTCTCTCCAGACTCCGTTTCTTCTGATTCGAGCATCAGTTCGAAGTATTTCTCAGATTCCCCTGCAGTGTCTCCTTCAACAGCCTCTTGTCCGCTGCCACTATCTTCGACTGTGTCTAGTTTTTCTAATTTGTCTGTACTTTCATCCAAAATCTCACCTCAGTCCATATCTGAAATGTTCAGAATTCATTGATGTTAATTTTGCTAGGCAGCCTTGTTCTCAATTAGTCTCCTCACAATCTAGGAGATCTCCACTTTCTATTGCGGAGCGCAGAGGTAGCTTGTCAAAGTGTCTCAAGCTGCCAGTGGTGACTGATGATTCAAGGGGAAAGGATGCTGCCTCAAGTTATCTTTCTGGTCAACATGATGGTGTCAGGATAAATGGGAATGCTTCTTTGTGTGGACCACATAATGGAGAAAGTTTTTTAGAGCCTAAGGGAGATGGAACTTTGTGTCCAGAATGTGAGTCGCAGGGATCTTCAGGTAGGGTAGCTAGTGTTGATTTATGTCACGAGGAAGCTGCTTTGGTTAAAACTTCTTTTCAACAATGGAGAAGTCATCCGTTGGGAGGAAAGGAGTCAACTGTCTTCACTGGTATGACGGCCGGTGGTTCAGCATGTTGTAAGCGAACACAACCAGTAGTATTTCGCTGGCCCAGTTTGGAAAAGGTTGTGGCATTTGGTGCAGGTGATTTGGATTCCGAAGCTTCCTTCATTTTCATTGTTCCAAGTTCAGGTGTCGGCAAAATTGAGGATAGGATTCTTTATTTTTGGGTAGGAAAGTCTTTTAATCATGACAAAATCAAGGTTCAATTAGGTAGCGACAGAGAGTTCAGTGATCCACAAAAGGTTGACTGGAATCAAGTTAGTTCTGATGCCCTTGTTCAACAAGTGGGCCTGCCAGAGGACACTAACATTAAGGTATGGTTATGTTAAAATTTTGTTTACTTAATCTTATGTTTTCTTACTTTTTTGCAATATCTATGAGTGTATGATAAGTGTATCATTTTATATTTGATATTTATGATTATCGATATTTTTTTTCGATTGGTGAAAGTATATTATATTAATACTGTGCCCGAGGGGGTAGACCCGTGTACAAAAAATGGGAAAATGCGACAAAAATCAAAACCTTAGCTCTCCCAAAAAATCCATAAAACTATCTAAATACATAGGGCTTTATTCTTTCAAACAAAAGAAAAATAAATACAAAAAATTGTCTTTAAGCTTCCATATTGTAGCTTACTCTCCCTCAAAGATCCTCTCGTTCCTCTCCCTCCAAAGGCACCAAAGGAGACAAAGAGGAGCAATCCTCCAAGCTAGTAGAACATCCTTTCTTATTCGACTACGTCGCCATCCTACCAAACATCACAAACCCAAGCCGACATCACCCAACTGGACCCGAATAGAGAGAGCACCATACACCACACATACCGAGCCACCTTGCAATGCAAAAGAAGACGGTTGACCGTTTCTTCATTTTCCTTGCACATACAATATCTACTTGGCATATGAAAACCCCTCTTCTGAAGATTATCCATTGTGAGAATAAATACCCCAAGCCACCGTTCAACAAAAAAACGTAACTTTCTTTGGAACCTTATATTTCTAAATAAGCTGCCACGGAAATGGAAATTCCCTCTTCCACATCAAATGCGTATAGAAAGATCACACCAAAAATTCTTTCCTACTACTCGTCCAAATCCATCACATCACCCTCCTCAACACACAAAAAAGACCGATCAAACAACGCCATCAATTCCTCCACCCCCTCAATTCCCAATCATGGAAATTCCTCCTAAAACAAGGACTCCACATCCTATTACCCTCCAAGAACACATAATCCCTCACCAATGCCTCCTTGGGTAGATGCAATGTTATATAAGACTGGGAATTTTGTCTTGAGAGGGATGCGATCTTCCATCATGAAATTCTTTATCCACTAGAATTTCATTGCCCAGACAATGCAGTTTGAGAATGGGTTCCCTTAACATAGGAAACATGATTTGGGAAATTTGAGGAGGAATGACTTGCCGGAACAAATACGAGGAGAAATGTGTTTGAAACGTTGGCAAATGTGCAACGAAATCTGGGCATTGTTTTATAAACCCTCATTTTAATTTATGAAAATTGCACTGGATTTGCTTTATGTTTGCATTTGCAGTTAATGTTATGCATTTTGCACTGGTTCTCTGTTTCTTTTTATGCTCTTCTTCTGGATATAAGCCAGCATGGCTCATGAAATCAAGCGGCATAGATTCTTATTTGTTATAGCCTATAGGCATTCTAACCAAGCATCTTGAACTTGTGGTTGTTAAACAGATTGTTAAGGAAGATGAAGAACCTGTGGAATTCCTTGCATTGTTGAGTTCTTTGTAACACTAGTGCAAAGGAGAGATTCTGCCGTCTCACTAGTTCACATGTGTCCCATTTTTTCACCTTGCTCAATTTGACCTGCAGCTTAATCATGGCATTTCAGGAAACTTTGCCTGGCAAAACCATGAAGGTAATGAACTATCTGCTAACCATATTTGAATAGAGCGTTCCAATTTTTGGAACTTACTATTATGTTATTGTTTGTGATGTGGCATGTTATTATTTCAGTTGATGAATCATAGGATGATTTGATATGTTTTTTCTGTCCTGTACTTGCAAAAGTTCATGCTACTTTCTGCAGAGGGCTGTGAGTACCTGCATGTTCATGTGAGGAGGCCATGTGTGTGTGTTTTTTGTTTTGTTTGTCGTGGTGGTTTTGGTAGGGGGGTGTTGTGAGAGTAAGCTTTTCCTGAAATAGGTGATTCTTCAAGGTTGAAGTTTTGGATTCTTGCTGCTCCACTCACTGTGAAACAGCTCGATCAACTAAACTAAGAGCTCTTGTGACTGTGTTAGGCTTGTTAGATGAATGCTGTCTTGACATTTGAAGTCAATATTTCTGGGAACTTTTCTGAATCGGGTGTCTTATGTGTTTATCAAGGTCTTGTGTGGCGTCTTTGTTACATCAGCTGTCCTCTTTGTGGAGTTTGCTTCCCGCCCGGACCTTTTGGGATTATGTGTCATGTTTCAGTGTTAGTGGAGATGTTAAATGTCACAACTACTATTTCAGGGATTATGCATCGACTCCTGTAGTTGTCTATTTTACGAGGTTCTAATATTTTTTGTCGTAGTTGAATACTAGAATTTAGAGTAGGAAACCTCTGATTCTGCTAACTATTTGTTCACCATAAAAAGTAAAGATTTTGCTGAGGAATGTATCAGTGCCGTTCTGTTAGTGCTACAAAATTCATGATTATCTTCTGGATGCTTGTTCTGCTTTTTTTTTTTTAATCTTTCCCAATCTTAAGCAGGCAAATGTAGTAATTTTATCTATCTGCTGTTGTTTTTATTGCTGTTGCTGTTGTTATTGCTGATCCTCAAATTAGTATGCTGATGGTTGAGCCACTATGTCTTTTTTTTTTTTGTATCCCTTTATGAGTAACTTCCTTATAATATTTATGATACGGTCTTCTGCAGGTTGCTGCTTTGTAAGTTTTCAGTGGCAATTCACCTGGTTGTACAGCGCCTGTGACACCCTCGTAATCTCAAAAAGCCTTTGCCCCACTGACTGAGTCACCTTGTATATTTGGTATGACTAGAGACATAATTCAAAGGCCAATTTAGGCAAAATAGATCAATTGAAACTTCCCTTCTCACACGAAGTGCATTTCTTTTTTATGTTCAATGCATGGAAATTAATCAAATTTGCATCTAAAATCTAATAGTCACCAAAGATGGCATATTTTCCCCGTGTCAGGTGCTCTTCAGGTGGGGCTGCTTTTCTCTCGTCTAAATTTTTTTAATCACTAAGGATACAAATACAACAATTGCACATCTTCTCTTTGTTGAGATGAATTTTATATACTGTGAATTTTGAAAATTTATTAGTTCAGGGAAGATTATTAAGAAATTCAAATTTGAATTAGTGATTAATTCGTTTATACATTGAATGTTCAGATCGGATCCGATTCAATAATTTTTCTAAAGAATGGGACTTGGGTCCAATTCAATTTATTTATAGGTCTACTTGTAGTTTTAATTTACTTCTATAAATTTCATGAAATTAAATTCGATTCCATTAATGAGTTTTAGGTTATCCCACTATGATAAAATTCTGCCACCCGCCAGCCCCTTGTCTATCTTTTTACGTTGTTCCGAGCAAACCGTTCTCCATTGATTGATAGAGAGTACGTGCTAGAAGATGGAAACCAGTCAAAGCCGAAGGACGTGTTTGTCAATATAGCATTTGTTCTTTGCTATGATCTGACTCTGAAAAGACGATAAACATCCATTGAGCAGCCAAGAGTTTATTGTTATGATTTTTTTTTGGTGATAATCTGGGCTTTTTTTATGGGTGGTTGGATGTAGGGCTGTAAACAGATCGGATTCGGATCGGATCAAAGTCGATCCGAATTCGATCTGATCCGTTAATCTGACGGATAATGCGAATGTTAATCCGTATCCGAATTCGTTAATAATCGGATATCCGATCCGTTAATCCGGTCTGATCCGTTTAAAATTATAATATATATATATATATATATATATATATATATATATATATATATATAAACGGATCGGATCGGATTGTAAATGGATTGGATTAGCTTATATCATATCCGGTCTGTTTATATTTGAGATAATCGGATTCAGATCGGATCACTGATCACTATTTCTAAAACCATATCCAGACTTAACGGATCATATTTCGGATTGGATCACGATCCGATCCATTGACAGTTCTCGTTGGATGGAGTTTTTCCAAAGATTTTTATTAGGGTAAATTATATTTAATTTTTCATGAGTTTTTTGACAATTACGTTGATCTCTCTTGAGATATTTAAAATTATGTTGATCTCTCTTCATATTGATAATTTTTTTCAGTCAATTGTTTTTTTAAATTTTTTTTTTGTTATTTTTTTTAAATTTTTTAAATTATGACCAATTTTAAAAACTTTAAATTTATTTTTGTATAAAATAAAAAATAAGATATTTATCTTAAATTTAATTTTAAATAAAATAATAAAAAACTTTAAAAAAATTGGTCAAAAATAAAAAAATAAAATGGGTAATTTTATCATTTTGAAGAAAAAAAATAAATGAGGAGATATATCTATATATTGTCAAGTAAAGTAAAAAAAGTTAATATAATTTTAAAAGTTTTAAAAATATTAGTGTAATTATCAAAAAAAATTTAGGAGAGAGGTATAATTTATCCTTTTTATTATTATGGATTGCTTGAATATATTGTGTGAGGTTTTGGGCTAAGCTTTAAGCCTCACCAAATGTTTTGGTGCTAATAACAAAGATCCCTGGGTTTAACTTGCAAAATAGCATTAGCTTCTGATTTGGGGAGGTATTGGGAGTCCCTTTGCTTCCTAGGAAGGTTAGACAGTTTGGTTGGGTGAAAGGCAGACGGACTTGCTCTTGCACGAGGCTAAAAAAAGAACAGAAAAATGGAATTAATAATGCAAGAGGAAAAAAATATATAAAATAGTTATTTTCTCTTATTTAATTACTATGAAAAATAGAGAGTTCCTGTTTCCCTTCTCCCTAATTTCTAATCATTTTTTGAAAACGTTTACATTTTATTTAGCATGAAGAAATAATATTAAGTACATCAACTTCTTATTTTTATTTTTATTTTTTTATACTTAAATCTGTGAAGCAAATAGAGATTAATAAAGATATTCCAGCATAACAAATGATTTTATTTAAATTTACCACATCAGCGTTTGATTCAGGGCTCTTCAAATTTGATGTAAGTGATCAAATTCTAGTCCCAATAAATGAAGAGTTTTGACTATTCATATTTTCCATCTCTATATATACCGTCTAGAGGTATCAAAAAGATTGCCACTAAATAAGAGCAACTCCAAGGGAGAGTTGCATCTGGGGTACCAACCCCATAATTATCGAAATGTCACCTTAAATTTGAAAATTTTCACTCCAATGGGAGTGTCATCCAAGGTTGCAAAATGTCATACATGTTCTTGAGGTGGCATTTATACAAACTTTGGAGAGAGAAAATGGAGAGGTGCCAAATGAACCGTTCGACCATTTCCATTTCTGTTCCAACGGCACCATTCCAACAGCTATATTTGAACCCAGAAATTCTATAAATACAGAGATTTGTGGAGAGAAAACTTACCAAAGCCGGGAGGGGTGTCGCTGTGCTGCTAGCGGTGGTGGAGCGAAAGGAAGAGGAGCCGCGGATGAAGGCTTGCGGCGGAGGGAGCGGGCGGCTGAGGGAGGCACGAGGCAGCGGAGGGCACGGTGCAGAAAGAGGGGAAGGGGAGGAAGCCGCAGTCACGAAGGGGAAAGGGAAGCGGAAGCGGAAGGAATGTCGGGGATTTTATTTAGGAACTTTACCAAAGCCAATATATATATAAATATATATATATATATATATAATTGATTTTAATTTAAAATAAATTTTTTTATTTTAGTTAATTGTTAAAATTTTAATTAATTTTTTAAATTAAATTAATTTTTATAATTTAAATTGAATTCTTTAATTTTAGTTTGTTTATTTATTTATTTATAATTTTTTGATTAATTTAGGGTGATTTTTTTATTTAACTAATTTTTATAATTAAAGAACTTTTTTCTATTTTAGTTAATTGTTATTTAAAATTTAATACAGATTTTTTAATTAAATTAATTTTTGTAATTTAATTTAAATTTTCTAATTTGATTTAATATTAAATTATTTTTTTTAATTAAGAGTAATTTTATTTATTTTTTAATTGATTATTTTATGCTCATTCTTTAAATTGATTATAATTTTTTTTTAGATGAGTTCTTAATTTGACGGTGCTTTCACTAATTTGCTTATGAACAACGCCGATTTAAAATTTGAAATTTAAAATTTAAAATTTTGACTATAAAAATATATCTGTTAAATTGCGACTGTTATGAAAACTATACCCGTTCAAATATAACCGTTAAGTTTAATTATATTTTTTAATAAAAAAAATTAAAATATTAAAATGACACCCCATTTTAGCACTTGCCATTAGAGCAGATTTATAATTCAGGGGTGCTAAAACACTATTCAAGATTAGAAATGAATGATTTGGTACCTCAAAATGCAAACTCCCTTTGGAGTTGCTTTAAGAAAGAAAGGTGAGTTTAAAGCTCCTAATAGACACTAGAGCCCAGAAAGATCTCTTTGTTGAGGCCGGAAAGAACTTTGTTGATTTCCTCTTTCTCATTCTGTATCTATCGGTTGGCACGATGGTGAAGCTTCTCTCAAAGCAAAATATGGTGGGTTCCTTGGGAGGACTTTACAGTAGCATTAAAAATCTGAATGAAACTTACATGATGCCTAATCAAAATAAGAAGAGTATGTTGATGCCCAAAACGCCATAACACTAGTGCTGCCGAAGTTCCCCCATTGTTGCCTTACGGTGGGTTCGATGTATCTCTATTTAAAGAAATATCAAGTAACTAGATTTATGGAAATACTAAAAGTGAAAAGTTTTAATTACCCATTGTTGCCTTACGGTGGGTTCGATGTATCTCTATTTAAATAAATATTAAGTAACTAGATTTATGGAAATACTAAAAGTGAAAAGTTTTAATTAAGTCTAAATAAACTACTATCACTTAATTACCAAATCGCTCCTAATTCGGTGAAGAATCTTTAGATTGCCACAATACATGTGAAAAGACTAATATACCCTCAATTCGTCACTAAATGGCTAAAATTTCTAAATTACCTTCATGTGGGTAAAATGATATGAAAATTACGAAAACGCCTTTCAAGCAACTAGGAAGTCCTACTGAGGGTAGGATTGTGCCAAAATGTCCTTAGTGGGCAAAAATGTGCTAAAATTATCAAAATACCCTCTAATGGGCAGAAGAATCTATATGAGAGTGAGACTCTATCAGGAAGAGTCCTACTTGGACTGGGACTTTGGCAGGAGTATCCTAACGGAAATGAGACTCTATCGGAAAGAGTCCTACTTGGACTGAGACTTTACCAGGAGAGTGCCAACGAGAACGGGACTCTATTAGGAAGAGTCCTAATGAGAATAAGACTTAATTGGGAAGAGTCCTAACGAGAGTAGGACTTTATCGAGAAGAGTCCTACTTGGACTAAGACTTTGGTAGGAGAGTCCTAACGAGAGTGAGACTTTATCGAGAAGAGCCCTACTTGAACTAGGACTCTGTCAGGAGAGTTCTAACGAGAGTGAGACTTTATCGGGAAGAGTCCTATTTGAAATAGGACTTTGGCAGAAGAATCTTAACGAGAATGAGACTTTATCGGGAAGAATCCTACTTGGATTGAGACTCTGTCATGAAAGTCCTAACGAGAGTGGGATTCTATCTAGAGGAGTCTTAATGAAAATAGGATTCAATTGGAAAAAGTCCCTACTTGAAGTAGGATTCTTGGCATAATCGTCTCAAGGCTGCTTTGTCTTCCTTGGTATATCCTTTAGGGTATTTTGAGTGTCTGATGAATAACTAAACCTCATTGTACCAAGGTGGGGATGTCGAGTCCTCTGTGACTTCATTGATTTTGCAGCAGCATATCAGAGTTTCCCCAGTTTGAACCAATAACAATTTGACTATGGCTTCTTCTAAAATGTCCATCATTGAGGCAAGGGTGGCTAGGACATCAGCGAAACTGTTTTTAGCTCTAGGTATATAGTAGAACTGTACATCTTTGAATTTGGTTATCACTGTCTCTAGGTACTAGTGTTAAGGTAGGAGCTTCTCTTCTTGATTTTTTATCTCTGTTGGACTTGACCGATAACGAGGGTTGAATCCCCATATACATCTAAGAATTTGACTTTTAGTTCTAAAGCTGCTTGTAGGCCTACTATATAGGCTTCATACTCTGTGGTATTGTTGGTAGAGGGGTACTATAGCTTCATGCCTAGAGGCATATGTGACCCATCTAAGGCTACTAGAAGCATGCCAATGAAATATTCCTTCTTGTTGGTGGTGCCGTCAAAGAAAAGACACCACCTATCCTCATGAATTACTATGATTTCTTCATTTGGGAACTCAGCTTCCTTAACAATCTCACCTTCAACTAGGCAATCTTCTAGGTAGTCGGCCACGACCTTCCCTTTGATGGATTTTTGAGTTATGTGCACTACGTCAAATTCGGAAAGCAATAGTAGCCACCGAGCAATGCGGCTTGATAGGGCTGATTTTTCAAAGAGATACTTCACAAGGTCCATGCGGGAAACCAACTGTATTGTATAGGCCATCATGTAATGGCAGAGCTTTTAGGTAACCTAGACAAGAGCAATACACTTCTTTTCGAAGGCATTATAGTTTTACTCGTACGAGATCAATTTTCGGCTCTCATAATAAACAACCTTATCCTTTCTTTCCTGTGTTTGATTTTGGGCTAACATGGCTCCAGCGACTGTGTTAGTTACCGTGAGATACAATAATAAAGGCAACTTGAGATGTAGGGGAACCAAGACTAGCAAATTAGTCAGGTATTCTTTGATTTTTTCGAAAGCCTCTTAGTACGAAGGGTTTCACTTTTTGGGAGAATCTTTCTTCAGAAGTTTAAAAATGGGCTCATAGATGGTAGTTAGTTGTGATATAAATCTGCTGATGTATTGAAGTCTCCCTAGGAAGCCCCTAACTTGCTTTTCTGTTTTGGGCGGAGGCATTTCCATAATGACTTTGATTTTTGCGGGATCTACCTCTATCCCTCTTTGACTTATCATGAAACTTAGGAGTTTTCCTGATGTGACCCCGAATACACATTTTTAGGGGTTTAGTCTTGTCTGTATTTCCTCATCCTCTTTAATAGATTTAGAAAGATTTCGACAGTCTCCTTCCCTTAAGGTGGGAAAGAAAGCCTCTTATAAAAGATAGATATATTGAGGAGTCGCCAGCTTATTTTTGAGTAAGAAACAAGCAAGCCTGTTACAAATTGAACAATACACATAAAGAAAAACTGATAAGGAATGAAAAATAAATTACATTGCTTTGATTCCTAAATACATACTAAAAATCCCTTGGCATGGATCAAAACAAAGATAAAGCACTAAAAAATATAAACATAGAGAAACGGGTTCGAGGGCTAAAGTACGGAGTGAAAAGTCCTAATTAAGCCTAAATAGACTACTATCACTTAAGATTACCAAATCGCCTCCAATTTGGTAGAGAATCTCTAGATTGCCACAAAACATGTGAAAAGACCAAATTACCCCCAATTCGTCACAAATGGCTAAGATTACCAAATTATCCCCATGTGGGTAAAATGATATAAAAATTACGAAAATTCCCTTCAAATAACTAGGAAGTCCTACAGAGGGTAAGATTGTGCCAAAATGCCTTTAGTGGGCAAAAAGGTACCAAAATTACCGAAACGCCCTCCGATGGCAAGAAGAGTCCTAACGGGAGTGGAACTCTGTTAAGAAGAGTCTTACTTGGATCGGGACTTTAGCAGAAGAGTCCTAACGAGAGTGGGACTATGTCAGGAAGAATCCTACTTTGACCGGGACTCTGTTGGGAGAGTCCTAACAAGAATGAGACTCTATCAGGAGTAGTTATACTTGGACTAAGACTCTGTCAAGAGAGTCCTAACGAGAGTGAGACTCTATCGGGAAGAGTCCTATTTGGACTAGGACTTTGATAGAAGAGTCCTAACGAGAGTGGAACTCTATCGAAAGGAGTCCTACTTAAACTGGGACTCTATCAGAAAGAGTCCTACTTGGCCTAGGACTCTAGCAGGAGAGTCTTAACGGGAGTGAGACTCTGTCAGGAGGAGTCCTAATAAGAATAAGACTCAATTAGGAGGAGTCCTTACTTGAAGTTGGTTTCTTTTCATAATCATCGGTTTTTACTACTTAATCAAGGGTCACAAAATGATGTGTATATCTTAGTGTTTCTCATCACTATCTCAGCGCCTAACCCAAACACTCTAACCCAGTCATTCTTCTAGCGTCTGTTTGAAAGTTTGCATTCAACTTACTTTAGGTTACATGAGTTGTGTGGTCAACCTTCATGCTCGATTCTTTAAAAGAATCTCATATTGACCCTCATTGTCAAAGCAACATATATGATAAAAATGTATTCTCCATTTAGCCAAGAATTTAATGTTTCTTCTTACTCGCTATCTAAACACCAAGGCAATTACTCGTGTGAGAGAGTCAATCAAAACTTGTTGACATCTTTCATGTATGCTCACAATAACAAAAAAATCATCTCAATATGAACATAAAATCATATAATGATGAAATAATATCTCATAGTGTCCAATACATCAAATCCAAAATAAACTTAATCATTAACCGCATGATGTAAAACATCACTAAGTATTGGTTAATGACCACTTCTTTTTACGCAACTCTATCTTAAACATGTGTAGTGAAAAATAATGCCAATATTTTTTGTTCTCCCATCACTGTTATTGGTCTATTAGCCCATTAGCGAGCCTAAGCTTTCAGCCTAGTGGCGAATCCGCACGGTTCTGTCCTGATGGACCCTAAGTCTAAAAGACACTACCGAAAAGGAAAAGCATCGCCTGTACTTACATCTAAACTTATTTACAATGTGGAATAAAGGTGCATTGAATGTAATACTTGTATATGCTCGAGTTGCCATACAATCATAGTTAATGAACATATCACCCTGCCTACACGGTGTTATATTAAGGCGATATTAGGATCTTCACAACCAAATTACTTCCTTAATTGCGACGACCAACTGTGTATTCTTGACATCGCTTAGATATCAAAGAAACTAATTAACTATAGTCCGATAAGCAAGTACTAAGACACTTTTATAGTTTGACCATCCATACTAGCAAAGCATTAAGTTGCTCTAATAATTTGACCAATCATATGAGTAAAGTATTAAGCTGCTCTAATAATTTGACAATCCATATTATCAAAACACTAAACTACTCTAATAATTTGACCATCTATAAGAGCTTAAAAAATAATCGAGTATATATCCCAATGCACTTCAGAATCTCAACTACGCTCGAATAGGAAACTCTACAAAATATCTCTCTTTCCTCTATTCATCCAATAGCAACAACCAAAACTAAAATATGCCCTTATCAATCTGTCAATAAGTTAGGACCGTGCTAACAAGACCACTTATAGATTTCTTAAAATAAAACGAGAAATCCTGCAAGTCAATCTCCAAGGAACTTAAATCCAAGCATAGTCTACTTCACCTATGTCCTCTGCAATACATGACAACCACCTCCAAGTAGTAACAACAAATTTCATATATGTCAACAATCATACAAAAGATCAAAAGACATCGTAAAACCAATTGCTCGATGAAATCTAAAGTTCCACTCACTTGACAATGGCTTAGAAACTAATTCATTTTCAACTTATATGAGACATGATTTTTTAAGTAATTATTGGATATTCTAGGGATTGAGTTTTCGCCC
Source organism: Nyssa sinensis (assembly GCA_008638375.1). Taxonomy (NCBI): domain Eukaryota; kingdom Viridiplantae; phylum Streptophyta; class Magnoliopsida; order Cornales; family Nyssaceae; genus Nyssa; species Nyssa sinensis. Next base: position 10,600,917 of record CM018041.1, on the reverse strand, counting down.
ATCCCAATCACTTTATCTCTTGTTCTTAGATTATTCAATGATTAAAAGATCATTCCTCGTATAAGTTCAAGTTTTATAGTGGCATTATCCCTATTAGAGCATCTCCAAGAGACTTTTCAAAAATGTATTTTAGTGACTTATATGACACTTTGAAAGAGTTATTTTTTGTCTACCATTTTCAAGAGATTCTTCAAAATTTAATATTTTATTATTTTTATTTTATTTTTAACATTATTTAGTTTTGTTTCATTTTATTTAAATTTCCTCTAATTTATAAAATGTATAATTTAAACTCCCTCAAATTTTATTCAAAATTTAAAATTCCCTCCAATTTTATTCAAAATTTAAAATTTAAATTCCCTCCAATTTTATTTAAAATGACACAATATATTTATAAAAAACAAATTGATCTTTTCAAATTTTACCGTTTGAAAAAAAAAAAAAACAATAATATTTGTAAAAAACGATAATATTTGTATAACAACAACGGTAATATTTGTATACCAATAACGGCTCATTTATCGTGGCTCTTACGGCTCTTTCTTTTAACAATATTTTATTCTAGTCTATTACTTAATCGAGTGGAAGTCAATTGACAGAAAAGTCGAGTCTACTTCTATTGTCGAGGTTTTTGGAGACTAAGGCTGTGTTTGGTTATGAATTAAAAATAAATTTTTTTATTTCACATTTTAAAAACTTGTTTGTTTAGTCAATTAAAAAACAAAATTCAAAACTTAATCTTAAATTCAAACAATGGTTCAAATTCCAAGAAATTAATTATCAAATTAAATTTTATTTGATTTGACAATGATATTAATATATATTATATTTATAAAATATTATATTATAATTTATATTATACATATAAAATATTATTTTATAATATGCCAAACCTATGATATATAACTTTAATTTTAAAAAATATTATATAATTTAATAATTAATATATGTTATATTAATTAATCAAATTTGTTAAATCTTGTTATTTTTATTAAATTAATTATTAAATTTGAATAAAATTAAATTTTTTATATCATATTTAATTAAATATATTAAATTCCGATCACATTTTTTAAGAATATTAAAAATTGTGAAAATAAAGTAAAAACGTAACCAAACACATTTTTTAAGAATATTAAAAATTGTAAAAATGTAATTCAGATATAATTTGTTTCAAAATATTGATTTTTTTAAAATTGTGAAAATGTATTTGGATATGATAATCTAAATTATAAAATAGTAAAAAAATTTAAAATTAATAGTTTGTCAATAGCGTATCCCACATTTTAAAATTAAAAAATTATTTTTTAAAATCTAAACAAATAAAGGGGGGCAGTTTTTATTTTTTAAAAATATTATAATAAAATAATAAAAAATATAAATTTCATATATTTAAAAAATAAATATTCATCCCAAGCGAATAGGACATTGATCTTAAATCCGTCAACGGTCTTATTCGTTGGGAAAACAATTGATCTTCCTAAATAAAGATCATGTAAGCCATGCCTTTTATTGGATGACCATTTCCTATAAAAAAAATAATAATAATCAAGGCTTACCAGTATATAATAATAATTTTGAAAAAAAAAAAGAATTTGAATGGCTTGTCAATGGATCAATGTTGGATGTTTACCTGATAGTAATTTAGATAAAAATTTTTGAAAAATATTTTAAAAAATTTTGTAATTAATTTTTTAAAAATTATAAAAATGTATTTCGATATGATAATCTAAATTTTTTTTTTAAAAAAATAGAATTCAAACACATATCCTGTAATTTGAAATTAAAAATCTTATTTTAAAAACATAACCTACTTTTTTTTTTTTTTTTTTATCTTTTTTCAAATTAATCAATCCAAACAATGGTTCAAATTCCAAGAAATTACTTAAAAACACTTTCTCAAAAAATTTCTTAAAACTCTAACTTTCAAAAACTATCCAAACAAAACCTAAAGTTTCTGACCGTGGCTTTTCAAACTATTATTTCGACTGGATTTGATGAGGCTCTTGAAATTGCTCTTAGTCATAGGTGTCTATCTAAAAAAATGTCTCAAATTTAAAATTTTGTAAAAGGATAATTTCACTAAAACCCCTCGATGTTTGGCTTAATTCCAACTGTGAACCTCCTTTCAAAAATAGGAAGGGACCTTCCCTATATATCATTACTTGTATTAACTTAATGTAACGGTAAAAACAAGATCGTAAAATTACATCATTAAAAAAATTAAAAATATAAGGCTTCAATAAAATTGGCTCTATGACAAAGGATATCAAGTTTGCCAAAGGAATATAGCATATCTACGGGAGATTAAAAAATTGAAATGGTGGATTTTTATTTTGTCTTTGATTTGTATTTTAATTTTTGGGATTTTGATTGGGTGATGGTGGGTGTCGGCTACAAGGGTCGGTGAAAATTATTTTAGGATTTCTTGGAAAATTTTCAAATTTTTTTGGGCCCTCTTTTTTTGTATTCAAATACAAAAATTAATTTTTTTTGAAAAAAATTCTTTAATGACAATTAATGAATTAATCATGCAAAGTTTTCTCTTCCTTTGGTATGTTGCGAACTAGAAACAACATGAACCTCAATGGTGTCACCGGAAAAGCATTACCTTAACGAGGTCCTCAGGCTCTGTCGTAATCGCACCGCCGATGAGATCCACTCGGATTACAAGAAGCTTGCTCTCCAATGCTAGAACAAGCTTGTCCAGTCCGGCAACTCCAAAGCCGAAGCCATGGCTTCCTTCCAAGAGCTCGTCAACACATACAAAGTCCTTTCTGATTTTCGCAAACTTGCGTGGTACGACTTGCACCGTTTTCAAATCCTCTTCTCCATTCGACTCCCTCTGATATCTCCACCGTCCCCAATCTCTTCTATTTGTTTACCAATTTTGACTTCTCCGACCATGGAAAGGGATTTTACGAAGTTTCTTTTGATAAAATTTACTCGAATGATTTGAAAAAAAATAAAATAAAGTTAGGGATAGTGAAGAAAGCTCTGTTGATTGGCATTTGAGAGTCCATATGCGCACTGCCTTTTATAATTACTGGGTGGGGTTTTATTACAGTACGTGATGGATTTTTGCTAAGTGCAACGACGATGCATACTTGGTTTCACTGGGATCTCTATGTTTGTATATATGGGATCTCTTTGTTTATGCATATTGCAGAGAAAGGGGATCCCAACTGGATCTTTATGTATGTGTGTTCATATATATATATATATGTGTGTGTGTGTGTGTGTGTGTATTGCATTACGGAGGCGAGGTTATGTATTTGTTCTCTAATATATATGTTTTATAAATATTCTCTAATATATATATGACTAAGAGTTTCTTAGTTATTTGATATTTGTATGATTGATTGATTTTATCTTTTTTGCTCACTCAATTGGAAAATTATCTTCTTGGTAATTCTAAAACCAAGATCAATTACAGATAGTGATCAAGAATCAAGATTAGTTATTGATGCTGCACTTTTTGACTCGCAACACGTGAGGGCTCCGTGACCTGTAGAACACTCAGAAAGATGATCAGAGGACCACCGGATTGGCTCCGGCGGTAGCCGCTCCGATGCTTAAGTAAGTAAGGGAATTAAAAGACTGTATTGAAAGTCAAAGAATGAGCATGAAAATAAAAGCGTACCTCTAGGGTTTAATATATAGGCCGAAGCGTTCCTAAGTTGATTAGGATTCGACGCCATGAATATAGGGATATGATCATCGGAGATTGCAGTTACCTTGTGGGCATTGAGTCGTAGATGAAGATAATCATAAATGGTAGTTTCCGTATTGGAGACTGCTTCCTTATTCTCTGCTCGGAATCCGCTAAGGCGGTGACGAGATCTGAAGCTCTGGTCTGGACCCTGTGGTCAGTTCTGGATATATTTGTTTGGTCACTTCCGACCTTATGTGATGATCTGGATGTCATTGGCTGAGCGAGGATCATGCTAGCTGAACATAAATCGGACTGTGGTCATACGTGTCAAGTGTTGATTGGCTTGTCCTTTTATGGTATATTAGTTACTCCCCCCCCAAGTCCTAGTTTGATGTAAGTAACTAGGGCTAAGAGAGTTATGTATCTCGCTTGTTCGCCTTCCAAGACAATTGTTGGGGCGCCATTTATTGCGTAGTCGGCGATTAAGTCTTTTCAAGGTCACAATTACACTGGGCGGACAGTTGGTTTTCTCGAGAGCATCATTGTTCTGAACCGTCATGGCGTTTGGGCTTGGTGGGTCCCTTCTGATACCGTGTTTATAAATACGGGATGAGATTTTTGAAATGACCTTTCCCTCGACATTTTTACTGTGCTAGAAGATTTCATTCGCCATTGTTGGTTCGTGTGACCTTGAAGAATACAGACCCCCTAGGTGAAAACAGGTTCGACTGATTTTTCCCCCTCTCTTGCTTCTTTCTTCTTGAGTCTGAGAATAATGTCTGTTCCTTCGGAATCTCAAATTGTGAATGAGGGAGTAGGAGACCATTCTGAGATGGCTGGTCCGCCTGTTGTAGGAGATGTAGGTAACCCTGCTCTTGATATTATTGAGGAGAGGCCTGTTGAACCTCCCCCTAGTCCAGGGGTTAGAATAGTTGATGCTTTCGAAGAGCCCCGAGACAGGGCCGGGGAGACCTCTGGTAGGTCTTCTCATAGAGAAGAGGGTGAGAGTGCCGTCACTCAAAGCCTCTTGGATGAATGGAGGGTGAAATTCGAATTTCCCCCAAATGTGACTTGCAGAGTTCCAGGACCCATGGACCGTCCCCAAGATGTTAAAGCCGGGGAGATTTGTGTTTTCCTTGCCTGGTTTGAAATGGGCTTAAGGCTTCCATTGCCGGATTTAGTCAGGCAATTCTTCTGTTGGTTCAAGCTCTGCCCCGCCGCCCTGAATCTCAATAGCTGGCGGCATCTTCTAGGATTTATGGTGCTGGGGCACCTGAACAAAGTGGACGTGTCTCTGGACTTGATCCGTAGCAATATGGATCTGAAGTTCAAGCAGGCAGAGGGCCTCTACTATATGTCCTTCGAGAAGGGGTTCCGACCCCTGTCTTCCGTTCCTACTTCCAACAAGACGTGGAAGAAGTGGTACTTCTTCGTTGGAGGAGGATGGGAGCATAAGGACTTCCAGGCCGGAGAGACCTCGTCGTTTCCTTGTGTTACGGGGCATAGGGGTGAGACTTATTCCCTTGGGTTTGCTTTAGCTTTGCTTATATCCTCAGAACTGACAAACGTGGTATTTTTCATTTCCTTTGTGCAGTCAAGAGTGCTCGGAAGAGGCCCGAGTTTACTAAGGCTCTGCAGGATCAGTACCGGGCTTTGCTTTCAACTTCTAACCGGGCTCATACTGTTATCGTCACTCCGGACCACGTGATGGCCACCCGTAGTGCAGAGTTTAAGAAGAGGCTAGCCTCGAGGTGGGAAGTGCCGAAGCCCCAAGTGGTGGGGGAGGCTTCCTCCCAAGCTGAGCCTGATGTTCCTCTAGAAGTGAAGAGGAGGAGATTGATTTCTGGTTCCCCTGAGCCCTCCCCTGCCGAGGCTGAGGAAGCCGAGCCTACCATTCCCGTATCGGCCATTCCTCCTGCTCCTTCCGGTCCGATCAAGAGGTCTAGGAAGGGGAAAGCACCTGCCGCACCTTCCGAGCCATTTGTTGAGCCGGATTATCAAATTGCCAAGAAGGCATTTGATCAGATATGGGCTCAGGGCCCACACCGGTACAGAGGGGATGATCCCTCCAAATTGATGACTGAGATGATGACTCTTCAGATGAAGGTAACTTCTGAAGCCTTTCCCTGACTTTCTTGTTTGCTCATTTGTTTTACTCTAATTTATCTGTCTTGCTTTATACAGAGCATGCATAGTTTAGCTACTCTGATAGTGACCCCCATGGGCCTTGAGGAGGCCGAGAAGCTGAGGACGGAGGTGAATGAGATGAGACTGGAGCTCGGAACAGCCCGTTCCAAAATTCAGTCTGCTGAAGAGGGTCTGAAGGAAGCTACCACCAGCCTTAAGGTAGCAGAGTCTGAGAGGGATATATTTGCTCAGACGGTTGAGAGGCTTGAGGCGGAGTTGGTTGGTCTCCGTAGTTCCATTGATCAGAAGGTTCAGGAGGCAGTTGGTCAAGCCAAAGCTGAGGCTGAGATGGAATTAAAAGATGAAGTTGATCAGATGGGTGATGACCTGATCCTGCTCGGCTTTGAGAATTTCCGAACTAGATTCCAACTTCAGTTCCCGGACTTTGATGTGTCATCAATCGTTTCTCCTGAACCTACCTCATCTCGTCGTGATCCGGATAAGACTGCTGGGGCTCGTGCCCTTAATTTGGAAGAGGACGCAGGCCCCTCTGGGAAATCCTGAGGCTTTATAGGCTTTTGATTCTTTTTTGATGTAGTGAATATATTTTCCCTTTTGATCAATAAGATTGACTTTCCTTCAGATTCTGCTTGTATTTTTTCCTCTTGTGAATTTTGTTGCAAGTGTGGCTGCTCTGAACCCTTTGCATGTTAGATCAAACAGTTGCTTTCTAATATTCAATACTTGTCATTGAATAGTGAATATAGATCTGCCTTATTAAAATAAGACGAGAAAGTAGATATAGCCAGATAGATAGAGCCTGACAGAGTGGGAGTGGATCTCTGTAGAGCTCTGAGATAGACTGCTCTGAATTAAGAGTCTGTGAGGTTAACCGAGCAGCTTGTGCTCGTTATTATGATGCTCGGTATGCTGAGTACTTGGGATTGGGATATATCCGATCTGTTTGGTCTTTGTTATATGTCTTGACCCGTCATGAAATAGTTAAGACCGGTAGGTCTGAATATTTGAATGGGGGGTCTATTTACTTTAGACTTTGTTCCCCTCTTTATCGATTTGGGAGCTTAAGTACTGGACTGCGGTCTCTGTCTTGAGAATTCTGTACTCTGTCTCTTGGTATATTGAAGAGGCTTATTTAATGCACCGCTTAGTCATTCGACCGTCGTTTGGGTTTTCGAGGCCACTCTCTTTTTCACCGTTGCGACGGTTCAGTTGGGTGGCTTTTGGACTTCAAGGGTCTATATATATGGAAACGGGGCATACGGTTGCGCTCAACCCTTTTGCTCCCCGATTTGTTTGTGAGAGAAACCTCATATGCTGCCGGAGTTTCTCCCATTCGCCCGGAGATGATGGAAGATTCCTTGCCTGAGTTAGGAATAATGAGCCTGTGGCCGAGAGTTAACCTTCCTCTTTTTTCAGTCTCCAAGGAAGGATTGAAGGAGGCACAAGTCTTCTTGTTTCCTCTGGCATCCGGTCGAGATTTCTCCGATTGGTGGTGGCCCCTCCCTGATTCAACCGAGGCCTGGAGTGTTGGTGATGAAGACGAAGGTGAGTTGCCTCCCCTTCCTCACGCTCTGTCAGAGACCCTTGCTCCAAGTGGCTGGGGTGAAACAGACGGTGTGAAGAAGAAGATTGAAGGTGGGTTACCTTCTCCCCCATGTGACTTGGCAGAGACCCTTGCTCTACTCTTCTGAGGAGTCATGCCGATTACAAAGGTGGAGAATGAAAAAGTCTCTTGGGGCCCACGGCCCCCATCGTCCATTGGTCATGGGACCAGTGATAGTGATGATGAAATGGCCTGGGCACTACTTGATGCAGACTGGGGTTCAGGGTTTCTTCCTTTCAAATGGAGCCGATGAAGGCGGTTTTGGAAGTTTTGGATCCTGTGCCCCTTTATCATCCCAGGAGAAGAGCCATTATGTTGCCAAGCATAGCTTCTGTAATAGCTTCTGTAGTAGCTTCTGTAATAGTGTCTTTGTACTGATGTAAATCTTCTGAGTTATCAATAAAGTTGAATTTCTTCTTCCCAGATCTGATATTTTCTGTGAATGTGCTCTTTTGAAGCTTAAGCGCCTTCTCATGCATTTCTGTTTGTTCTGAAAATAAATCAAAAAGCTTAGAAAAATGCCAGAGTCGACGTACTTTACCTTTGGTTGAAACCATAGTACTGGTTTGTTTGGCAGATAAGCCAAATAATATAAGTATCAGACCCGAGGTGTTCCGATCTAGGAAACTTTAGTTGATAGATGCTCGGAACTTCTGCCTTTGGATAGACTGGATCACAGAATCTGCTAATTGAAGACGGACCAGGCTCGGAAGGCCTGTGCATTAGAGTAGTCTAGGCTCGGTAGGCCTGCATATTTTATGAGCCAAGTATTTAAGATCTGTATAGCATGGACCAGACTCTGAAGGTCTGTGCACTATAGATGGACCAAGTCATGAGACTTGTGCATTAATAGATGGACCAAGTCATAAGACTTGTGCATTAATAGATGGACCAGGCTCTGAAGGCCTGTGCATTAATGGATGGACCGAGTGAACACTCGTACATTATGGACCAGGCTCTGGAGGCCTGTGCATTAATAGATGGACCAGGCTCTGAAGGCCTGCGCATTATAGATGGACCAAGTCATGAGACTTGTGCATTAATAGATGGACCAAGTCATAAGACTTGTGCATTAATAGATGGACCAGGCTCTGAAGGCCTGTGCATTAATAGATGGACCGAGTGAACACTCGTACATTATGGACCAGGCTCTGGAGGCCTGTGCATTAATAGATGGACCAAGTCATAAGACTTGTGCATTAATAGATGGACCAGGCTCTGAAGGCCTGTGCATTAATAGATGGACCGAGTGAACACTCGTACATTATGGACCAGGCTTTGGAGGCCTGTGCATTAATAGATAGACCAGGCTCTGAAGGCCTGTGCATTATAGATGGACCAAGTCATGAGACTTGTGCATTAATAGATGGACCAAGTCATAAGACTTGTGCATTAATAGATGGACCAAGTCATAAGACTTGTGCATTAATAGATGGACCAGGCTCTGAAGGCCTGTGCATTAATAGATGGACCGAGTGAATACTCGTACATTATGGACCAGGCTCTAGAGGCCTGTGCATTAATAGATGGACCAAGTCATAAGACTTGTGCATTAATAGATGGACCAGGCTCTGAAGGCCTGTGCATTAATAGATGGACCGAGTGAACACTCGTACATTATGGACCAGGCTCTGGAGGCCTGTGCATTAATAGATGGACCAGGCTCTGAAGGCCTGTGCATTATAGATGGACCAAGTCATGAGACTTGTGCATTAATAGATGGACCAAGTCATAAGACTTGTGCATTAATAGATGGACCAAGTCATAAGACTTGTGCATTAATAGATGGACCAGGCTCTGAAGGCCTGTGCATTAATAGATGGACCGAGTGAACACTCGTACATTATGGACCAGGCTCTGGAGGCCTGTGCATTAATAGATGGACCAAGTCATAAGACTTGTGCATTAATAAATGGACCAAGTCATAAGACTTGTGCATTAATAGATGGACCAGGCTCTGAAGGCCTGTGCATTAATAGATGGACCTAGTGAACACTCGTACATTATGGACCAGGCTCTGGAGGCCTGTGCATTAATTTGAGCAACTGATGCTTCCTCAATGCTGGATCCTGGCTGAAAAGAGATTTTAACGGTGGAGTCTGTTTCAGATTTGAGACGGGAGGCCATGTTAGCCAGAGCATCTGCTCTGCAGTTCTGACTTCTCTCAATCTTCTGGATAGTGAAAGTCTGGAAAGAATGCTTTAAATGGTTCACTAATTCGGAGTACCGAAGCATCCTGTCATCCTTAATGGCAAACTCTCCCAAAACTTGGCTTACTACCAGTTGGGAGTCAGAGAAGACATCGAGGTTCTGAGCCTCGCATTCCAGGGCAAGCTTCATCCCTAAGATTAGGGCCTCATATTCAGCTTCATTATTAGAAGCTCTAAATCCCAGGCTGATTGCTTTTTCTGATGTAAGTCCATCAGGGGACTGTAGTACCAGTCCTACCCCTGATCCTTGATCGGTTGACGATCCATCAATATACAGCAGCCAGGTTCCTGTAGTTTCGGCGATTTGTGCTTCGTTCTGCAGTGCCGGGGTGAACTCGGCTACAAAGTCAGCTAAGGCCTGCCCTTTAATGGAGTTTTGGGGTACATATGCTATGTCAAACTCCCCTAGCTCCACAGACCACTTGACCAATCTTCCCGATACCTTGGGTTTCCTCAGTATTGATTTTAGAGGATAGGCAGTTGGAATCTCAATTGGATGGGCCTGGAAGTAAGGTCGAAGCTTTCGGGCTGATATGACCAAGGCATAGGCCATCTTCTCTACTTCTGGGTATCTTTTGTCCGTGTCAAGTAGTGCCCTACTGACGTAGAATATAGGCCTCTGTACTCCTTTGTCCTGTCTGATTAGTGCGGAACTGACCGCGTTCTCAGAGACTGCTAGGTACAGGAGCAACTTTTCTCCTTGTACAGGTTTTGACAGGAGCTCTGGAGAGGCTAGGTACTCTTTTAGTTCTTGGAAGGAAAGCTCGCATTCTTCTGTCCATTGCAAAGCCTTGCTGCCTTTTAGAGCTTTAAAGAAAGGTAGGCAGCGATCGGTGGACTTGGATATAAATCTGCTCAATGCGGCGACTCTGCCGTTCAGTGCCTGAATCTCCTTTCTGGTCTTTGGCGACTTCAGTCCAATCAGGGCTTGGATCTGAGTGGGATCTGCTTCGATACCTCTTTGAGAGACGATGTACCCCAAGAATTTTCCCTTCGTAACTCCGAAGGTACATTTCGAGGGGTTGAGCTTCATCTTGTGCTGTCTGAGGATATCGAAGGTCTGGGCTAAGTGCTGGAGGTGGCTGCCTTTCTGGAGGCTCTTTACCAGCATGTCGTCGATGTATACCTCCATGCTGCTGCCAAGCAGTGGGCTGAACATCTTGTTCACCAACCGTTGGTAAGTGGCTCCAACATTCTTTAAACCGAAAGGCATCACTCTGTAGCAGTAGAGTCCTCTTTCGGTTATGAAGGCGGTCTTTTCCTGATCTGGAGGGTACATCTGGATCTGGTTGTATCCAGAGTAGGCGTCCATGAAACTCATAAGCTCATGCCCTGCAGTGGCGTCAACCAGTTGATCTATTCTCGGCAGTGGAAAGCTGTCCTTGGGGCATGCTTTGTTGAGGTCTGTATAGTCAACACAGACTCTCCACTTGCCGTTCTTCTTCTTGACGAGCACAGTGTTGGCTAACCACTCGGGATAGAAAACTTCCCGTATCATCCTGGCGTCCAGCAGGCTCTGGACTTCTTCGTTTATAACCCGATGCGGTTCGGGAGCGATCGGTCTTCTCTTCTGTCTGACCGGGGGGTGATCTGGATCTACCATTAGTTTGTGAGTTATCAGATTAGGATCTATTCCCTCCATGTCCCTAGTTTCCCAAGCAAAGATAGAGAGGTTGTTCTTCAGAAACCTGACTATCTTTTCCTGCTCGGCGGGCGTAAGGTCTGGGCCGATGTACAAATAACGCCCCTCTGCTTCTGAACTGACCAGTATCTTGATGGGCTCGCCAACAGGCTTGGCTCGGCTATCACGTCCCCTTGGGCTCAGGGGCTCTTCAACGCCGGATGGGCAATCTTTCACCTCGGGAGTGTGAGTGAAAACCGGATCTGCACAGTCCCGAGTGTACTGTAATTGCTATTTTGGAGCTGTCTCCTTGAGGGCAATAGCGTGGCATTCTCGTGAGGTTGGCTGACATCCTCGGACCGAGTGCACGCTCTGATTGTGGACGTACTTCAGACACTGATGAAGGGTCGAAGTGACCACCCCTATCTGGTGTAACCAGGGTCTCCCGATGATGACGTTGTATGGAGACTTCATGTTCAACACCATGTACTCAGAGATGGTGGTCTTCTGCCCTTCAGCTTCCCCAATAGTGGTAGGAAGGTCAACTCTCCCCAGGGGGGTGCTGAGGCTGCCATCAAAAGCTGCCATTACGGCAGTGGTGGGCTTGACGCTGTCCTGGTCTATGCCCATCCGCTTAAGCGGTTCATAGAATAGAATGTTGACTGAGCTGCCAGTGTCGACTAGGACTCTTCTAGTTTCGAAGTTGGCGATTCTGAGGGTGATAACAAGGGCATCACTGTGAGGTCAGTGTACCCCTGCTAGATCTTGCTCGGTGAACTGGATCTCTGGCCCTGGCTTGAGCTTCTTTTCGACGTTGGAGACCTGCAAGATGTTTGGGGCGGTTCTGGCCTCCCGGGCATATCTTTTTCTTGCCCTGTTGGACATTCCTGTAACAGGGGAGTCAGCATGGAGGACGTAGATAACATGGTTGTTCTGCCTCTGAGGCTCGTTTCGTCCTTCCCGTTGCTCTTGCCTCTGTTCGGGCCTCTGATCTGGCCGCTGCTGAGGCTTGTCTTCTTGGGGGTTCTGCCTTCCGTCTTGTTTGACGAACTCCCGAAGACGTCCCTTCTTTATGAGCTGTTCTATCTCATATCGGAGGGTCCTGCAAGTGTTAGTAGTATGCCCATGATCTTTATGGAAATTGCAATACTTACTTTGGTCCCGCAGGCTGGGATCTCCTTTGATCGGCTCTGGCCACCTCAGGTTCTCCCGATCTCGGATCTGCCGGAGTACCTGGTTCAGAGTAGTGTTCAAAGGCGTGAAGTTGGTGAACTCCCTTGGTGCGGAGTTGTACACAGCTCTGGGAGCTGTTTTCTTCTCTGGGCTCCTGACCCTCTTTTTGTTGGAGTCTCTTCTGTGATCCTCCTTCTTATGGTCCTCCCGCTTCGGATTATCCCTCTGGGTCTGATCCTTGCCCTTCTGGGCTGAGCGGTTGGCTTCTTCCAGGTTGATGTATTTTTTGGCCCGATCCATCAATGCTGCCATATCGGCCGGGGGGCTCTTTGTCAAGGAATCTCTGAAGCCACCTTGGGCAAGCCCGGCAGTAAGGGCCGCAACCAGGAATTTCGGGCTGCAATCCGTGATCTCAGTGAGCTCGGTGTTGAAGCGGGCAATGTAGGCCCGGAGGGATTCCTCCCTGGTCTACTTAACATTCAGCAGGAATTCTGGCCCCCTTCTGAGCCTCCTGCTGGTCATAAATCTATCCAAGAACTGTCTACCGAGCTCGTAAAAGCTGGCAACGGAGTTCGGAGGGAGGTTGTGGAACCACTTCAGAGCTGTTCCCTTCAAGCTGGTGATGAACGTTCGGCACATGAAAGCATCTGAAGCTCCGTGAAGGGCCATCGTATGCTGATAATGAGATAGGTGATCCCCTGGATCTCCAGATCCATCATAGAGAGTGAATTTGGGCACCACGAACTTTCTAGGCCTCTCTTCGGACATGATGGCGTGGGTGAACGGAGTGGCTAGTCTTCCGAGCAGCCTGGCCAGTTCGTCTTGCTCTGGAGGGTTCTGAGGTCCTCTTAAGCCGATTGTTCGGTCCATAGACTCGGCAATCTCCTCTACCCTTCGCGGGTCTCTGAGTCTGACATCTTGTGAACCCTGCCTGATGGCCTCGGCTTCAGGGTAGTAGGGTGGAGTGCGCCCTTCGGATGGAGGAGGAATCCGAACCGGTGGGATTGGCGCTGCATGATAAGGTTCCTGTGGTGCCGGGGGTGCTCTCGAAACCCTAGGAGTTGGGGCTCGAGTAGTGCTCCGGTAATGCACGTCGGGGACAAAAGCGGATGTTCCCCAGCCAGGGACTGTTGATGGCTGTGGATCTCGGCCAGCGTGAGCAACGCCTGAGGGGTGCCCAGGCTGGTTAGTGGGGGCCTGCCCACGAAGTTCTTCATTCCCCGTGGCAACCGGGGGTTGCGTTCCTGCAACGAAGTTGACCGGCGGGCTAGGAGAAGCCGCCGCTTGGTTCTGCGTGAGCGTTGCCAGTGTTCTAGTAATGGCTAGCAACTGCTCCTGCACCAGTTCATTGTGTCGTTTTATTGCTTCGATCTCTTGTCGCATAGGGTTGGCCGCTGGTCCTCTTGTGCGTGGAGCAGGCGGCTGACGCTGAGCGTTTTGCGAACTCTGAGTATTCTGTCGAGGTCGGAGATTTGGTGCCATGGTTTTCCGGTGGGGAAAAAGATGAGTTTACGAATAAAGCACGTAGAGATTAGTCGATTCCCACAGACGGCGCCAAACTGATGCTGCACTTTTTGACTCGCAACACGTGAGGGCTCCGTGACCTGTAGAACACTTAGAAAGATGATCAGAGGACCACCGGATTGGCTCCGGCGGTAGCCGCTCCGATGCTTAAGTAAGTAAGGGAATTAAAAGACTGTATTGAAAGTCAAAGAATGAGCATGAAAATAAAAGCGTACCTCTAGGGTTTAATATATAGGCCGAAGCTTTCCTAAGTTGATTAGGATTCGACGCTATGAATATAGGGATATGATCATCGGAGATTGCAGTTACCTTGTGGGCATTGAGACGTAGATGAAGATAATCATAAATGGTAGTTTCCGTATTGGAGACTGCTTCCTTATTCTCTGCTCGGAATCCGCTAAGGCGGTGACGAGATCTGAAGCTCTGGTCTGGACCCTGTGGTCAGTTCTGGATATATTTGTTTGGTCACTTCCGACCTTATGTGATGATCTGGATGTCATTGGCTGAGCGAGGATCATGCTAGCTGAACATAAATCGGACTGTGGTCATACGTGTCAAGTGTTGATTGGCCTGTCCTTTTATGGTATATCAGTTATATTTGATAGGGGGCCACAGATGATACAAAGTACAAATTAAAATGACAGTCTATAAACATAGGAAAAAAAATCTACAAAGATGTTTATGGGTGTTGTTGATTTAGAGTGACAGAAGAAAAAATGCATAGTCACCATGGTAATCCATCGGTGAATACCTCGGAAGGAAGGAAAAGGTTTGTGGGTGTTGTTGACTTAGAAAGACAATGACAATAATGAGACTATATTTGTCATTTCAAAATATCATCTTTACGGTAATATAGTCTTTTTATTAGTTATAAGAGTAAAATAGATATTTACATTAAATTAGTAGGATGAGGTCAACCATTACCCTCTAACTACTAATGGCAGAAAAGGAGGGGATTGTAACAAATACTAAAAACATAAGGGATGCAATATCGTATATAATTATCAAAAATTTTAAAAAAATTAATATAATTTACTCTATAAATAAAAACTTTTGCTTAATATTTTAAGAGTATAATTGACTTTCTTTATTTTAAATCAAAATAAGGACAAATAAGTCATTTTTCTAAATAATTCATGTCAAAGGCACATTTTCCTTAGCAAGAGTGTGATAGATGATAATGAAAAAAAAGTTGAGGAGATAAGTGATTGATTTTTTAAACAAGACATGTCTCCGTATAAATATATTGAACCTCAAGGAATTTAAGTGAAATTATTACTTTTTTAAAAGGTAAATTACACTTAATTCTTTTAAAACTTTTTATAATTAAAAAGATTTCCTATTAAATTTCTAAAGTGATACTGATATATTTTATTTTTACTAACAAATTATAAAGATCTCATCTTCAATCTTATTTTTTTTAAAATGACAAAAATGTTTATTTTATTTTATTTTAAATTTTAATTTTTTAAGTTTTTTTTTTATTTTACATTAAAAAAAATTTAAAATAAATAACTTATATTTTTTAGTCAAAGAAAATTTTAATTTAATATTCATTTTAAAAATTTATAAATGAAAAAAAAAATGAATACGATATTTCTATCATTTTGAAAAAAAATAAAGAAAAAAAAAGTATTGTAATTTTTCGATAAAAGTAGAAAATATCAGTATCATTTTAAAAATCTCAGAACTTTTTTTTGTAATTATTAAAAACCACATAAAAGATCAATATAATCTACTTTTAGACCCACCTATTTCGTGGAATTGTCTTAAAAAGGTGGAGAGACACCTATAAATCATAATAGGAAAATTAGTTGAGAGTTGCATGAATATGACACATTTTGTGAGTAAAATAAATCAAGTCAGTAAAATTTTAAATAAGACTCTTAATTTTAAGTTTTAATAGTATTTGATATATTTTAAATAAATCTAGTAGGAATATGAGTTTTTATCTTAGTTGGAATAGTATTATTAATTTGAATGAGATTAAAAATTTTAATTACAATAAGATTATATTCTATATAATTAATTTGAATAAGATTAGAAATTAAAATTAGATTTTATATAATTTATATATGTATTTAGCCATGTGAGCTACGGCCGCAAGCCAAAAAAAACCAAAACAGCGAGGCTGCCGGATTAAGTTCTTCAATAGCATTTTGTTGAAGCTGAATCAATTTCTTTTCCTTGATTTTTTCAAACGCTTTAATATATAACATAGCCTTCGTTTATCTGATAATTGCAGGCACAGTTGGATTCTAGAATGGCATAAGTTTATTCTTTAAATTTGTTTGTTCTCAACTTTTGCAGTGTTTGATTGCGACTGAAAAGAGAATCAATATAGTTCCAACACATTTCAATAAAAACATTAGTCAGGTAAACAACGCTCGTTAACAGCATGCCTTGATATGCGAAGATCAGTAAGATAAAAATAGCTTTCTGCAGGTTTTCAAGACAGTTGAAAGTAGTCCCAAGAAATTAATGGAAAGAGTTTTCGATCATAATAAATATTTCCGTAGTAATTAAAATGAAAAATCTTCTTGACGATTCATTTCCTACCATTACGGCCACCAAAAGAACCTCTATATATACAGTCAGATGTATTTAACCATGGTATATATCAAAAGATTAACAATATACTCACCATGGCAGAAAGAAAGGTGAGTTTGAAGCTCCTAATAGACACAAAAGCCCAGAGAGTCCTCTTTGCTGAAGCCGGAAAGGACTTTGTTGATTTCCTCTTTCACATTCTCTCTCTACCAATTGGCACTGTGGTGAAGCATCTCTCAAAGGAAAATATGGTGGGTTCCGTGGGGAAACTTTACGGTAGCATAGAAAATCTGAATGAAACTTACATGATGCCTAATCAAAATAAGAACAGTGTGTTGATGCCCAAAGCATCATATGGTGCTGCTGAAGTACCTCTCTTGTTGCCTTCCAGTGGATCATCATCGTCAACCACTACCAGAGTTCTCTACAGTTGTCTGCAAAGTTATGGATCTAACCAGTGTCGCGACTATGTCACCCACGACCCTCGTGCCATTTGCGGAGCGTGCAGTAACTTTATGAGCAAACAGATGAAGTATGTGGAGCCACCAGCTGTGAAGACTCAGGGCCAGGGGGAGACGTCCGGCGAGGGAGGTTACGTGCAAGGAGTAGTAACTTATATGGTGATGGATGATTTAGTTGTGAAGCCAATGTCAACTATATCTAGCATTACTCTGCTCAACATTTTAAATGTTAAGGAACTTGGGGCTCTTGAGGAGAAAGTGGTAGATGTGAGCATGGATGAGGTATGTATGGAAGTCTTCCACTGCATTTGTTCTCTCATTAATCACCAATGCTACAGTATTCTTGGTTACCACTCTCTCATTTTTAAAAAAAAACTATTTATTGATACTGGTTTCAGTTCAATAGATAACTCATAAACTTACGTGTAAAATATTTATTGATCTGAGTATAATACATCAAATTCAAGGAATATGAGCTCTCACGCAATGTGACCTACCAATCATTGAGCCTACCATGGGACCCATCAGTGGATCACACCTGTGAGAGAGGTTGATGACATAAAGTGATAGAAAGAGGAGTCTTGCTATTACTTTATCAGTATCATTTTTCTTTAAATTTATATATATATATTATTTTTAACTTTGATTTTGATTTTTATTAGTTGGTTACTTGTAAGGGTGTGAAGTTGCTGAAGTTTTCTCTGCAATCAAAGGCGGTTTTAACTAATGTATTCCTTGGCAAGAAGTAGGATTTATGGTGGTGACAGCAGCGTCTGATTGGAGGCAGTTATGAGTTATACACACGGTTTAGTTTTATTTTGGAAGTTTGTTTTGGTCTCAAGGAGATTTCTGGGGGAAAATATGATTATCAGTTGTGTTTGTGTTTGTGTTTGTGTTTTGATGTGAATGCTTTTGGTATTAATCAATTTATGATATAAATAATATTCTGTTTTATCAAAGAAAGACTGGCCATCTTTAATTAGTTCAAATTATGTATATAAGGTAAACCATTTTGTGTATGTGACATATATATCCAGTACAATACCATCATGATCATTTTGTCTCTTCATCTGTCTTGAGTACTCGCTCGCTTTAATCCACATTTTACAAACCCTCTTGTTCAAATAGCAGCAACTAGGGGTGCAAACGAACAGAGCCGTTCATGAACAGCTCGAGATCGGCTCGATTATGGCTCGTTCAAACTCGGTTCACTTAATAAACGAGTCGAGCTCGAGCTCAAAATAGGGCTCGTTTATTAAACGAGCCGAGCCGAGCCAAAAAGAGACTCGGCTCGTTAGGCTCGTGAACAGGCTTGTATAAGCTCGAATGTCGGCTCGGATCGTGACTCGGCTCGTGACTCGTATATTTTCTTAAGTATAAATAGCTTAGGGTTTTAAGTGACCAAGTGAAGTGAGTTATTCGTAGAACGGTAGAAGGCTCTAGAAAGTGGAGACTGGAGAGCGGCTGAGCGGCTGAGGTATTCCGATTCGATTAGGGCTCTTGGCATCTTGCGATCTATGATTTTCTCTCATTCTCTCTCAGTCTCTGTCTCTGATAACGGATAAGTGAGTTTCTCTCATTCTCTCTCAGTCTCTGTCACAGAACTTTCTTGTACTTTCTCTTGAAAGATCTTGTTTCTTCTATTCTCTTGCTTGCCGGCGATCCATTTTCTGGATTTCAATGTGTTCCTTAAATTGGTAGTTTTGAAGTTCAACCATGCTTTTCTGGATATAAGGTGATTTCCAAAGGTAAATAAACTAATTATCTAATCTTAGTTTCAGGTATCTGAGGAATATAAGTTGGTGGCAGACACGCTATATCTCACGGTGTATCTCATTGATTTGTTTCTTTCTCAAAACTACATTGAAAGGCAAAGACTTCAACTACTTGGCATCACTTGCTTGTTAATTGCATCGTAAGCTCCCTTATCTATGTCAGGAATCCTGTACATGATTCTTCTCATTGGAACTTTTAGGACTGCAATATTAAACAGGATATATGAGTTATGGTCAATATTTTTTTTGATAAGTGAGTTATGATCAAAATTGCAGATAGGCCAATGAAAACCTTCAAATCTGAAACAATGCTGATTTTTGACTTGTGAAGAGCCATATTTTCAGTGAAATTTACTAATAAAAATAAACTATTTTCATCTGATCCTATCAGAGCTTTACGTAGTAGATGTTGAAGCTATTGTGTTGTTCTGTTCCCAAATCAAAAATAAAGAAATTGCTTTTTGTATTGGGTTTAATTGGTTATTTTGCAATGTTATTGTTAGATTTCTTGCCTCGAAAATTATGCTCTGTTTTGAAAAAAATAATTGTAGCCTATGGGCATATATATATATATATATACATGTGCATGCAGGCATATTTATACATGTGTGGCTCCAATTTTCATTCTTAATTCTCTTGGGCTGATAGTGCTTCCTTTTTATTTTGATATTTTTCACCTATCCACTTTTTTTTTTTTTTTTTTGTGCTTATGTGATCTGATGTTGCCTTGTATCAGTTGTATGATTGGTTTGGAGTTGAAGCTTCTTTGAATTGGCTACAATATTTCCTCCAATGTCATTATTCTTTTGGATGGATTCTCTCTGTTTGGGTTTGGTTTAGCAATATGGGATTTTTTTTCTTTTTCCATGTATTACTTGACGGCTGAGATTTTTTTTGTTATTCTTTGTTGCCTAGTTTGTTTGTTTCCCATGCGGCTTTGATTTATATCTCACTTTTATTTTCCTGATGCTGCTTTTTGTTGTGTATTAGGTGGTATGCCCAACCTTTGCTATGTACATCATATATATCTATATATCTATATATATATATTATATAGATCTTTTTTTGGGCCCTGAGATGGGAGTTGAATTGGAGTTTCCAAAATTAACTGCAATGCCTCATACCATTTCTGGTTCACATGTGCAGCATCTCTGGTAATGCATTCTTGTTTTAACAGATTATGAATCTTGAAGAAAATCCATTGAAAAAGACATGAAACTTAATGAGAAAGTGAAACATTGAAATGAAATGTCTTCTTTTTTTCTTTGCATTCAGGCCAGGCCATGCACCAGGCACTGTCAAACAGAGTACAACAGACAAATAATTTCTTGAATTATTTGAAATGTTTCTGTACACAAATGAATGTTGTTTGTATGTATTGTTTGGTGAGATTAAAAATTCAATTTTGACAGTAGAAGAGAAACAAAGGGCCTCTAAGGTTTTTTAGATGGTAAAAAGGATTGAATCTTATCGAGATCAAATGCAATCACCATCTACAGAAACACTGACAAAATAAGCATTTAAGTGTCGTATAGAAATGGAGACAAAGTAGAGTTTCAATTTCAAACGTATTGATAGAGATAGTGATTCATATTCTTATACTATGTGAAACTAGTATATAGGCCTCTTAAATAGAAGAATACGGCAAGGATATATTAAAAAATTTTAATTTACTGGATTAGAGTTTTAATTATGAGGCAATGTTAATATATTGGAACTTTCTTTTTATATAGTGAAGAAGATAGTCATTCCCGTACTTTTTGTCAACATTTTTGCCACGAATTGTGTTTGTTTTTTGAATTCTAAAACGCTTTACTATTCTATTGTAATTGTGGTTTACACCATATCTATTGTGTGAACAGATTGAATATATTGGACTTTACATCAGTTCTTGGAGCTTGGAGGTAATTTCTGATGAGAGGTCTTCTCTCTTTGATCATTTGTGGTGAGTTTATAAGATCTCTTATTTCATTTGCTTATTATTAAATGGCCTATTATATAGACATAATCATTTATTCCATGTCTTCATTTTCTGACTTTTGTTTGTTTTAGAATGTCAAACTAAAAATATTTATTTTTATCTTGTTAATAGATATGTTTATTGGACAACCTGGATTTACCTCTCAAGAACAAGATTCATGTAATCCATTTTCATTTGAAGAATCCTCTACAAGTCCACTAATGGAAGATATTGATCAAGATGGAATAGATGTGGGGGGCATTAGCAACGATGAAAGGAACAATGGAAATGATGAGGGCAACAATGAAAATGTGGGGAATGAGGCAAATGATACTCAAAATGAGGATGCTGACCCTCACAAGCATGCATTTCAAAGGAAGCCTAGAAAGAGAACTTCTACAATTTGGAATGATTTTGAGGAAGTAGTCGATGCTGATGGGTCTAAAAAGGTAAAGTGTAATTATTGCCTAGCAAAATTTAACATGCCTTCAACGGGTGCCACAACGCAGTTTCATAGGCACTTGAAGCGTTGTACACAACATCAACTTGCTAGTAAGAAGCAAATGGTGTTATCTGTTGAGACAGTTGCATCTGATTGTGCGGGATCTATTGCCAACTTCAAGTATGATCGTGCCAAGGTAAGAGAGCTTGCTGCACATATGACACTATATCATGAGTATCCATTTATGCAAATGGAGGATGTTATCTTTAATAAGTTCATGAGAGCAAACACTCCATATTGGCAAAAGATAACTCGCACTACTATAAAAAATGATTGCATATCCGCTTATGAGATAGAGAAGAAGAAGTTGAAGACATTTTTTAAAAGCATCAACAAAGTTAACATAACGACAGACATGTGGAAATCGAGTAATCAAAAGATTGGTTATATGGTTGTAACTGGCCATTTTATTGATTCGGATTGGAATTTGCAAAAGCGGGTGTTGAATTTCTTTCATGTGCCACCTCCTCATAGTGGGGTTATTGTTGCTGATGCTCTTCAGAAGTGTTTCATAGAATGGGGGATTGAAGATAAAGTTTCTACAATTACAGTGGATAATGCGAGGTATAATGACGTTGCTTTGAGGATTTTGAAAGACAACTTTACACTAAAGAAGAAGTTATCTTTTGGTGGAAGGATTTTTCATGTGCGTTGCTGTGCACATATAATCAATTTATTGGTGCAAGATGGAATCAAAGAAGTAAAAGGTATAGTGGATATTGTTAGGGAATGAGTTAAATATTTGATTGCATCGGATGCTCGAATGATCCAATTCAGTGATATAGCAAAGCAATTGCAATTGTCTTCAAAGAAGTTGATTTTAGATTGTCCTACCCGTTGGAATAGCACATATATGATGTTGGCTACTGCATTAGAATTTAGAGAAGTGTTCCCAAGATACCAAGACAGAGATCCGAGTTTTATTTATGTGCCAAGTGTTGAAGATTGGGTAAAAGTAGAGCATTTATGTGATTTCTTGGGAACTTTTAATGTAATTACCAACATCATATCAGGAACTAAGTATCCAACTGCTAACTTATTCCTTTCTGAGCTTTGGAGGATAAAAGTACTCTTAAATGAGAAGTCTGTTGATGATAATGAATTTATTCGAGCAATGGCTTCAATGATGAAAGCCAAGTTTGACAAATATTGGAGTGAATGTAACTTGTTGATGGCGATTGCTGGAATTTTAGATCCAAGATACAAAATGATTATTGTTAACTATTGCTTTCCAGATATATATCCTGAGGCAGAAGCCAATAGAAATATTGTCACTGTGAAGCAAGCTTTGTATGAGATCTATAATGAGTATGTTGTTACTCATGCTGCAACACATACTGCATAAGGTGAAGGTGGACAGGGAACAACTACAGAAATTGGTTCATCCAGTGCTAGTGGTGGTGATCATGACATTGGAAAAAAAATTGTGAGTGGGAGTTCTCTAATTTTGGGTCATGTTAGTAGGACTGTTGATACCATTCATCCTTCTAAATCTGACTTGGACATCTACTTGGATGAGAGTGCCTTTATTTGTCCTGATGGTTTAGCAAATAAGTTCGATATCATGGGGTGGTGGAAAGCAAATACTCTCAAGTTCCGTATCTTGTCGAAGATGGCTCGCGACATATTGTCAATTCCTATTACATCAGTGGCTTCAGAGTCTACTTTTAGTGCCGGTGGTAGAGTTATTGATCCTTATCGTGCATCACTATTGCCTGAAACAGTACAAGTTTTACTTTGTGGTGCTGATTGGGTACGTGCACTTCATGGGCTGAAGAAGGGTTCAGAAGTAAGTAAAATATTTTTTTATATATTAATATTTTTGTTATAATTTGTAGTTGATTTTATGGTTAATCAAACTTATGAACAATTATTACTTCTATTTTGTAGCGAGAAAAGCCGTCTCATGTGGAGTTTGATCTACCCTAGTGGTTATGGTATTACTTCTTATACTTGTATGATTAGTCACCTTGAAATATATTCAATATTACTTTTAAATTTTAATACAATGCATGATCTAATTTGTGTTAATTTTTTATGTAGGTTGAAATCTTTTGGGAGTGTTGAAGGACAATGGAGTCTATTTTTTGTTATTTTTATTTATGTTGTTAACTTGTTATGGAACAATTTGCTCATGTTGAATGGTTGTGTTTAACGTAGGACATTTGATTTGAATGTAGTTGGATTTTGTTTTGGACATTTGTTTAACGTATACCATCCTATTGAGGTGTGGTACTTCAAAACCTTCAATATGCTTAACTACCCTTGCTGGTGATGGAAATTTCATCAATAACAAGCACTTTTGGAAGGTAGGCCTATTATTGATTAGTAGGAATTATTTATGGAACAATCAGAGGAAGAGATAGATCCAGCCTTTAGGGAAGTAAGGGAAATGAATGGATAGAAAGAGCTCAAATTTTCAAAATTTTGGTGAGGCCATGGCCCCCCTAGCCCCCATGTAGATCTGCCAATGGGAAAATTGTTGGCAAATTTTATTTATACTATTCTTTTGCCAAATCTACCCAATGATGGTTTAGAATTATCACCACATATATTTTTGTTGTTGTTGCATATGGCTTAATCTGTTGCAATTTATAAGCGCTTTCATTTGCTTTAATAGGGTGGAGTTTTATTTAAAGGAAACCTGCGAGGGCGGGCTGCTAGAAGTTATGAAAAGATAACAAAGAGGATGCA
This sequence comes from Nyssa sinensis, assembly GCA_008638375.1. Lineage (NCBI taxonomy): Eukaryota > Viridiplantae > Streptophyta > Magnoliopsida > Cornales > Nyssaceae > Nyssa > Nyssa sinensis. The sequence continues at coordinate 10,577,041 of CM018041.1, read as the reverse complement.
GGTAAGTTTATTGGTAAATCTGCCATTTGAATGTTGGAAAGGTTCATGGAAGAAGCTTTATTTTTATTTTTATTTTTGTATTTTTCTGTTATGCAGATTGGTGTGCTGGAAGATATTACGGTTCACCTGCAGAGACTGAAAACATATGAGCTGCTTTGCACTGATATTCGGTCTCAGGTCTGCTACACCACAAAGTTTTTTTGAATTATTTGTGGGGGAAGAAAAGCAAATTGTAATTTGGTGGACTCCTATAGACATTAATCTGAAGCAACAACTAGGTTTTTACCTGCTAACACTAAGTTCATCTATTGCCTTCTACAGAAAACACTTGACCATCTCAGTAATCTTCGGCAAAAAAGGTGACTTCTCATCCTGACTTTGGGTTATCGATGTGGATGACATTGATTCTTATAATGTCTGGAAAAATATCTGGTTTAGCTTTACATGTATTGACATTTGTGAATATATGCTGGCTCAGAGTTGCTGAAACAAGAGTATTGTTGCATAGAATTGTGCTTGAACAGGAAAAATTGCAATTAATGTGTGTGAAGAGGGAGATATTATTGGTATTGCTTACTTTTGTGTATGCTTTTCAGATGTGTGTATCATTTGTAAGTAGCAATTCTTTTTTGCATACAGAAAAAAAGTACAACTAGTGAGCTCTGGAATTCATGAATGTCAAATGCTGAAGTTGAATTCTTTGCCACGTCTGTCCATACCATTGGCAAGAGATGCTCAAGTTGATAATCTTCTCCAATATTTTCCAGCTGATCTCAAGGGTAAAAATGAGGTATAAATATACATATCAGAATAAAAAGTGGTTTTACTTTATATGCCATTGGTCCAGTGATATTGCTATTATGATTATATATATATATATTTGTCTTCTTTTGATATTCCCTCTTTTCAAAAGAAAACGGAAGTTCCATAAATCAGAGCTTCATGATGGCAATAGTATATTGAGTGATCCCAGTATGCTTGTTTAAAATTTTTGCAGTTTTTTAAATCAAAATTAGCAATTTATTTTCTACAGTTGGATACTTCTAGGCTTGAATTATCAGTTAGAAACACTAGTGTTAGCAAAAAAAAAAAAATGTTTTAAAAAAAAACTTATTGTGGTCTTAAACATGCCCAAGGCCTCGTGTTAAGTTGCTTGGCTGGCTTCAAGTAAGAGGTTTTATCATTGTGCGATTATCATATCCTTCTTTCTGACCTCATATTATGTAATTCACATGCTATTAGGCATCTCAATTTATTCTAGCGTTGAGACAAGAAGTTTTGTTCTCATTTGGTTTTGGGTTTCTGATCTTTGGAGTATTGGAATTTCTGGAAAATCTGAATTGTAATGCCATTTATTGGTCCTGCAATCAATTGAAATCTGAAGTCTTATCTCATAAAAGAGAAGAAAATAGAAACTAATACTCCAAAAGTTGAACTGGATAAGAACTTAACTAAAATTTTCTGCAACATTTGGCAAACATTGAAGTAGATTCTTTTATTCAGACCCCTGATTCTCCCTGCACTTTGCCGTCTGATGTATAAAAATTGTGTGCTTTATTAAAAGAGTTCTTTAAACATCCAATGCTGAAAATTGTTTCTTTTATTTTTTGGGGAAGTTGCTTTTTGGAATATAGGCTCATTGTATGATTTGAAGTTCTTGGAGCTCTCTAGAACTGCTTTGCTGATTTACTTGCCCAAGTAACAAATATGGCCATCATTTTCTTTCCCTTAACTTGACCAGAGAAAATTAATGTTTTCTCCTTTGACCATAAATCCTTCTTTCGGTATGGCTCAGTGAATCTTACCTAATGGGTCTTCTTTTGCTGATATAAGAATGACAATCCATTGCATTCTATTTACCACTTGAATGTTTTGGCATTTTTATTTTGATTTTAATTTTCCATTGGGAATTTTCTGTTTCTAATACGTAGCAAACAAAATGCCATTTCTAATACATTCTCTTTTATAGTCTAGTGTCAAATGTCTTTTGGCCACACAATAACCGACGACAAATATCTTGATGTTTTAGTAGTCTGTTAATGTATGTGTAATTCCTTCAGGTATCTTTATGAGCTAATTTTGAGGAACATAACATTTGCATGTTAATATTTTTCCTTTGTTTTTGTCCATTTCTTTAGGGAATAGTCTTTCTCCTATTTGGTTTTGTTTCTGTTTTCAATAAAGCTCTTCTTTTTTTTTTTTTTGGGGGGGGGGGGGGGGTTGGAGATGTATCAATAATATTTTCCAATATTTTTTTTTGTTTGTAATAATTGCTTTCATGTTGTCCTTGCATTGTGATGTTTTCACAGAAGATAATATTTGTTTATAGTTAGCAATTAATATTAAATTATATTGTAATGTCCCAGATCGACTTTTGACAATCTTGACTTGTTGAAGAATGGCCTTCCAGGAGCCCTTGTTACTGCACTCATTTTGGGGGTACATGAAATCAGCCACATTTTAGTTGCAAAAAGCACTGGAGTAAAGCTTGGGGTGCCCTACTTGGTTCCTAGTTGGCAGGTGAGATATATGGTTCTTCTGACCAAGTCATTTTGCAGGTGAAATTTCTATGTTGTTATTGATCAATTCCTACGAGTTTTGCTAAGCTCCCTCTCACCATCTCGTGGTTCAGTGGGGTTATTATTCCCAGTTTTAGCCAAGTTCAACATGTAACTACTGGAAATTTGAATAGTGCAACTGTGAAAGAGGTTCTCAAGCATCTGATGGAAGTCACCCTGGTGGTCTTGACTCTGGGCGACAACCACTTCCTGATCCTGCAGTACAACAACAAAACATTGGGGTTCCTGGCACAAATTGTAACTCAATAATTTGAGCGACTTCCCTGCTTTGTTTGTGTAATGTCATTGTAATTAGGACTAAAATTTCTGAGTAGGAAAACTTGGTGGAGATGTATTATCTTAGTGATTGTTTGTGCTAGTGGAATTGATGCTACCTTGTTGATGCAAAGTTTTTTATTTGTTTAATTTCTAGACTTTATAATGAATTTTTTTTCTTAAAAAAAATTATATTAAAATTTTAAAGTTGTGTTGATTTATTCAATGAGTTGTATTTTTTTTTTTATTATGCAAAAATAGCATAAATTTTATTCAGTTGAACACAAAAAAAAAAAATTGAGCAACTCCAGTTCGAGCTCGAGCTCGAATGAGGCTTGTTTATTTTTTCGAGCCGAGTCGAGTTCGAGCTCGAGCTTGACAAGTCAATCACGAGCCGAGTTCGATCAGGAATTTGAGCTCGAGTCGAGTTTCGAGCCGAGTCGAGCCAGACTCGATTTTTTCGCGAGCCGAGTCCAAACATTAGATACTCGACTCGACTCGGCTCGTTTGCACCCCTAGCAGCAACCCAAATAGAATGCCCCATTTATGTTTTTTTTAAGGTTATTTCCAACACAAATCCTACTCAATCCACATCAATCCGTGCAAGAAAGCTCCAAATCAATCACTGCTCTGCATGAACCATCTCTGACCTTTTATGGTGAATGTGCAAGGCTGCAAGCTTTACTTCTGAGAGAACCATTGGAATGGATATGTATCTTTTATGGGCAAACTTGTGAAGCTCTGGGAAAGAAAACAAAATATGCACAGGAGGACTTGAATGTGTGATACACACTGACCCAAGTGTCCTAGAAAAGAGTTGATCTCATCACTTTTAATGGGCTGTTTTAACACGAATAAATATGGAAGAAATGCTAATTAGCCTAATCAATAATCTCTCTAGGCAGTTTTACATTAGAGGGATGCTTTCCATAATTGTGATTGCCAGCATTTTGTCCGATTGCCAACATTTTGTGTCAGTCACACGTGAATCAACACACACCTGAAATACATGAAAAGATTAGGCAAAAAGAATATAGTGATAAAGGTAATAGAAGAACATTACATTTTGACACTAATTAATATTAAAGTGTTGTGATATACCACAAAATGACAAGACCAATCATCACTTGACACGTGTAACTATGGGTCAGCTCATTCATCTCAAGCTCGGCCTTTTCTGCTCATGATCGGCCGTTCAGCTCATGCGGCCATTCAGCTCAAGCTCGGCCATTCAGCTCAAGCTCGGCCATACAGTTCATGCTCATACAGCTCATCCAGACATTCAGCTCAAGCTCGGCCATACAGTTCATGCTCATACAGCTCATGTAGACATTCAGCTCAAGCTCGGCCATTCAGCTCATTCTCGGCCATACAGTTCATGATCGGCCTTTCAGCTCGTGCTCGGCCATTCAGCTCGTGCTCGGCCTTTCAGCTAGTGCTCGACCATTCAGCTCGTGCTCAGCCTTTCAGCTCGTGCTCGGCCTTTCAGCTCATGCTCGGCCATTCAGCTTGTGCTCGGCCTTTCAAAGCAGACCTACAGAGGCCGAGCACGTATCTCCAGAGAAGATCTACTTATCTGCAAAGCTTACAAGTCCGAACACAAACCTTCGGTGTAACACACTGCTATTCAAAGCTCATCACCGCCTTAATATATGCCGAGCAGAGAATAAGGAAACAGTCTTTTACAAGGAAACCACCACTCATGGTTATCTCTATTTGATGCAATATTCTACAAGGTAACTACTATCTCCGATGCTCAAATCCCTACTTTCATGGCTCCAAATCCTAATCAACTTAGGAGAGCCATTGCCTATAAATTCAACCCTAAAGGTACGCTTTATTTTCATGCTCATTATTTTGGCTTTCATTACAAGTCTTTCAATTCAGTTTATTGACTTAAGCATCGGAGCGGCTACCGCCGGAGCCAACCCGGTGGTCCTCTGATCTTCTGTTTCGAGTATTTCGCAGGGAGTCGAGCTTGGATCTCACGTGGGCCAAAAAGTGCAGCATCAGTTTGGCGCCGTCTGTGGGAACGACGGTCAACATGCCTCGTTCTCTACTACTAATATTGCTCTCTAATGATTATTTAAATTCTCTCAAATTTCATATAATTTGATTGATGTTAAATAAGATTGAATCGGATTAAATTTTTATATATCAATGCATATATCAAATTCTGTATATTACTTACAAGATTATATATATATATATATAGATACATGTTTATATATATAATCTGAAGATCTTTTTGTATATATACATATAACTATATGTATATTCGAATGCGACATAATAAAATCAGTATAATATATATACTGACCAACCTATTGATCTATTTTTCTTGACAGATCAAATCATTACATGTGACTTATATTTCCTTTTTACTGTTATTACTTTTGGTGCATGAAGAGAAGCACCGTGATCTGACCCATGATCTCACCTTTTAATATTATCACAGGAAATATAAAACAATTGTTTGTTTGCCATTGGAAACACGGAAGACCACCCCAATTGTCTTCCTATAGTTTTCGCCTCCTCTCACCAACCCAAACTAGGGCAGCGCAATATATTTGATTGTGATACAGATTTGTCCATGTTATGAATTATGTATATATACACACACCTACATGAACACCAATCTTGAGATCTACATCAATCCATAAATATTTTAAACAAAATATAAGATTTGTTGGAATACAGGACCATTATTTCACTGTTGGATCTGAATGCTTTTATAAAAAGTGCCTCAGATTTTTTATTGCATCCTTATCTCTTATGCCTGCATCCTCTGCCTTTCTGTTCTATTTCTCTGAACTATTTGACTCAAGTGTGAAAAACTTACCAACATCACGTTTGGCAAAAAATAATATATATAATCTCACCATCTTTCTGTATATGTGTATATATATATAAATTAACATGAGCATCACTTTTGAGATCTACATCAATCTCAAAATCTTTTTGAGTAAAATGTGATTTGTTGAAATTCAAACCATTATTTTAACATTAGATTTGAATGCCTATGTGAAAAGCATCTTAGGCTCTGTATGGCGTCCCTCATATTTTAATGTTGAATTTGAATGCTTATGAGAAAAGCATCTCAAACAGGTCAGACCACACCTCTTCCCGTCACGCCTGTCATTCACAACCGAGGAGTTTCAGATAGCCTTATCAATGGCCCAAGTGCTCAACGGACTGTAACATTGGCAAGCACGTCTGCCGAGTTAGCCATGTCGCGAGGCTGGGATTTCAACGCTGGGATAACAGACACAAGTCGTCTTCTTCATCTAAAGGCAAATCACAGTCTTCTTCAATCGATCTGTAACTTCGGATCTCGGCTGAGAATGAGAACCGACCTCACCACCGCTGACGTCACTGGTCGCCCCAATGTTGACTGGTGCGAGTCACCTAAGCTCGAGACCGTCCAGACCAATTTGGTGGGCACACTTACCAGCCGACCTCTGTGGAGACGAAGGCCTGATCTAGATCAACTATGCCACCGGTTATATTTTCGTGTACGATTCGAACCACCTGCTCGATACGGGTGTCGAGTTCAAGGAGAAGGACACGCCCAATTTTATTGGATCATTCTATTCCAAGACCAAGGCCATGAACACTCTTTTTGGTCTGTAAATCAATCGATCATGGAAGGGAAAGTCGATGCCATTAACGGCCTGCTTTCGGTGTTTTCGGAATTATGAACCAGGACAGCGTTTTTTATGCTCCATTGCTGCGATTCTTTGCATCTACTAGCTTCCCTACTTCCCCAATCCAAGAGCATGATCTCATATGTGACACCATCGACGGTGACGATCTCTGGTTCTGATATTCTCCGACAAAAGTATCTGGTGCCTACACGGTAATTTTCTGTTTTACCCTGTCTCCCAGAGATGATCAAAAGGCTTCATTGATCACAAGCGAGGCCTACGAGATCAATCGCAACCAATTGACGGGAGTATCGAGCAATCACGAACGATATCTGAAGCAGCAAAGAAGCTCAAGATCGGTATCTATCTTGTGACACGCTGGCTCTCTCATGATGTTAAATTCTAAGAACTCAAGACTAGCAGAAGACCCAACAACTGATTTCGAATTTTGGCAAATCCCTTTTTCTTGTTGATGTGGCACAATCGGCGCCACTTGAAATACAGCTCCCTGTCATAGAGTTGCTGAAATATTTTATGAGTAGGAAACTGTTTTTCAAAATATCATGGGTATTCTTCTGCCAAGAGTCAATTCCACCATGACCGAACGTACAAATCAAATTTATGGGCAACTTCTAGAGAAGGCCGTGCCCCTCTCTTTGAAAATTATAATCCTTGTTCTGGAGGGAAATTTAATTGTTTCTGATTTTTGGCACCCTCTACTCCAGCCTTTGGATGTCAAAATGCCTCAAGATCATAATCAAATTGTTGCTCTGATTGAGTTTGTCAGATATGAGTTTTAGCCGCAAATTCAGTAACGCTTTATCAAAATTATGAGCTCAGATGGTTGGGCTTGTATAGTTGCTTGAAGATTGTTCTTGATATCTTCGAAAAGCTTCTAAAGCCAAGTGTCAATGCAATGTCTTCACCATATGTACCATCTTTGTGTAGTTTTAAACCCCCACCACCATGATCCGACGATAATGGGCTGTCAGAGTTCATGTGGAAGGGGGTGATCAAGTGCTCTTCTTCTGAGTTGGGTCCCACCTCAGACCTCGTGAATATCAGGAATCTCATCATCTTCGTCCGCCCTCTACCGATCAGGGTCGATTTATTTACTCTTTCAAAGACCTTATCGTTCGTTGTACTATATGCTTCCTGGAAAGCAAAAATAAGATCAGAAACTGAAAATCCTTCGGAGATTTTGGGTTTTCTACAATTCTGCTACTTGCAGGAAATTAACTAGTTCTTGAGTCAATTTAAGAGGAGGAGGCCTCAAGGCCAAGCAGAAATTCAAAGCAGTTACTGTTCCAACCTATTGATCAACAGTTTTTGACAAGCATGACTCCACTGGAGAAATCTGATGATGATGCCATATAATTTGGGTGGGGGACAAATTGATTCTTGGGAATTATGGAATTCTTTCCGTCTTCTTTGTGAACAGCACGGTCAATTATCAACTGCTCTTGATGATTTGTCTTCGCTTCCTTTAGCAAATTCACTCGGACTTTGGTTTGGAGAGTCTGTTGAGAGCGGCTATAATTCATACCAATGCTTTTCTAACAAATGCACGGGATACCCATGTCTTTCAAAATGCCATCAAAAGCTAATGACTGGTTTTCTAACCAGTTAATACAGATTGTTGTTTCTGGGAAAGCAGTTCACAATCTTCCTGTTGGGAGTTCAGAGTCAGCAGATAATCATACAGATAATCATGTTGATGGTCTTTCAGGATATCCATTAAGGTTTGTCACAAAACCTCAAGGGGTCGAGCCTCTAGACCCAAACCGCTCACCGCTTCCCGAACCATGGTGCGTACCAAAGATCAGCTCTGTTTCGGTATCAAGGGTTGGTCCTGGTTTTCTATGAACGCGATCCTGCTTCGTAAGGATCCAGTTATAAGGAGGCAAACTCGTATTTGTGACTTGAAACCTGCTGTGGTTTATGGCCATGGCTGCATTCTCCGCATAAAAGTTCAAGCGGTACAGGCAAAAGGCGACATTTCAACTAATGGGTTATTGCTTGACAACGGCTAAGGGAGCAGCAGAGACTTTCAAACTTAACATGGCTCTCATACTATTACCAGGCTATTTATCCCTTTCAACGATAGCATTGACCTTCACAAGATAATTGCATGTGCCATAGCAATTTGGACTCTCCTCCATGCGGGAAACCATTTAATATGTGGTTCTCCTATTCTGATTAACTCATCACCAGAGGATTTCGCATCCATAGCATTTGATTTTAATCACAAAAAGCCCACATACGAAGGCTTTTTCCACGGTGTTGAAGGAGTGACTATGATTTCAATGGTGATTCTAATTACCATTGCATTCAAACTAGCAACATGACGCTTCCGAGAAATATGGTAAAGCTGCCAACACCCTTCAACCGTTTGACATGCTTTAACGCATTCTGGTACTCTTATCAACCTCTCCGTCTGGTCTACATTTTGCTACTAATCCATGGAACCTTCTTGTTTTTAGTTCACAAATGGTATCAGAAAATGGCACGGGTATACATCTCTGCTCCCTTTTTCCTCTATATAGCAGAGCGGAACCTAAGAACATGTCGATCAAAATATGATTCCGTTAAAATACTGAAGGTTTCAGTATTACCAGGAGATGTATTCAACTTAGTTATGCCCAAGCCTAGTGGGTTTAAAGACAAAAGTGGGCAGTACATATTTCTACAGTGCCCATCAATCTCCCCATTTGAATGGCATCCATTTTCAATAGCTTTAGTCCCAGGAGACCCTGGACCTGAGTGATAACAGATTGGCTGGCACGCTCCCTCGAACCTTCTCTAAACCTGAAAAACCTCAAAGAACTTGTGCTAAATGGCAATACCCTCTCTGGCAGTTTACCGGAAACAATTGGCAATCTGACAGACCCACAGATACTTAATCTCCAGAGCTTACCAATCTACATCGGAGAGGTCTCTCTATTGGCTGCTCTTTTTGTAAGCTCCTGCTGCCGATGCTTCCAGTCCACAGTCTAGAACGGATCTATTGACACTTGGTTTGGCAATCATCAATATTCTGAAGCGTTTGGTGGATCTGAAAAAAATAGAAAAGTTCTCTTCACTGCCAGCATTTCCAGACAGATGTCTCTCCTCAACTGTGCAAGTGAAGTTCCTACCATCATCATCTTGTACATCCACTTCAATTTCTACAGAAAAAGGATGATTCTGGCCTAAATCTTCATTACACACTATAATCTCCGTATCTTCCTCTGATCCAAGCTGCCGGGACAGATCTTCCAGCAAGCTTCTCCTAATAGATTTGGGGTCTTTTTCCTGCTATTTACCTTTGATGGGGATGGAACAGATTCAGATCTAGATAGAAACTCTCCACTTCTCTTCCCAGTAGCTCTCAGGTACCAAACTCAGTGGAGTTCTTGGAGAAGTAAAATCTGATGAAAGGCTATGACCTCTCACAGCCATTGATTTACTTTGATTATATGCCCCAGTGTGTGTTGGCAGTAGGATGAGTTATTAGCATTCAGTGTAAGAGACAGCAAGGATTTTGCTTTACCTATCAGTTTCTTCAGATTTATATCTGGCAGAAAATTAAGTAATCTCTGAAGACAGGAAGTAGCATATTCAGTGGCAAACACAGAAGATCTCAGATACAGTATCATTGAAACTGCAACAAGATGAATGCTCCCCTAGGTGAACTGAGGACCCCAAAGCTGGTCCCAATATCATTATCAGCACTTCTGTTCAAGTAACTGCTGTCAGATGCAAAGGTTTCATCCCAGATTATCAAGAGGTCTTCAAGGGCGAACTCACGCCCAAATAAAACTCGTAACCAACGGAGTGCAAAATATTGGGGCTCAACCCCAAGCTCAACAAGGTGGGTACGGAGAGATGAGTCAACAATAGAAAGCAAACGGTACAATGCAGAAGAAGCTTCAATAACAGGAAGTAAACTAGTGTGTGAGCCACCTAAAGCAGCAGGTACATGTACTCCCTCTTCTCGGAACTCTTTCTACCACAAGAATTCGAGACTTGCTGCTACCCAAAAAGCCCAAAGAGTTGTCATTGCCAAGACAGCTGCTATTACTCGCCCGTTGGCTTTTGTAATCATCTAGAGTCTGTTCTGAATGCTTCTCTGCAGCTACCAGAATTTTTGCCATTGCCGGACTTCCAAACTCCAGTGGCTTAAGTCATGAAGTGGAGAGTAGTGTGAAGAAACCCAATAGAGAGAGCCTGTCTGCACAGAGCACTGCTGCCAGGCCGAAAAGGAGGAAGATAACGGAGAAAACTCAAGAATTTGAGAAACTGATTCTTGGCGGCCACAAGATGAATACTGTTGACATGTTCCAAGCTGCTTTCAACTATATTAACTACTTGCGGGCCTAACTTGGAATCAGGTGGTGAAAAATCCGAGCAGGAAGCATGAGAGAAACACTGGCGACAACATCAGCTTTGTCTCCATCACTAGTGGTTTCCAACTCAATTGCTACATACCCCGATCGCGATCTCATAAAGCATATAAGAAGCCACGAGGTTGCTATAGTGGAGCTCAGGAATATTTTTTCCTCTCAGGCTGTTTATAAGAAAAATGGGAATATATTTTTCCACACAACTGTTCGGAAGGCAACAACAGCAGCTGCATTTCTAAAAGAGGTTCAGTTGACTCCTTTACCATCCATGACAGCTCCATCATCTCTAGTGCATCAAATTATTGGGCAGGACACCCCATCAACACAAATTCAATGGCCATCTGAGGGTTCCCCAACATGTTTTACTAATCTGAAAGCTAAGGCTGTTCTTTTGATATTGCAATGCGCCCGCCATTTAAAAAATCTTCAGACAAACTCGTTAAAACACTTACAGAGAAACCACTCAGCAACAATTTGCTTGAGGGCCAGATTCCAGTGGCAGTCGCAAAGGTCTCTACCCTGCAGAGGCCATAACTGGACAAGAATCTCTTTATGGAAAGCATCCCCAGTTCCGCCGGTGAACTCAACAATCTGATTAATCTGTCTTTACATGATAACAATTTGATTGGAGAGACCACCGTTGAGCTTTTCAAGTGTACAAAGCTGGCTTCTCTGAACCTTCGTACAAGACCAGCTTTTCCTCCGTTCTTCACAATGAGAAATCTTCAGGGTCTCAGATTTTCTCACAATCACCTATGTTGCTCGATCCCCCTGGTAATCTTGGGTCAATAATGCAGAGCTTAGCCAAGCTTAGCTTGTCAAATAACTTGCTCACTGGACCATTGCATTCAGTGCCACATTTATTTCTTTAGTCCTGTTGACGTGTCTTCTCAAAGGGGGGAAACTGAAAAAGGAAATTATCATTCTTGACAAGGGAAAGGGTTTCATCGGCTTTTCTCTCATTTGCTGGATTTTGTTGTCCCTGGTCAAAGTCAGTTTGTGGCTCTTCAGCCTAAGATAATCACATATGAGAACTCGGTAGCCTCATTCACCATGGCCGCAAGGTTCCTCACTGGCCCAACAGCAATGGCCACATCTTTCATTACTATTGGCCTACGCGAAGGCCTCTGTCGTATTGATATTGTACAGTGGACAACCCAAAGAGCACGCCTGTATGCAGCTAGCCTTATAATCACCTATCTAGTCATCAGCTCGGTAGCTCACAGTGTGTCAAGAGGAACTCTTTTCCAGTTGACTTTCTCTATTATTAACAAAATCAAAATTTTACAAGGATATAGCTCTTTCTTCAACAATGCCAGCACAAACATGGCGGCTCTTGCTCTCACCTCGTTAGAAGATTTGATCATGAAGACAATTGTATACAAGCTGAGGCACATAATGGCCAACATAGCTTTCACTAGTAGGGTAAAAATCACAGAATCTATACTGCAGGGAACCTTTCGAGCCAATTGGCAAGAAAGATATGGGCATCATTGGCAGTACCCTTATCAGTTTATACATCAATGTACAGACCTTTAGGTCTGGTCCATCAAATGTACAGACCCTTTGGTCTGGTCCATCTTAATGTACAGACTCAAGTCTGGTCCATCTTAATGCACAGACCCCCAGGTCTGGTCCGTCTTAATGCACAGACTCAGGTCTGGTCCATCCTAATGCACAGACCCTCAGGTCTGGTCCATCCTAATACACAGACCCTCAGGTCTGGTCCATCCTAATGCACAGACCCCCAGGTCTGGTCCGTCTTAATGCACAGACTCTTAGTCTGGTCCATCGAATGTACAGACCTCTTGGTCTGGTCCATCGAATGTACAGACCTCTTGGTCTGGTCCATCTTAATGCACAGACTCTTAGTCTGGTCCATCGAATGTACAGACCTCTTGGTCTGGTCCATCGAATGTACAGACCTCTTGGTCTGGTCCATCTCAATGCACAGACTCAGGTCTGGTCCATCTCAATGCACAGACTCAAGTCTGGTCCATCAAATGTACAGGCCTTCTGGTCTGTTCCATTAAATGTACAGGCCTTCTGGTCTGGTCCATCTTAATGCACAGACTCAAGTCTGGTCCATCTTAATGCACAAACCCTCTGGTCTGGTTTATTTTATTAACCCCTAAAGCCTCGTATCCATTACAAGTGTTGAAGGCTTGGTTCATCTAAATGTACAGACTTCTAAGTCTGGTCCATTTTTTCTCACCCTACTGACTTTTATAAAAACCTTGTTTTATTTCTAAGTGTTGCAGGCCAGTATATTATAAATCGTCGAGCACGCGTGACTCTTCAAAAATCCTAACCTCAGCTCTGCACGGATCTCACAGAACTGAGGCTTGGGGGGGGAGTAACTGATATACCACAAAATGACAAGAACAATCATCACTTGACACGTGTAACTATGGGTCAGCTCATTCATCTCAAGCTCGGCCTTTTCTGCTCATGATCGGCCGTTCAGCTCATGCGGCCATTCAGCTCAAGCTCGGCCATTCAGCTCAAGGTCGGCCATACAGTTCATGCTCATACAACTCATGCAGACATTCAGCTCAAGCTCGGCCATACAGTTCATGCTCATACAGCTCATGCAGACATTCAGCTCAAGCTCGGCCATTCAGCTCAAGCTCGGCCATTCAGCTCATTCTCGGCCATACAGTTCATGATCGGCCTTTCAGCTCGTGCTCGGCCATTCAGCTCGTGCTCGGCCTTTCAGCTAGTGCTCGGCCATTCAGCTCGTGCTCAGCCTTTCAGCTCGTGCTCGGCCTTTCAGCTCATGCTCGGCCATTCAGCTTGTGCTCGGCCTTTCAAAGCAGACCTACAGAGGCCGAGCACGTATCTCCAGAGAAGATCTACTTATCTGCAAAGCTTACAGGTCCGAACACAAACCTTCGGTGTAACACACTACTATTCAAAGCTCATCACCGCCTTAATATATGCCGAGCAGAGAATAAGGAAACAGTCTTTTACAAGGAAACCACCACTCATGGTTATCTCTATTTGATGCAATATTCTACAAGGTAACTACTATCTCCGATGCTCAAATCCCTACTTTCATGGCTCCAAATCCTAATCAACTTAGGAGAGCCATTGCCTATAAATTCAACCCTAAAGGTACGCTTTATTTTCATGCTCATTATTTTGGCTTTCATTACAAGTCTTTCAATTCAGTTTATTGACTTAAGCATCGGAGCGGCTACCGCCGGAGCCAACCCGGTGGTCCTCTGATCTTCTGTTTCGAGTATTTCGCAAGGAGTCGAGCTTGGATCTCACGTGGGCCAAAAAGTGCAGCATAATGTTGTATGCTGAATCTGAGACCGCCATACAAAAAAGGAATGTGGAGTTTGATGCAACTTCCGAAACAATAAGCAATAGGGAAGATGACGATGAGACTAGACTAATCCTCTGCTCAATTTTCTTTTATGGTATTCGTCCCACATCGAGAAAGAACTTAAAAATTATCTGAAGGTGTACTTTTCAAGCCGCTGACGAGGATACTCCAAAAGTAAATTTACCGGTGGGCTGTTAAAAGACACTAAAATTAAGTTTTAAACTTTTATTATAGTTAAAATTTAGACAAATTATGCTAACCTGTTTGACAATTACAATTTTTTTTTAAAAATTTTAAAATGACATCGATCTCTTCTATTTTTACTAATAAATTATGAATACTGTCCTTTTTAACTTAAATTTTTTTCAAAATAATCAAAGTTCTCATTTCATTTTTTTTTTTTTTTTGCATTTCTTCAATTTTGTCTATTTTTTTTTCTAACTTTTTAAAAAGAATTATTTCTTTTTATATAAAAATAAATTTAAAATAAATAACTTATATTTTTTAACCAACCAATGTTTTAATTAATATTTATTTGGAAATGAAAAAAAAATATTAAAAAAAACTAGTCAAGTTCTTAAAAATATCAAAAAAAGGAGGGGGCACTTGTTTCATTTTGAAAAAATAATTAGATTAGAGGAAAAATATCTTTAGTTTGTCAGTAAAAATAGAAAAAGTTCGTATCATTTTAAAAATTTTATGAATTTTTTTTGTAATTGTTAGAAACTTCAAACGAGGTTAATGTAATTTACCTTTAAAATTTTGTAACTCGTTAAGTAATTTGAATGAGTCCGATATTAGAAAATCTTAAAGTTTTTGAAATTTTGTAACTCGTTAAGTAATTTGAATGAGTCCGATATTAGAAAATCTTAAAGTTTTTGAGTTTTAGTTCTCCTCGTGTAGCCGCGTCGTTGTGCACCATAGTAGTGTCTTGGAGGGTGGCATGATCATAAAGTACATGCGGCACCCATTGTAGTGAAAACTGGAAGACAAATCAGCTAAATGAAAAGTAAAGATAGATAAGCAAGATGAAAGATAGGCAGAATGGTGTGGCCGTTGCCTCATTCAGGACACTTGATATATATTCATATATTTAGTAAAAATTTTAATAATATTCATTCGGTTCTCTTTCTATGTGTGTATGTATATATACATATATAAAATTCTAATTCAAACCTTAATTTAAAAAAGGAGATGAGGTTAATTGTTTTTTTTTTTTTTATATTTTCCGTTAACGATATCATAAATCTTTCTCTAATTTTAACTTTAAGAAAATTAAGTGTCAATTTTTAAATCATAGAATTATATGAAAACGGGCTTAATTACAAAAGTAATGAGTAATTATCATAAAACAATATTAGCCATTGAATATTAAAACTTTAATTCAAACCTTAATTTGAGAGATAAGGTTACATATTATTATTATTTTTTTGGTATTCTTTGTTAACGATAATATAAATTTTTCTGAAGTTTTAATCTTAAAGAAGTTAAGTATCAATTTTTAAATTATAAAACTATGTGAAAACGGACATAATCACAAGCGCAACAAGAGTGGGGGTTAATGAGTAATTTCCGTAAAACAAAATCATGCCATGACTTCTAAATTCTAATAGTAGGTTATTCACCACCGAAGCCCAACCCATAAAGGCCCGGCCCATATTTTTAAAAGGCCACACAGTAGATATGGAGTAAAAGGCTATTTTGGTAATTCAATAGGTATAAAAGCTGGGTTTATATCTTCGTCGTTTGAAAACCCTACTCGACGGCCGCAGCGACGCAGAAGTTCTTCGCTTCATCTCAAGGTCTGCCCATTTTTTTTCTCGAATTCAATAGTCGGTGTTTAGGGTTTTGAGCTAAGCTAAGAGTCTCTCTCAGGACTTGTATGTTTATATATCTGGATGTGTCAGTGTGTGTGTGTGTGTTTAGATTTATAGTTCATATATATATTTATCTTTCTTACGTATAATGTTTGAAATGTGATTTAGAAATATTGTTTCTACTAATTATTATTTAATGGATGATCTAAGCCATTTTCTAATGTTAAGATTGTTTTTTGTGTTGTAATTTCGAGGACTAACAATGTTTGTGATTCGACTGGCTTAATTAGGTTGGATTTGGTTAGCAGTGATTATCAATGGCTCCTGCTAAAGGTATGTACTTAGAAATGAACATTTATTCTTATTTTATCGAGGTATAGAATTGATGTTTATATAAACTGTTACGTATTTGCATTTGCTTGACTTCATGAGTAGTAGTTAAATGTGGTTTCCTTAAGTTTGAATGTATTTTAAGTTAGTTTCTGTATCTGAATCACATTGAAACTTTTGGGTATGCCTGATAGGGTAATTAATGAGTTCTCCTAAAAATTAGTTTTGCACCATAGCCATCTCATTTGGGTATCTCCCATCAGAGCCCAGCAATACTGCGCTGGGTTCTCTTTTTGTGTCACAAATTCCATGCAAAATGATATTTGGATAGGAGAAAGGTAGCATTGTTGAGAACCCGTCCTTCTGAATTCCCCTATAATCATGCTGCAATATGTGTTGATAAAAGGGGATTGTTCACATTTCTGCCTAAGTAAACTATTCTCACTTAAAATAGAAAGATCCTTGTGGGGGAAAAAACAAGATTCACTTTTATAAACAAGTTATTTGATATATGTTGTTTTTTGTTTGTTTGTTTGTTTGTTTGTTTGTTTGTTTACGGGTAAAATAAGAAGATACTAATTGGAGAAAAAGTGAATTTACTTTCATTAACAAGTTCTTTTGCCTTTACATTTGGTTTTGTGCCTGTACTACCATTTCAATAGTTTAGGTAATGGGAAAAAGAAACTCAAGTGGTCATTGTTAAGTGATTTTGAATTACTGTAAAAAGAGCTTTGAATTTTGAAAGTGTTCAAACATTCATTTCTAGACTTCTAGTAAGGAAATGCATTATTTTCCATGTGGCAATTGAAGGCCTCTTCGTGTCATGTTACCCAACTTGAAAATTAGTAATAAACTGTTTTAACCATGGGCACAGTCAGAAATTTCAATCAGTGTAGTCAATTAATAACAAATGAGGTAATTTTTAAAATTAATTTTCATTCATCATCACAAAGTAATAAAAAATTATAACCATAAACAAAAAATTAGTTTGATACAAATTAAATATTAAACAAATGATTTTATGAAAAAAACATAATTTTTCTATCTAGTAATAAAAAATTGTTTAAGTGATGGTTGGTTTTCCATTGTTTATCAGCGAGTTGAATGTATTTTTTCCATCAATCGAACCTTTGTTTAATCCATCTATGCTTTAGGTGTGGACGATAATTCTGATAATTTCATACATTTTATTGCTTGGATTGGGTTTGGTAGCATTACAGAATTGTGAATCTAGGCAGAAATCTTTTTAAAGTGATGGTTGGTTTTCCATTTTTTATCAGTGGTTGAATATATTTTTCCCATCAATCAAACCTTCGTTTAATCCATCTATGCTTTAGGTGGGGACGATAATTCTAATAGTTTCATACATTTTATTGCTTGGATTGGGTATGGTAGCATTTAACAGAATTGTGAATCCTCTTTTGCCTTTCTATTGGTTATTTCCCTTTTTACGCCAAATTATTACAATAATTGAATCCTGTTTTTATCTTTCTGTTTTACCCTCAATTGAGCTTTCATTCTGGTACAGTTGACAATACAAAAAAGGCTGATGCAAAGGCACAGGCCTTGAAAACTGCCAAGGCTGTGAAGTCGGGTTCATCAACCTTCAAGAAGAAAGCTAAGAAGATCCGGACTTCAGTTACCTTTCACCGGCCAAGGACACTGAAGAAGGACAGGAACCCCAAATATCCACGCATTAGTGCTCCTCCAAGAAACAAGTTGGATCATTATCAAATTCTGAAATATCCACTGACTACTGAGTCTGCGATGAAGAAGATTGAGGACAACAACACCCTGGTTTTCATTGTTGACATCCGTGCTGACAAGAAAAAGATAAAAGATGCTGTGAAGAAGATGTATGACATTCAGACCAAGAAAGTGAATACTTTGATCAGGTAGCCATTACTGATTAACATGCACATCCATCACCAAGGATTTTAGATGGTTTAGAAGTAGTTTACATGCTACACAGCATCCTGAGCATAGATACTGTACTATTATTAACCAACAAGCTCTAGTTTGGCTGGTACATCATCCACCTCCCCATATGGGAGGTTGGGCCTTCAAGTCCCTTGAGGGGCACGTGTGTTTGTGTGAGATTTACCTATAAAAAAAGTGTTATTAGTTGTTTGGCTTTTGGAAAAGGGTACGCTATTATTGCTTTTGCTTGAAGTTATGTATTGAATGTCTGTGTGTGTGTGTGTGTATATATATATATATAAAATGTGGGACTACCCTTTTGATTGAGGATTTTGTGCAATCTACTGGCACAGAATTTGAATGTAGGCAGTGTGTTTTGTGACTTAGAACTTAAATATAGGCCAAGTGGTTTGTGACAATGGTATTGGTCTATTTAATCATTACTATTAGAATCAATCATGTTTGATTTTTTAAAAACTTAGTTCACACTTTCTCTTTTCCGCTTGTTATTACGATTATGTTGGGTACATTGTTCACTTGTGCTACAAAAAAGATTTGGATTAAGAAAAAAAAAACGCAATTTTCTGAACCTGAATAACCCCACGTCGTTTTCTTACAATGCAGGCCTGATGGAACCAAGAAGGCGTATGTTCGGTTGACTCCAGATTATGATGCCTTGGATGTGGCAAACAAGATTGGAATTATCTAGAGAGAGTTGATTATCATTTTCAGTACTATGAAAGTTTTGTTAGTTCTGTTGGGTTTTAATAGCATTGCATTTTTATTTAATCAATCTGTTCACTTCGAATTTGTATTAGAGCTACTGTTGATTCAACTTTGAAAATGGGAGGCACTTCAGCATTTACTTCCTTGAAGGTGTTATGAATTAATCTAATGTACTGCATATTTTTTTCTTTTATTCCATTTTTCATTTTCAATTTTCCATTCTTTCTATGGTGGAATGACTGTTAAGAAAAGAAATTTTACAAGGTTAACCTAATTTCTAATATTAAGTGACCCGCCAGGTGTCTTGGTCGGTGTTAGTCCTAGATTGAGCCAAATGGTGTGAAAAAGATTTGTGAAGCCAACCCATTGAGACTTGAATCAAGCTTGCTGTTTTATGAAATTATTCTTCCCCTGCTATTGCTGCACTGAACGAGGTTACAGAAAGGGTTGGATGCACATTGAGCATGTAGTAATGAATAGAGTTGTAGCTACTCATTCCTGATGGGACGAAGGTTTTCATGATAGCCAGAATATGTCAGATTGTTATTCTCTCCCTGTGTTTTTGCATGTTAGATACAGATAATGGTGCATTTGTGGACTGGTTTAATAATGTAGTCTGGTTGTGCTATTTGGTGGTTGGATGATGCCAGAAAATTTGTTTCTACATCAATTTTCTTATTAATGACATTTGGTGCTTCAATTATATTGTGTCTGGAAAGTTAATGACGGTTAGTTATCATGTTGTCTCTGATGGGTTGCCAAAGACTTATTCTTTATAAATTCGCGCACCTGCATTCGTGTCAACTCATTCACATAGCTGAGTCTGATTGACCTCGAATCAGCTTTACACAATAACTTCTCTAGGTTTGAACTCTTTTCTTTTTTAAAATCTTCTGATACGTTGTGGTGACTGGGTTGGTATTTAGGTTATGGGCTGAGCATCTATTCATAGGTTAGTTCAAAGTTTGAACTTCAAACTACGTTCTATGTCAATGAGAATTTAAAGAAATTATCAAACTCTCTGGCTGGCTTATGGATCATCTGCTAGAATTCCTGGAAACATGTTTGGTTGGAAGGAAAAAAAAATAAAGGCATTTTTGTTTGGTGAACTTAGATCAACAATTATTTTATTATGTTTTTATTTATTTATTTATTTTTGGTAATGAGGATAAATTCCTTGCCTCTCTTTAGTGATTTCGGATCGATGTATCATAGTTTATCGAGGGCACGTATATCCCTTTCGTAATGCATATATCATTTAAACTATGAAAAATGTAACAACTAGAATTCGAATTTATACCAAATACTTGTACTTGATACACTAAGCAATTGAAATTCATCTTACTAGCCACTATCTGAGGGGGGTGATTTTTATTATGTTACACAAAGTAAAAAGTTAAAGACAGTTCAATTACAACGTCAGAAAAAAAATAAGTGTTAAAAAAATATGAAATCCTTAGTTAAATATTTTCACGAACATTTTTGGAATATTTTTTTTACAAGTAAAAATTTATACAAAATAAATGTAAAAGAGGATCTTAATTTACAATCTGATTATACCATGAAACTTACAATTGGTGGAATATGATGCTGCTAAAAAGAAAAAAATAATACTGAAGATAATTTGCCTTGCAGTGAATAAAATGTCTCCTTGGAGCATCAATCAAATAAAAAAGTGTAAAAAATCCAAAAGGCAACTGAGACATGAAGGGGAGAAACAGAAGAAATGAACTGGCACACCACAATTATGCCGACTGGTCCCTGCCCTGCCACTGCTAGATTGCCTCCAAAAATTAAATAAACAATAATACAATAAAAAATAGAGAAATATCACCTAAAACTCTACCACTCATATTTACAAAATATCATATCCCCCCTCTCTCTAATCGACACCTGTCCTCTTTTTTCAAAATTATCAAAATACCCTCAATATACACAGCTTTACAGCGAGTATACAGCCATTTTATCTACACCAGCGACTACGCGTGCCAAGAAGACATCCTTTTTCTGCTTTTTAAAGTTTAAAGTTTAAAGTTTAAACTGTAGAGAGAGAGAGAGAGAGACATTACTAAAAAACGTCGCCGTCCGATTCGAGAAGAAGAGCCTTCGTTTGCGAGTCAACTCTCTCTTCTCTCCGCCTTCTTTGACCGAGTCAGCGTGACTCGGACGTTTCAATTTGCTTAGTCAAGCGCATTCAAACAGAGAGCAGAGAGAAATCAAAAAATAAGATAAAAAAGAGTGCTCCCCAAATCACTTAGCCGAATCCGCTAAATTGTCCTCTAATTTTAGTGGATCTTTAATCTATGATCTTCATTAACGTTTGATGTTTTAGTGTTTTGAAAGTGGATTTTGTGTTCTGAAGATGATGATATCAAGGGGATTGTTCGGATGGTCTCCGCCGCACATACAGCCGCTGACACCGGTCTCGGAGGTGTCGGAGCCGCCGGAGTCTCCTTCGCCGTACATGGACACAAGCGCTGAGGCTGTGCCGGTGGAGATGGATGAGGAGATCGAGGATGTCGAGGAGATCGAGCCGCCTCCAGCCGCAGTGCCTTTCTCGGGACTATTCGCTTGCGCCGATCGCTTTGATTGGTTCTTGATGGTGGTCGGAGGGCTGGCGGCGGCGGCTCACGGTACTGCGCTACCTTTTTACTTGCATTACTTTGCGAAAATTATTCAGTTGTTGGGGCACTATCCGTTGGAAGAATCGGATGTGCTTCATCACAAGTTCAAAGAGGTAATTCTTGAAGCCCTGAGATCAAAATTTTCTATATCTAGTAACATTTCTTTAGTATATACTATATACTCCGTTTGATTGGCTAGTAGTGAGCTTTGTGACCATTGGGTTTGCTAAGATACATACTGTTCTATTAATTTATTTGTAGGAATCTTCATTTTAGTTATCATTTAGAAGCATTAGCTATTTATTAGGAGATTCAGGGAGTCCGTTTTAAAATGATTTCTGTGATCATCCCGGGATTCGTATTTTTTCTGTGGCTTGTGGGGAATTAGAGAGAATAATTTTTGTTTGTTGCTTAAAATTATCAGGGTAGTGATGAAAAACTCATGCATTCTTGTACATCCGACTTAACAATATGCATAATTTTACATAATTTCTAAAATATGATAAGATTTGGAAAGATGGGAGGCAAGTTGGTCTGATATGTTACTTGCAAATTGCACACAGTTGGCGGAAAGTTTATGTTGCAGTTGAAAATTGGGGTTGAACTTTCAGGAGGATCCTTGGAAAGTAACAAACAAATCTCAGAATGCTATTCCTAGAATATTGGCCAAACATATATTGTCTACTGTTTGACTACTTAATGTTTCTTAGAAGTTATAAGGTTAGTGTTCGTGTTTGTTGAATGGGTGACTTGGCAAGTAGGTGGGTTATCTCTTGGTGCACCACTTGTGGACTCTGGCTTTCATCAGTTTGTTGTTACCTTGTGAGGAAGGAGGAATGACTATACTTGAGTATTGTTAAGGTGAATATTGAAGTAGATATTCTCTGTTGCACTTTAATTAATTGGTGGGTTCTCAGTGCCAGTGGGTGGTGAGTAAGAGCAACATGGCCTGCTTTTTAATGCAACCAGGAAAAAATTATGTTGATAAGAAAAGTTTTTAGCATGATTACAAATATAAAGGTGGCTCCTTGAAATTATGAACCGTATCTATTGCTGGCACTAAAAATTCGATGGACTACATTTGCCAACATAAAGTCTAGTAGGCTGTTCAACTTTCGGCCACAAAACAAAGACGAAAAGGTCCTGCAGACCATACATCGTAGAGGGGTTGTTGTAGAAGCCCACTGGCTTGCCAAATGGTTGAAATAAGATAAATTCAAAATAATTTCAAATCAAAATATTAAGAGAGAGATAAGCCTCTATCTCGAAGGAAGTTCAAATGAAGATACACCCAGTCAAAATAGTTTCAAATCAAGATAGAGATAAGCCCCTATCTTGAAAGAAATTCAAATAGAGATACGTCCTATCTTCACAGAGGCTATAAAGGAAGACCGTGCAAGAATACCAGGGACTGTTTTTTTCAGAAGAGGGATCAGGAACTTTTGGAGAAAAATCATAAAACACAGAGTTAGTGCGAGAGATGAGAGTTGGAATTAAGAACTTGTGATGCTTTCGAGACATCAAAACCAGAAAGGCCTAAAGCTTCGAAGAAGAAGAGATCTAGGTGATGAACAAACTCTGTAAAAGTCCTTTTCCACATCTTTCCTTCATTTTTCTCTTTTTGATTTCTATTAGTACTCACTTGAAAGATGGCATTGTTCAGCTAAAGGGTATCAAGCCCTTCTTTATTTACGAAATCATATGGTAAAAAGGGGTTGAAAGCCCACCCATAAATGAAATTGTAATCTCCTCCTTTGCTAATGTTCTTTTATCTTTTCTTTGAGAATCGGAGGTTTTCTTCTTTTGATGTAATTAACAATCAAACAAATGTTAGATTGGAGGTAAGAATCCACAATTCAACTTAAATTTTTCGACAATTAGCTGATGACAAATCTCGTAGGGTCCGCGAACCTGTGCACAATTATATATATATATATATATATATATATATATGATTCGGCATAGTTGTTGGCAGTATCTAGATCATTTTAGTTTTCATAGTTGGTCAAAGGAGCACGACTGGTTGTAGAGATTGTTGTAAGGTTTTGTTGATGCTATTTGGCAATAAATTTTGGATGAATTACTCAGTAAAGGCCTAAAGGGAGTGACAACATGTTCATTAGGTCATAGCTGTTTGAATAACTTGATATTGGGATGTTAGGAGTGCAGTTCATATATGTTAGGACTTAGAAATCCATGTCCCATAACCTTACCCATCACTTCATCGGTTGGTTGATTCCATATTCATTCAAGCAATAGCTTGTACTTGGCAGCAACTGGAAACAAACTCAGTAAAGGCCTAAAGGGAGTGACAACATGTTCATTAGGTCATAGCTGTTTGAATAACTTGATATTGGGATGTTAGGTGTGCAGTTCATATAGCTTAGGACTTAGAAATCGATGTCCCATAACCATACGCATCACTTCATTGGTTGGTTGATTCCATATTCATTCAAGCAATAGCTTGTACTTGGAAGCAACTGGAAACAAACCTGCTAGATGCCCTTGAAACGATTGCATCATCATTGTCACAAAGAGTTTGGTGTTACGAAATGTCTCAATAAATAAGATAACTTCCTCAAATCTCCCAATCATGGAAAGGAAAATTGAAAGTAGGATACGAATGTATACTCTAATCCTCCCGTATGGCATAATCCTCCACCAATGCCTCCTTGTTAGCCGTGGTAGAGATTAAGTTTGGACATCAAACAAAGGGGGCACGTGATAAGTGTCTTTTTAAGAACTTAACCTTTGGAAAGCCACCAGAATAAGTTTAGGCTTGAATTTAATTGAAAAATGAAGATTAAGGTTTTGTTAGTTTCTCATGCAAAGTTTTTCCTCTTTGCTACAAAACCTCATCGATAAAGTTGAATCTTGGTGGTTGAATGCTAAATTCCTTTGAGAACCTTGTTGTATCTCATATCTATCACTTTATAAGGAAAAAAAGGGTCAAAGGATCTGCAAATAATTACTGTTTAAAATTAATACCTAGCAATAAGTGGTACGTTGAGTGGGGGTGTTGCCAGAGTTGCGATTCCAGAGGTTCCCTGTCCTCGTATTTGAAATGGCTTTCTGGAAGAAAGGCCTTTTTAGCTGGCAGGAGTTAGTCATGACTTCCATGTATGCTGTTTGATTCAGAACTTTTGCTTATTAAAAAAAAGATTCAAGAACCTTGTACTCCACTGGGAAACACTAATAACTATTCATCTTCTTTTTATTATTGTTTAGAAATGAAATTAAGTACTCATCTTTATGGAAACTTTCCTCACTGGGTTCAACCATGGGTTTTACAATTAAAATTTTTGCTCGAATTTGGATTTTTGACCCATCCTAAATCTGAATGTTTTGAGAAAAGAAGTGACTGCTGCCACATTTTCTCCAAATCTGGGAAGAGCCTGTTTTAATCACCAACCTTGTACTCAATGGCTTTTAAGAGATTTGCTAATATTTGAAAAAAATTTACGGTTGTAGTTTCCAATTCCCTGTTATGAATGACCCGATACCGTTACACCGCGACCGCAATTTAAAACCATGAACTCAGTATTTGTTCTCTTATTTTGTGACCCACCTACTGCTGCTTCCATGGGATTGATTTGTCAAATATCAGTTGAGCAGCAATTAAACTGCTTCCCCCCACTGTCAAAGTAAAGATTCTTGCCTTTTCATTCCTATCCCCCTTCCTCAATTCTCTTCTTATGCCAACAATTAGGTAAAAAGTGCAAAAGCTAATAATACACAAGGTTTCCTTGAATTCAGTCATTTGGAAAAGATCTAATCAGCAGATGAGACTACTCCAGTACATTCGATTTTTTCTTTTGATTTGTAAAATGGAAATCACAAGTTAGTGTAGATCTGTAGACTCCCTCTCTCTCTCTTACAGATAGATTGTCAATTAACTGTATTTTGTTATTTCTGCAGCTTACTTTGTCCATTGTTTATATTGCTGTGGGTGTTTTTGGATTTGGATGGATTGGTAAGCCAAATTTTTACTCAATAAGTATTTCTTTTTGTTGTTTGATGGATGATTCTCCGTTGTTGCCATCAATACTAATGCATTTTTTGTAATAGAGGTCTCATGTTGGATTCTTACTGGAGAACGACAGACTGCTGTGATCAGGTCAAAGTATGTTCAAGTATTACTTAATCAGGACATGAGCTTCTTTGATACCTATGGAAACAATGGAGACATAGTGAGCCAAGTATTAAGTGATGTGCTTCTCATCCAGTCTGCTCTTAGTGAAAAAGTATGTTCATATCCAAAATGTTTACTCAACAGTAGAGTTTATGTTTTGTAACAAAAATTGGCTGCTTTTCAAATTGGGTTTCTCCATTGATTTGTTTGTTTAATCTCTTGATGGTCTTTTGACATGACAGGTTGGAAATTATATTCATAACATGGCTACTTTCTTCAGTGGCCTTGTGATTGGATTTGTCAACTGTTGGCAGATTGCCTTGATAACTTTAGCTACGGGCCCATTCATTGTTGCTGCAGGAGGAATATCAAATATATTTCTTCACAGGCTTGCTGAGAATATTCAAGATGCATACTGCATGAAGCTGCAAGCATTGCTGAACAGGTTTTTTTAGCCCCTCTTTTGGTTTACAACCCCCCCACCCAAAAAAAAAATATGAGGTGTTGAATCTAGTTAACATTTTTGGTAATTCAGCTTGTGCCAAATGTTGCTTCTTGTAGAGTTTTAAATTTAAAGTGCTAAATGGTTGCTTTAATATGAATCTATGC
The DNA here is from genome assembly GCA_008638375.1 of Nyssa sinensis. Taxonomy (NCBI): domain Eukaryota; kingdom Viridiplantae; phylum Streptophyta; class Magnoliopsida; order Cornales; family Nyssaceae; genus Nyssa; species Nyssa sinensis. The sequence goes on along the minus strand of CM018041.1, from coordinate 10,550,683 downwards.
AGCTGTGTATTTTATTTAACGTGGGTGAAAGATTTTGGGTGCTTGTGTTTTAATTATCTGGTGATTGTGCCATTTGCTTGCATGTGTGCTTGTATAAGAAGTATATGAGATTTGGCTGAGTTGTTTGCTAATCTATGTGGGTGTTGCGTTGAATACATTTACTTGAAATTAAATTTCATTGTTTCTAGTTAAGGATAAAGAATGCCTCCTTGCTGATTTGAATATTCTTTATAAAGATATTATTGTAACACTATCTGTGCAGTGCGCGTAAATATATAAAGAAAGGAGAGAATGGTTACTCTCCCCCACCCCTAAAAAAAAAAGGCGAAAGGTTTGTTCTATAATGTATATTGATATCTTGGAGAGTAGTCATGAACATCTCATTTCTAAAGGGCTATCCCAGATGATTGTTCATGGAAATTCAGAACTTAGGTATGTTTTTAGCATATGAAGAGATCTTCAGTGGAATGCTTGAGGACAAAACTAGATGGTCACCATAATTGTACCAATAAAAAAGAGAAAGAAAGAAAGATGGTCACAATAATTGCTCAACTGAAACTCCACCTTTTAGCCAGTTTGTCCTATTATAGTTAAATCGGGATTCACATTGCGAATCAGTATCTTTCTTCAAATTTCAAATCGTATCATATCATGAATTATAAAATACATCAAAAATTTGACAAATACATAAGAATTTGAGGATGTACATGTAGAATTTAAAAATATATTTTAACAATCTAGGGATAATTGGTAAGGTACCTGTCTTATTCATTGCCAGCCTCTTCGATATTATTTTTTGTGCCTATAATAAAGTTGCATTAATGCTCTTTTTTCTCAAGAAAGTAACCCTAGCCTTGTAAGAAGAAGAGAGTTTTATACTTACAAAATAGAATGGAGTTTTATACCCTTGCCACACTCACAAACCAATTTTATCATCTTTGCAAACACAATGCTCTCAATCAAATTAAAATCCAAGGTGTGGCCACGTGGCCATAAAAGAATTTACCAATATTTTAAATAACTAATCCTGCTTCTATGATAGTTCTTTTTTCAACCTCTTCAAAATATTCTTTTCCTTTTGTAACATATGCACCTTTATTTTACTTTTTTGCACCAACATTTTGATCTTTAAAACATCCCACCTAATTACCATAGACTCCATTTGTCCTTTTCTAATTTATTTTTTCTACGAAATATTTTAATGCCTTTCAAAGCTTATAAACAATCAATTTTATTTTTTCATGTGCGAAATTCCATTAGAAAGGTGTGGAGGATGGCTTAGCTATATCTGGTGGCTTCACTTCCTTTTTATAAAAAACCATTTTTTGACTAAAAAATAGAAGAAAAAAATCCAAACACTACATATAAGACTCACCTCGAAGGTTAGAGCACAAAACCTCTTAAAACTTGAGGAAGAAGTTGGCTTCAAAAGTTAACCTAAGGAGCAGGAAACATGTGAAAAAATAAGGCCCCGTTTGGATAGTATTTGAGAGTTGAGAGTTTTAAGAAATATTTTGAGAGGTGATTTTTGTTAATTTCTTGGAATCTGAACCATTGTTTGGATTGATTAACTTGAGAAAAGATGAAAAAGTAAGGTTATGTTTGTGTAGGTTTTCAAAAATAGATTTTTAATTTTAAAACGTGGGATACACTTTGGCAAGCTATTAATTTTAAATTTTTTTAATATTTTATAATTTAGATTATCATGATTCATATCCAAATGCATTTTCACAGTTTTTAAAAAATTAATTACAAAATTTTTTAAAAAATTTGAAAAAAATTATATCTGAATCACATTTTCACAATTTTTAAAAATCTTAAAAAATGTGTTTGGTTACGTTTTGACTGTATTTGACTATATCAGTTTCTTTTATATAATTTAATAATACATACGATTTTACAATAGTTGCTGCAATATCATACCATTACCCATAATAAAATAGCATCTTGTTTTCAATCGCACACGTCGAGTCCCATATATCTACAGTTCTACCCTTTTTTTTTTTAATCAAACCCACCCTCCTTTCCTTGCATTCCCCAACTGTTCACGTTAGCTCTCTCTGTCATATGCATAAGCTTTTTTGTACGGAGGGGCATGCTTTATCTTCATTTCTCTAGAGACTTCCAAGTGATATTCTGAAATATTTATAACCAAACAGGTTTTTGAAATCTTGGATACTGTGAATTTAGTTTGGGTAGCTATCCAAACTGGACCTAATGGTTTTCGATTTGGAGTTTTGTAGTAAGAGTAAGAGAGATCAAATTCTCTGTCTCTAGGAAGAGGGTACGAAAATTTCCAATGGGATTAAAAAGAAAAGTGGTAAAGAGTAGTATGTATGAACCCTAAAACCCTTAAAATGCACTTTCAGAAGCTTGTATTGGAGGGAAAAAAACAGCAATATATAAATGACTTTTTTATTCTTAGTTATTGGGTTGATAAGTTATACCACCAGTTATTAGCTTGAGTGGTATCTCTTGCCACTTCCGAAGGGAGAGGTGCAGGGTTCAAGTCCCAGTTGGGACTCGGGTGCATGTGTATTACCTATCAAAAAATATTATAGATTTGCACAAATTTCCGAGTTATGATTTGATTCGCATAGATTCCGTAGGAGCCCGTTTGGCAATGCGTTGTTAGGCAAGCTTCTGCGTCCAAAATGCCCAACCCAATTTTTTTTTAGGCTGTTTGACATTCAAATGAGCCTCCCGTTTTAGCATCTAACAACAGCCCAAAAATGCTGAAGTTTGAAGCCGCCCAGACCAGCTTTTGACTTTAGGTCCGGAGTCAATTTTTTTCCAATTTTTCCCTTCAGCTTTTAGTATAATAACCGTTATGGCAGCCACAGTATTACCATATTGTCCTTCATCTTTTTATGAAATTCCTTCATGTCTTATATTATATTATATATAGTAGAACTGATCGAAAAAAATATTATATATAGTATAAAAATATTATTTCATATATTAATATTCATCATAATCATATTTGAAATTAATTTAATATAACGTATGCCCAAATACACCCAAAACTATCTAATAAAAAATAAAGGGTAAAAAACATTAATAATCAAGAATCACTGCTAAATAATTTTTATCAGACACTCGATAATCAATTTTGATGTCATAATCACTACTGGATTACATCAATCTAAACACCAAATTGATTATACGAGAATCATTTCCCCAAAATAACTTCTCCTAGAATCAATTCTCCATCAGTTGAAGCTCCCCTAGACAGGCACTAAAATTCCTTATGATATGAGATTCAACGTGGAATTTTTTATTGAAGAGGGGACAAATTGAACCAAATTAAATAATAAGATTTTAGCAACTATGGTTTCAAACTTTTTTCCAATGATATGTTGATAGTTATTACAATTAGCTTATAAATGAACCAGGAGAGACTCAGTAATTGTTAATTATGCCCTTTAATTTTGATGGGGCCATTAATACCGTACTTTTCCTTGTGTCAAATTTTTTTTTTTTCTGTTTATAAAAATTGCACATGGGAACTCAGTTCATGAGTTCAATTTGGGGAATATATATTTTTAGATGCTTGCTAATAGACATTCATGTTGAGGGAACATTGAGAGTAATATTTGTGGTTGTATCAACCATATAACAAGTTCCTTCTTAAACAGAAATGCATAAAATCCCTTTAGTGCGTATATTTTTTTGGTATGTCATGGTGGACTCATTTATACGTGCCCATACAAGCATCAAACATGGATATTCATAAGTTCCATATCAATAGTTGCTTGGCTTGCTAGTTGTCATTTGTTAGTTTCTTGATTCCCAATTATTCTATTATGTTTTCTTTTTATATTTGCAGGCAGTCTCTTACATTAGAACATTATATGCATTTACGAATGAAACATTGGCCAAGTATTCTTATGCTACTTCACTTCAAGCGACATTGAGATATGGTATATTGATTAGTCTTGTGCAAGGACTTGGACTTGGATTTACATATGGGCTTGCAATTTGTTCTTGTGCCTTGCAACTTTGGGTTGGAAGTTTCCTGATTAGACATGGACAAGCTCATGGTGGTGAAATTATAGCAGCTTTATTTGCTGTAATTTTAAGTGGCCTGTAAGCATCTTTCTCGCTTTCTCGTCCTGTCTCTCATTTCTACTTTGTTTCTGACATTTGATTTCTTATGTCTTTCATAGTGGGCTAAATCAAGCAGCAACAAACTTTTATTCATTTGAACAAGGGAGAATTGCTGCTTATAGACTTTTTGAGATGATAAGCCGTTCATCCTCTGCTGTTAATCATGATGGAATTACTCTAGCTTCTGTACAAGGAAATATTGAGTTTCGAAATGTTATTTCAGCTATCTATCACGTCCTGAAATTCCTATCTTGAGTGGGTTTTACCTAACCGTACCTGCTAAGAAAGCAGTGGCACTTGTTGGCAGAAATGGCTCCGGAAAAAGCAGTATCATACCACTCATGGAACGGTTTTATGATCCTACATTAGGTATTATGATCGCATTAATTTCCCATCACAGTGGGTGCACATGTTTTCTACTTTAAGGTTTCACCAAACCCTTAGTGATCCTATCTTTTTGCAGATTCCAATCGTTTTTCCATTTTCTGGTGCAGGAGAAGTCCTTTTGGATGGAGAAAATATTAAGAACCTGAAATTGGAATGGCTAAGAAGCCAAATTGGTTTGGTCACCCAGGAACCTGCCTTGCTAAGTTTGAGTATTAGAGACAACATTGCTTATGGGCGATCTGATGCTACTTTGGATCAGATTGAAGAAGCTGCTAAAATAGCACATGTGCATACATTTATCAGCTCACTTGAGAAAGGATATGAAACACAGGTTAAAATTTGAAAGAAAACCTAATTCTATATTGCTTAGTAGGTTCTGTCTCAATCATTTCTTTTTCCATTGATTATTTTCTTCCCTTGTAATTTCTTTTTCATGTCAGGTGGGTAGGGCTGGTTTATCTTTGACGGAAGAACAGAAAATAAAACTTTCTGTTGCAAGGGCAGTGCTTTCCAATCCATCTATTCTTCTTCTTGATGAGGTTACTGGTGGACTTGATTTTGAAGCTGAAAGATATGTTCAGGAGGCTTTAGATCTCCTGATGTTAGGACGATCAACTATAATAATTGCTCGACGGCTTAGTCTTATAAAAAATGCTGATTACATAGCAGTGATGGAGGAAGGCCAACTAGTTGAAATGGGTACACATGATGAATTAGTGACCACAGATGGCTTATATGCAGAGCTTCTTAGATGTGAAGAAGCGGCAAAACTTCCAAGGAGGTATTGTATAAGAGCAAACTAATGCGTTTGTTGAACATGGTAAAATATCTTATATATGTTTGCCTGGTATTATCAAGGTCCTGCATTTTAGATGCACAGTCGTTAAGATATAATTCTTATTACACTGTTGTTTACGAATAATGGAAAATTATTTCTTAGGTACTTGTTTATGTGTTCTGTATCTTTATCCAGGATGCCAATTAGGAACTACAAGGAAACCGCAACTTTCCAAATTGAGAAAGATTCATCAGCAAGTCACAGCTTCGAAGAGCCATCATCTCCTAAAATGGCCAAATCACCATCTCTTCAGAGAGTTTCTGGATTTCAGCCTTCAAATGTTACCTTTAACTCACAAGAATCGCCTAGAGTTCGGAGCCCACCACCAGAGAAAATGGCAGAAAATGGCGTGCCCTTGGATGGGACACATAAGGAACCATCAATAAGAAGGCAGGATAGTTTTGAAATGATGCTACCAGAGTTGCCGAAGATTGATGTTCAGTCTGTACATAGACAAACATCGAATGCTTCAGATCCTGAATCCCCCGTCTCACCACTCTTGACATCTGATCCCAAAAATGAACGTTCTCATTCACAAACTTTTAGTCGACCACTTAGCCAATCTGATGACATGCCAATGAAAAGGAAGGAAGCAAAGGATGCACGACGGGAAGCACCATCGTTTTGGAGGCTTGTAGAGCTTAGCTTTGCAGAGTGGTTATATGCTGTTCTAGGAAGCATTGGTGCCGCAATCTTTGGATCTTTTAATCCACTTCTGGCTTATGTTATTGCACTGGTAGTTACAGCGTACTATAGAGTCCATGACGGTCATGAGCATCACCTGCGGCAGGAAGTAGACAAGTGGTGCTTAATCATTGTCTGCATGGGTATTGTGACAGTAGTTGCCAATTTTCTGCAGCACTTTTACTTCGGTATAATGGGGGAGAAAATGACTGAACGAGTGAGGAGAATGATGTTCTCAGGTACATGACAACTAAATATAAATCTATGTTTCTCCTAGTTTAAAATATTCTTTGTATGCACTTGTATCTTTATGAATGCACAATCTGTCTCCTTTTGATCTTAATGGGTTCTGCATACATATTTCTACTTCTTGTGAGTGCATAAGTTGTCTTTACTGTGGTATATCTAATTCTTTTATTGTTACAGCAATGTTGCGCAATGAAGTTGGATGGTTTGATGGAGAGGAGAATAGTGCTGACACCTTATCCATGCGTTTAGCAAATGACTGCTACATTTGTGAGAGCTGCTTTTAGCAACCGACTTTCTATATTCATACAAGACACTGCAGCTGTTGTTGTGGCTGTTCTTATTGGGATGTTGCTGCAGTGGCGATTGGCACTAGTGGCTTTGGCAACCCTACCCATTCTTACTCTTTCTGCTATTGCACAGGTTTGCTCCATATCTACAAGCATTTCCAAATCAGGACGTAATTCTCCAACTAGGCATCTAAGAGTGTGCAGATCTATCATTTTATTTTGAATCGAAGCTCTTCTATATTTCTGTTGATGCTGTACAACAGAAGAGAAATGGGATACTTTCTGTGAGAATTAGTGTACAGTTTTAGAAAATCAGACAACATGAAATCTACCATTTCACTGGACTTCTCAACTAAAATTCAAAGAGAAAAACCCACCCCTGAAATTTGTTCCAAAATTTGAATAAATGAAGATGATTTTTTTTTATTATCACCGAGTATTGCCAAATCATCGAAGGATCTTGTCTTCAAGGCGAAGCTATAGGGAAAAAAAAAAAACACTAAATGATAACCAACTGTGCAAAATAGTTTATGAGATCTGCTAGCTTCAGTTTATTCTTCGAGTCATTATTCCACAGAACGGTACTGCTATAGTCTGTTGATACTTGATATGCTAGATTTATCAAATCGTCTTACTTGTTCCTCTAGTTTTGGTAATTTTTTTTCATTTTAACATATGCATCAATATGCCAAGATTTGCATTCCTTTTAAATGCTATCCTCTCTTGTCTTGTAACTGCACCATTTCACTAATTTTTCAGCTACGTCTATTTTATAGACACTTTGCTCTACAACGATTCACATTTCAAAACACGTCTTGTCTTATCAAAAGTTTTTAAATTTTTTTCTCCCAATTTGACAAGTATTTTATGAGAGTACAACATACAACACTAACATATTGAAATCAGTCTTTCTTTGATGTCTAAGCCATTGGACAATGCATCAGAAGATGGTTTATTGACTTTCCATCCCTTGCACATACAACACTTAATTACTATTGTTCTTCACCTTTTTTATCATTGGAAGGTGCCACAAGAGGGGCAAAACCCATGTCGATGAGGTATATACATATGTAAAAAAACTTACAATTAGCTCCTCAACCACAAATCACCCAAAAAGCCTATAAAAGAATCAACATTTAACTGAAAGGACCTGCACTCCAAAAACAAAAAAGGCTAGATGATCAAAATTTTAAAAAAGCAATAGAATGCCCCTTCCCTTGAAAGACTCTTCCATTTCTTTCCTTCCAAATGCACCACACGACACAAGGTAGTGCCAACTATCATAAGGGTTGGACTTTTTTTACTATACGTTCCCCCTTGCTAACTGCTGGGGAAGTCAATAATAAAACCCGACATAACCCATCTAATTCCAAAAGAGGCAACAAAGAAGCCCAAAACTCCCATGCTATAGAACACATAAGAAGGTGGTGTGTCAAAGACTCCTTTATCATTTTACATATTGGGCACCTGTTGATTAATCTGAACTCTTTCTTCTTCAAACCACACGAACATGGCCACCTTAATGGGGAGATACCTCCTATGGCTGCCTTTCATCTAAGAACATCAGCTCTCCTTCCCCCTTTACCCACCCTATAAGAGGCCAAGAGATTCGAGATTGGCCTTAGCTCCTAGTCTTGAAAGGATCTTCTAAAGGTAGGGTTCTGAACCAATTCGCTTTCATTGATTGAAACAAAATTAGCTGCCAAGGAATTTTCACTTGACATAAGCCAAAGAAAGATATGGAGAACTTTCCTTCAACAATTTCTCTTTGTGCACGTGTCCCTCCAAAATCTGACTGTACTTCTTGATCCCACCTCAAAATATATTAACGGGCAAAGACATCCCAACAATTCATGATACTTCTTATTTTTTTAAAAAAGTCATGATACTTCCCCACAACATTTACCATGAGACATATCAATCACATCTGATGCCCATCCACCTTAGGAACACCTGTGCTTGCAAGCAATAACCCTTCTCCATTGCAAACCTCAACAACTATTTCCTTATCAACGCCTGATTGAACTCCTTAAATTTCTTAATACCTAACCCCCCTTGCTTAACGGGGCAATAGATTCTCATCCAATTAACAAGCTCAAGCTTTCTTTTCTCCTTGAAATTCACCCACAAACTTTCTTCACCTTTTTTATCAAATTATCAATAGTAAGAAACTTCCGAAGCATTGTTGCCCAGCCAAAAGAAAGCAACCTTGGGAGGGGCCTCAATGCACCACACTACCTTCCAAGGAAATCTATTCTGGTTCCACCCCCTTCCCCCCAAAAAATCCCATAAAAGACAACTTTAAAATTTCCATCCTGCATAGCCTCCCACCTCCTAAAGTTAGCCTTACCATCAAATACTTGTTAGGAGTAAAGTAATTCAAAAAACTTAAAAATAGTATCCAACTCCCAATCCTGCAGGTTTGTAAAATGTAATGTCCTAGACCATCCATCCCTTAATGAGTCTTAAGCAACTAGTAATACAAGCCTCCTTTTCCACAGGAATCTTACAAAGGATTGGTAAAGTTTTCTTCAAAGGGCCCTCTCCACAACATTGATCACACTAGAAGCTAACATGCCTCCCATTCCTCACCACATATTTAATGTGCTTGAAAAATTTCTCCCACCCTTTCTGGATACCTTTTCACACCCCAGCTCCTTAAGAAACCCAAACCTCCCTAGAATGCCAATCACCTTTGCACTTTTGACCTCCCCCTTTACCACTCTTTTCCATAGTCAATTTCTCTTTTTCATGTGCCACCACAACCATTTCCCAATAAAGCTTGGTTGAACAAGCCAAGGTTTCATAACAATTCAATTTATCAAAGGAGAAATTGATATAGGATAATAATAATGTGGGTGCGAGCTCTGAGAGGCCCTATGTGTATCTAGATGTATGAGCTTTGACCTGGAGAGAGTTTGGGGGGGGGGGGGGGGGAATAGGTCAGATGCTAAATTAGAATTTATTATCCAAATATTTGCAACCCAACAATGATTAAGGTATCACTTTGATCATGTGAGAATTACGTTTTAGTGCGTGAAATCAAAACTCAATGGCAAGCATTCATATAGCTAATAAAGCAATAAAAGCAAAAAGATGAACACACCGATTTTTCTTGACGTGGAAACCAATTACAGATTAATTAAATATGCTCTGGAAAACCCCAATGCGCTGACCCTAGATGATGAATCCACTAGAATAGCTTCGGTGATTACATATGCGATAGACACAACGACTTAGTCCCTCAAGCCTTACTCTTGTTCTGAATCTCTTCTAACTTGAATGCACAAGCGCTCTTCACGTAGACCTCCGCTTCGAATCCATGAACGGACAACCTCAATCACAGTTGCGAACTACACGCAACCTTGAACTCTACCGATTGCACAAGTTTGAACTCCACAAGATTGTACTCCAACTGGTAAAGAAGAAAGATTGATAGGGTTTTAAGATCAATAAGCCATGGATGTGTGTGATGAACATGCTTAATGAAATCCTTTTGGTACTTGAAAAATATTACATATTGCAGCAGCCAAAAGTACTAAAATATTCATCCTAGAGACTATTTATAGTTCTAGGTTAAAGCAGAGCAGGATTCTTTTAAAACTAGAAACTGTTCGCGCAGATTTTCGGTGTTCATTAAAATGAAGCCAATGCTCAGTTCGAACGAGCGCCTTTATTAAAACGAGGAACAACCCATTGCCTTGGTCGTTTGAACTTGCTATCAAATAAGATCCCACGAGCATATGTTGCCAACTCTCTATTCTGGTTGTTCGAACAACCATTCTAACAAGCCCACAAACATACTCGCACGACCTCATTGGCCTAGTTGTTCGAACGAAGCAAGGGCTCGTTTGAACAATCGAGGCAGAAAGCTCAATCGAACAAATGTTTCACACATAAAAAAATTTTCATATTTAAACAACAAACATTTTGAAGTCCAATGAAAACTTAAGTACCAAGGGCACACTTGTTTATCAAAACATGATTTTAAAAATGGTTTATGTACAAAGTGTGTGTGTGAATTCATGACCAATGTGAATCCAAGAAATATACATGTTCCTACCAATGCAACCATCGTTGACTGAAAAATTCTTCATGAAGCTTGATTTACTGAGATGACCATAAGGTTTTGGAGACAAAGGCTTATCTTGAATTTACAACTCACACAGTTTTGTCAAATAGGATTAGCCAACACAATGATAAACTAAAAGTCCTAACAAGCTCTGGTTGTAATCTGTTTCGTGTAAGCAGTAAATTATTACTGTTGGTAGTATGTTTTGTGCTAACAGGATATTATCAGAGTCTGGTCTGTGTCAGTAGGGGATTAATATTGTTGATTTCCAATACCGGTAACTTCGGCAAGTCCCACTATGATAAGTGCCTTATATGATTATTCTGCCAACTAGAGTAAATGTTTATGTGACTACTGAAACATTTTGTATGTTGCTACACTACTTTATTAAATGACTATTGCTTTTAATGGAAACAAATCATTTCATTTTGTGACTACTAAACTGCTTTGAATGATATGAGATTTTGCAAAATGATTTCTTTTTAGAAATTGTTTTCAAAATTATTTGTGCTATTCGTTTGACTTATTCTGGTGTATACCATGTTGTGTTACCTTACTAGAATCTTTGAAATTACCTTTTATTTTTTTTGCAATTGAGTAGAGGTTGACTAGTGTTGGCTTTTAGTACGAGTGTATTGGAGAACTCTTAGAGACTTATTTAATTGCAATTATTTATAGTTAGGATTTCCTTTTGATTGGCTTATTTTGAGACACGTAATAATTTTTGAGGTTCATTGATTTATTAGATTTTTGGATACTAAGATTATTTATTACTTATATGGATGGTAAATAATTGACATTTTTGGAGTTTTTAAAAATGCTCTGATTTAGTTAATGTTATACATGGAATTGGAGATGATTTTTATTACACTTTGGTTGATTTAAATGATCTAGGCTATGTGGGGGCTTAGTTTTAATTGCTATGTGCTAGTTGCACTCTGAATCTAGTTTTCGGCCTTTGGGTGTGATAGTGGGTAGCTGGGAGATTGGGGTTCACCCCTTGAGAGTTTGTGGTCCTTTTGGGTGGGGGATAGGATATTACACATCAGGTGACTTCGATATTAGGTGCTTATAAGTTTGGACTTGAACTTTCATTATATAATGCGTTTTTTGGGCTAAGCCTAAAGAAGCAAGGCCATATGACGAGAGGCTCAAACTATTATCCAAAGTGGACTACACTAGTGGGTTCAAATCATTACAATATGGGACTCCAAACCCCTACATGTTACGTCAATTACAACTTGTCTTTTATCTTTTGGCGAAATAGTTTGGGTCCTTTTGTTGATAATTGACATATTCTCCCTAGGTGGAAGGACAAAATTGCCAATATTGTGTCAAGGATATTACCGTTTCCTCAACTAAAAGTGGTCAATTTTTTTTTTTAAACAAATGAGGACTACTATTTTAAAAAAATTTGAATGAGTGACAATTGTTTCGAGGAGATATCCAAAATTGCACAAATTATTGTGGTATTAAATTAATGAGTCAAATTATAAAACCATGAAAAAGAGTGATTGAGCACCAAGACTTAGACAATAGTATCAAAGTATTAATTTGGATTCATGTCAGGGAAGTCAACAATGGAAGCTATTTACTTAACAAGACTACTTCTAGGAAAGATAAAGAGAAAGGAAGAAAGGTTTTTTATGATGTTTATCAATTTGGAAAAAGCGTACGATGGAGTCTCTCGAGATCTAATATGGTGGGTTTTAGAAAAGAAAGGAGTCACAAAATGATATATTGAAATGATAAAAGATATATATGATGGAACCATGACAACTATAAGGGATAAGTAAATTTCCAATTACAGTATGCCAGGGTCAACATTAAATTCTTTCCTTTTTGCTTTGGTAATGAATGAGCTAACTAAGTATATACATGATAAAGTTTTATGGTGTATGCTTTTCGCTGATAATATTATTTTAATTGATGAAATTAGAAGAGGGATAGATGTTAAATTAGAGGGGTGAAGGAAGACTTTAGAATTAAAAGGGTTTAAGATACGTAGGATGAAAATTGAATATATTGAGTGTGACTTTAGTAAAACTAGGAGCATAAACGGGAAACAATGAAGATTCAAAATCAAGAGATAATAAAAAGTGAAAATTTTTGTTATCTAGGTTCATTAAAGAGAAATTGGAGATATGTTACTCATAAGATTAAAGGTCAAGTGGAAAAATGCATCTGGTATATTGTGTGATTGGTGTATATCTTTAAAATTAAAAATTAATTCTATAAAACAACTATTTGACCAACAATGTTGTATGGAACAAAATGTTAGGCAATGAAGAAATAATATATTAATAAATTGAGTGTAGCCAAAATAAGGATGTTGAAATGGATATGTGATAAGACAAGAAAAGATGCACATTTGTGAGATGGTAGGAGTAGCACATATAGGGAATAAAATGAGAAAAAATCGAATAAAATGGTGTCAAGTATGGCCATGTGTAACGAAAACTGAGCAATGAACCCGTAAGGAAGAATGACGTGGTTTATATTAAGGATCATGTTGGGGGCAGGGGCGACCAAAATTAAGTACCAAAATTAACTTTGTTAGAGATACTGGAAAATAAAATGATAATATGTGTTTAACTGAGGGGATGGTCTTAAATAGAGAATGGTGAGACATGATTCATGTAACCGAACCCAAGTTGTTAGGATAAGGTTTTGTTGAATTGAGTTGGATAAGTAAAATTGTGTCTTTCAAATTGGAGGAATGCTTTATTATCTATAATGGGGAAGTCCCCTGTACGTCAATTATACTCTATATTTGTAGGGGATTCAATATTGTCATACATAGTGTTATATATAGTTCTGCAAAGATCACATAGAAGCAAGCAACATGATCAGTATTCTTGGAGAATTGGGGTTCTTTCTTTGTCTTGCTTAAAAGTATTCAGACTTGCATTTTATTCTCCTGAATGTTCCCTACCTCAATATGAACCTTTAGTCAGTAACTTTTGAACTTGTATGTGTTTGATATTTATAACCTCGTCCTATTCCCTGATTTGTAAGAAACCTGATTTGTAAGAAATTGCTACTAGTCAAATGCTATTGTATCCTGTAATAATTTCTCAGCTGATGAAGCTTTATTTCCATATATCTAATTATAGGTCTGACAATTAAGTGCTATAAATTATCTGATCCTTTTGTTCCAAATCCTGAGGAGCTACTTTAAATTTTGCAGAAACTGTGGCTTGCTGGATTCTCAAAGGGCATACAGGAGATGCACAGAAAGGCATCTTTGGTCCTTGAGGATGCAGTTAGAAATATTTACACCGTTGTAGCATTCTGTGCTGGTAACAAGGTTATGGAGCTTTACAGACTGCAACTACAGAAAATCTTCAAGCAGAGCTTCCTTCATGGAATGGCTATGGGTTTTGGTTTTGGCTTTTCACAGTTTCTTCTTTTTGCCTGCAATGCTCTTCTCCTATGGTACACTGCAATCTCTGTTAAAAATGAATATATGAATCTGCCAACAGCTCTCAAGGAATATATGGTGTTCTCTTTTGCAACATTTGCACTCGTAGAACCTTTTGGCTTGGCTCCTTATATACTTAAACGAAAGAACTCCCTTAATTCAGTATTTGAAATCATAGATCGAGTGCCTAAAATTGACCCAGATGATAACTCAGCATTAAAACCCCCTAATGTTTATGGAAGCATTGAGTTAAAAAATGTTGATTTTTCTTACCCAACTCGTCCTGAAGTGTTGGTATTGAGCAATTTCAGTCTTAAAGTCAACTGGGGGACAAACTGTTGCCGTGGTTGGAGTTTCAGGATCTGGAAAGAGTACTATAATATCTTTGATAGAGAGATTCTACGATCCGGTTGCTGGTCAAGTTTTGCTGGATGGTCGAGATCTGAAACTTTACAACTTGAGATGGTTGAGGAACCACATGGGTCTCGTTCAGCAGGAACCAATTATCTTCTCAACAACCATAAGGGAAAATATTATATATGCAAGACACAATGCAAGTGAAGCAGAGATCAAGGAGGCAGCAAGAATAGCAAATGCTCACCACTTCATCAGCAGCTTGCCTCATGGTTATGATACACACGTGGGGATGAGGGGTGTGGATCTAACCCCAGGACAAAAACAAAGGATTGCAATTGCTCGGGTTGTGCTGAAGAATGCACCCATTTTGTTATTGGATGAAGCAAGCTCATCCATTGAGTCTGAATCAAGCAGAGTGGTGCAGGAGGCTCTTGATACACTGGTCATGGGGAACAAAACAACCATTCTAATAGCCCATAGAGCAGGTATGATGAGGCACGTTGACAACATTGTAGTACTTAATGGAGGTCGAATTGTCGAGGAAGGTAGCCATGATTTTTTGGTGGCAAAGAATGGTTTGTACGTCCGTTTAATGCAACCTCACTTTGGGAAGGGCTTGCGTCAGCATAGACTTGTTTAGATGGAGGTTTTGATTGATTATAATTTATGTTTGGTCTACGGGGAATTGGTCAATTTCTCCACATTGTGGTAAACGCTGGCTTCTGCCACTTCTGGAAAAGCAGTTGATTGGAAGTTTCCAGGTTGGGTGAGAAGAGTGAGAATGACGAAGCTTTCTAACGATGTTTGTATTGCTGGGTTGGTGGCGGTGGTGACAGCATTGACTGGGCAGTGGCTGTGGCAGTTACATTGTGCAAATTTAGGGTTGCGAAGTACGGTTTTCAGAGTCCAATGAGGACAGGCTTTCAGGGTTAGATGCATATTCTTTTGGAGACAAGCATCAATAGATTCGGATTGTGCTTTGTCTTCATGGTGTATTGATTTGTTAATTATAGTCAAATGAAGTTAGTTGTAGCCTTCCTCTGACGACGTGTTATATCTTTTTTTTTTTTTTTCTTTTTTGGCTGTGTGTTTGTGGCAGATGAGCGTCTGTAACTCTCTCTCTCTCTCACTAATTTTTGCGTTGTAAATCTCTCTTTTTTTTTTCTTTTTCCATTTGTTAAAGCGTGGAAGGTTTGAAGAGGAGAAAGTGAAGACATTTGTTGAAACCTCCTCTGTATATAAAGAGATTAGAAAATTTATCAGCTGTTCATTTTCTTTTTTCTGCATCATACTGGGTAAATATTTGTTGCTTGTTGCAGGTCAGTATTGAGGTTGTTTGCATTCTTGCTCATGCAGACTTGATTTTTTATTTTTTTGTGGAACAGCGAAGCATGAATCCTCACAAAGCTTGTTCTCTTGCACTGGCAAACCTCAAAAGATATCCCAAGAAATGCATTTACGAGTTCTGTTGCTAACTGATTCTTTATAGTGCTTGCTTATGAATGTGTTTATTCCAGGATGTGAATTTTTTCCCCCTTGTATTTCAATGAAGCCATGACCGTTATGTCTGAGTTTCATCTCCACTTCATTGTTAAAAAAATTGGAGTGCGTGAGGTTATAAATGGAGCCCTTAATAATCTCCCTTTCAGTAGCTGTAGCAAATGGGTTATCCGAAGTGCCTTCATGTATTATAGCTTACTAATTCACAACTCATTCATAACCTTCAGATCCATCAAGCAATGGTAGATATATTTATAATGACGAGGGTTTTACAGGAATTTTCTGTGGAAATATAGAAAATTCATCCTCAGTAAAACAAAATTAAAACTTTCATGTGACAAATTTTGCAAGCCCTATTAACATAAAAACATTTCAAATATCAAGCACCTTGAAAGAGTCTGCCACCACTTTGAGCTTGTTGCGGACTCTTCTCCACCGTCTTTCGTTTGCTCCCACAATCAGTGTGTAATATCTCCCTGTCCAAAAATGTGACTTTCATTGTTCACTTGCATTCTTGCTAATTTAAATTGCTGGCATTCAGGTCCTCATACAGAATGCACTGGCTGATGTCCTTATTTTGGAAAATGCAAGCTCATGCTAGAAGAATGGTACTGTATTTTTTCTCTAATCCATGAAAAATAATGCTTAAAGATGAAACATAATACCGTTTCCAATCGCAATGGTTGCAAAAGCTGCTCGAGAAAAGTTTGTAGATGTAAGTGTATACTCGAAGGTATAGTAGTTTTTCCCATCAATGGTGCGCTGCATTCAGTAGAAAGCCATAAGAGGGACTTCAATTATGGTGTTTGACGTTTAATGAAAATGGTTATTATTGATCCATTAAACAACAATCACAATATCTAACATGAGAATTCAGCATTTTCCCTTCTTAGAAGCTTAGTGGTGTCGGTCCAGTTATTGTTATCCTGCTATTACTTGTGTGGGCTAAAAACCGAAGAGGGGGGAATTTTTTTACAGGCAATATGGCTGGGAAGAAAACAGGAGAAATCAGTTTGGTTTGGAAGACTTTTGGAGCTCTAGATGGACCTCAGTTGTTTTATTTGAAGTAATACAAAATTTGTGAGAAGACACATACCTCCTGCATATCGAATACATTCGCTACTTGAGTTGGTGCAGAGTAAACATGTCTTACCAATTTTAAAACAACCTTCAAAAGCAATGAGACTAGTCAGTGAATACTAATTGAAACCAGAACAAAAGAAAAGAAAGAAAGAAATGTGATTATATATACCTCTTCCATTGGACCCAAATCATGGATATCTTTCTTATCAGTTGGGATAAAACTCAGTCTAACATTTTGCAGTTGCAAGTATCGGTCCTTGAATGCAGAATCATGTCCTTTGAATTCAAATTCCTAAACAGTAGAGTTTATAAATTCTCTCTAGTGGACAAAGGTTGTTTTGGCGGCCAAAATTCAAGCTTCTGTTTGAGGATTTAATCACAAAACTTACCCTCCAATCTGAGGGATAATAGTATGAATAGCCATCTGCTAAGTCAACAAAAGCTTCATAGTTCTGTGGTATTACTGCATAACATCTAAAGGTGTTATATAATTCAAAATGATGAATAAGATATAATCTATGAAAGATCTATTAAATGGTTTAGTCATATCTCCCATCTTGCAATCATAAAAGATTGGAAAATGCATTCTTCACAAATGCCTCATCTCTCATCTCCCATCCTTAGGGATGGCAAAATGCCCATGGGACGGGTTTGGAGAGAAAATAAAGGTGGTGGGGTGGGAGAAAATAATAAAATCCGACATGGGTTCGGGGTGGTGCCTGTTTATATTTTTAAGTTATATAATTTTCCTTCAACATTCTCATATTATTTTAAATATTTTTACACATATAGATTTAAATATCTATAAATTTATTATATGTTTATATACATTATGTATATAGAGATTTGTATATAGAGATTTGTATTTGTAATAATATTAGTTGATTAGTTTTAATGTTTAAACAATTAATTCTTAAAACTGGGACGGGATTTGGGGAGACAGTGTGAGGACAGGGATGGGGGACATGACTAGCGGGGCGGAGCAAGGCAGGGACAGGGAAGACTACTTTTAAACGGGGCGGAGATGGGTCCCTGCCCAGTTGCCATTCCTACCCATCTTGAATGATATCAGGCGTAATTTTAATTTTAACAGATAATAATGGTCTGTTTTGTTTTGAGATGAAAGACATTGATATAGTGAATGATTCAAGATAGGACGTAGGTGATATATAGCATTGCTGCAGAAGTTGTGCATTATCTATTGAATTAACTACCAACTTTACCTTCAGCAAAAAGGGAACTTGCAGGGAGTAAACTCAGAGCTAATACCCCTACTCCCAACAGTAGTGGTCTTCTGTTACAATTCCCTGAAATTTTCATATGTGATCACAACAATCATCAAAACATTATTAGGTCATAATTAATTGAATAATAGAATCAAACTTAAGCTCAACCAGCTTTTTGCACCAATTTACAATGTTTCTGAGTTCACTAGACCTAAACATAAAAGCATTGCTTCAAGAAACCATTACTCAAGAAGATGAACACTCCCATCTCAAGGCAAACAATAAACCATGCATAAACTAGAATTTAACTGGAATTGGTGTGTAATTTCTTACATTCAAGCTCGAAATCGAAAACAAAACTATAAGGGTATCTTCCAAATACAGTTTTTTTTGTATCAAAAACATGCATAGAAGTTAATTTAAAGAGACACCAATTAGAAATGCCATAGAAACCCACATCAACACTAGCTCTGCGGTCAAAATCTATTTCACGTTCGTTAGAAATGGGTAATGCTGCTATAAGCACGAGCTTACATGACATACGCTTTTTTAACCATAGAACGGAACTACTTTTTCTCTAGTTCGGCCCTGCGTCATATAAGCTCGAGCAAATGCCCCTTAGAAATAAAATGTTCCAAAGTACAATAGCCAATTGTGCTAGAGAAGTAAATATGAAGAGAAAAAATTCAGATAGGTATCTTACTGTCTTCATTGCAGGTTGTGTCTCTGGAGCATGTGATAATGGAGTGGAAAGAAACCACAGCAGGCTTTGATGTGTTGGCCGAATGGGGCGCATTTAACTGAAAATTGTGAAGGAGATTAAGTGAGCTCATGACTGAAAGCAACATTATATGAGTGAATATAATGTAGAAAGTAAATTGATAGACTAACCCTGTTGGGTAAGGCTGTTGATGCCAAGCTCAGTGATAGAGATGAAACTGCCATATCTTCCCCCCAGAAAGAGCTCTAGCCACTGGTTAAATGGATATGGATGGTGCAGAATTCACTTCCTGACTGGTTTGATCATGGGGGTGTCTCGTTTTCCATATCAATATTTCCCTTCCATTGTTTTGAAGAAAAATGGATAAGGTGCAACTAAGGATGAGTGGGACAGCATTTACACGTGAGAGGCACTTTGAAAACAGGTTCTTAGAGGGTGTGGTAGTGTTTGAAGGAGTATCTTAAAATAAAGTTTTGTCATGGACTTAACTAAATTTCGGTTACAAAATGGAGTTTTGGAAAATCCAAGGGTGGGAGTATTCGTAGGTTAGGTCGGGTCGGGTTATGGTCTCCTTCCAAATTTTACAATATATTTTTTATATTTGTATAATTTTAAATTGTTTTAAATTAGTTCATCTTAAAATTTTAGTCTAACTCAATATTTTTTCAATATTTCTCTCATATTTCAATTAAAAATTTTAGCCCATCCCAAAAAATTTTGGCCCAACCAAATTTTTACTTATCATTTTTTTTCATTTTTACTCCAAATTTCCGATCAAAATTTTCTAGCTCTAATCTTTTTCCCTGTTTCACCGTTAGGAAAAGTTAAAAAAATCTACTCCTCAAAATAATTTTAATTTTTTATAAGTTTTATTTTTAAATCTACCACTTGCATATTACTTAATATAAAAAATAAAATGAAAATTCACAGTTAGAATTCTTTTTACATAATTTTTACTAAACACTTCATAATTAATTTTTCAAAATCTATTCTTCAATAATTAATATTTTAAAATCAAATTTTTAAAATTTGAAATTCACCAAACCGAGTTATTAGAGTAGCCCACATCTTTAAAAACAACGCTGGTCTATGACTCCATGCAATGATGTCTCCACTTGCTAGAAGTTGAAATTGGAAGAGACCACAATCCCTTTTACAGTAATGCAATTTTTTTTTTTTGGTGGATTGGACATGGTGTGATCTTGAGCTAAACTGGGCTTTTCATAGTCTTTTTCCCTAACTTTAGTTTGGGCTAAAGCTTAGCTCCTCTTAAACTTGACCCAACCCTATTAAAGATACAATGCATGTATATCATATTTCTATTAATTTTGTATTGTAAAAGCAGCAAGTTGGTATTGCATCTGTGATTAGATCAAAATCCTATGGTGTTGTAACTGGTACGCAATGATATCAAGATACAATGAAGAAGAATTATATTGTCTGTAAATTGCGTACTTGAAGACAGTCTTAGAATGATCCACTTGAATGAATTGAGGCTACTGTAGGAATTCTGCTACTACAATAATAACAGAACCATGTAATAATTTATGAAAAAGCGAAAGGAACAACGTGTTTGTAACTCGTATTGGATGCAGTAAGAATACAATACAGGAGAGGAGAATAATTGTTGACTATTTTCACAGCCTGAAGTAAATGTATATATAGGTTGTCTGAAGTCTTTACACAAATGGGTGGTGGATGTTCAAACAGCTGCCTATTCATTTGAATTGGTGCATGTTTCTTTAAACTGATAGTCATTCATTTGAATTTTGTTCAAATAGATATCTGATCAATGTTCATAAAAATTAAATATTAATTAAGAATTCGACTCGCACTGTTGTCACAAATTCCCGATTTGCATGCAAAGTGCGCTACCATGCAACCCACTACCCCGGATCGCATGTACATGCAGATGAAAATCTCATCATTTTGGATCGGCCCAGCTCCATTTCAAACCCACTTTATACATGACCTTATTTTGAAATTCTTTTAACATTTTATACTCATAAAAAAAAAAAGATAAATAATTTTTAAAAATATTAAAAATTACAAAAAAAAAAAAACAAATTAATCATGTCCACATGTAAGACCAATGTAAATTGAAAGAAGTTTTCCTACACAAGAATAGCTTTAAAAGCTTTAGTCAAACAACCAAATATATTAGGGGCAATTAAAATTCAGTCAAAATTTTGACTTATATTTAAGATTCAGTCATGTTTAGAGTTTAATTTGAGAAAAAGTTATGTTTTATATCTAAATTATAAAAATAGATATTACAAATACATCATTTTTTTATTTGACATTTTATAAGACAAAAATACCCTTTCAAAGCCCTGCCTTATTTTATCCAAGTGATTCCTCTAACCCTAACTTAAGCTTTGCCCAAACTGGGCCGTCACACCATCCTTGTCGCCTCGCTGTCGCTGTCGCCGTCGTCTTGCCATCGCTATTGGCTCGCCGTCCCCATCGTCGTCGATCTCGCCTCCAACAGGTAAGTCGTTCTCTCCCCCTCTCTTACCATTGGCATCTACCTCATCTCTTGTCATTGGCTTCTATCCTTTCTCTCACTCGCTCACATACACGAAAATTTGTGTATTTCCTGTACTATGTCTTTGACCTTCCATGAAAAAAGAAAGTGAAGTTGTGAAAAAAGAAAAAACATTTGATTTTTACGGCTACCTTGTGTTATTTGTGTTTTGTGTAGTTATTTGTAATTCTTGTGGCTACCTTGTGTTATTTGTACTTTTTAATATTACTGGTGTTTGTAACATGCAACATATAGGTAGTTTATATGTAAATGGTCATTAAAAGCCACACCATGAGTACAATCCTCATAACTTTCAGGAGCAACCCAGTAATACTAAGGTGCAACTCATACAACTTAATGTGCAACTCACGTAACACTGCATCAGGTTGGTACTGGATGATCATTTACACCTGGTGCAACCCTCACAACCTTAAGGTGCAACCCACACAACCTAAGGTGCAACCTATACAACCTATCATGTAACTCATATAACTCTGAAAGAGAGCAAGAATAAGTTCATCATATCTTTGTTTTGCTTTGTTTGTGTAAATTAACTATTCAGTGTTATAAGAGTTGCACCTAACAATATGAAAATTACACCTTACGTTTGCAATAGTTGCACCAAATGTTGTAGTAAGTTGCTCCATAAGTTTGAAATAGTTGCAAAAATGTTACGAGAGTTGCACTTATTTCAAAAAATAATTTGCACTTTACAAATCTTAGTTCTTGCAATGCGTACATAAGTTACACCTTTATTATACACATGATTTTCATACACATGATTACAACTATATTTGTTATTGTTATAATCATTTAAATATAATGACTTGTGCATATTTATTTGGTAGTAAGACTAAAATGGACCATTTCAAGTGGAAGAAATTGGCTTGTTACTACTATTGGGGTGGAGAAATAAAATTTAAAAACAGTCATGTTATTTATGAAGGAGGTGTAATTGACCTAATTGTCGTGAACACCAACACTAGTTTTAAAGATTTTTTTAAATGATACTTACATTGCTTTTGGCATTGATCCAATAAGGAAGATATTTTACTATAGTAGTAAGAATGAGCCTGAAAAGCTGGTTCGATTGCATAATGATCGTGGGTTATGTTTGATGTGTAGTTTTAATAATGATAAAGTTGATATTTAAGTTACTGATGGTACACATACTACTCTATCACGTGTAAGCATAAGGTTAGTTATTGTCATAATTGATTGTTGTTTGATTCAATTAGAATTTGGTACTATACTATAACGATCTCAATATTTCAAAATTGTTAAATGTGCAGGGAATCTAATATTTCTGTAAAATCTGAACATACCTCTACTATTGTTGCCCAATTCGAGGAACATGATGCTCATTCCAGTTGACCTTGCACTACTCTTGAAAGTGAAGAGACAAATCAGACTTTACAGATTGATTCTTAAGTGTTTGAAGTTGCTTGTAGGAATTTTCTAAGTGTTGTCGATGGGTTTCATATTGAAATAGATCAAATATTTGAAAGTTCACTTCAGTTCAAGCAAGTAGTTGCATGTTTTGCAATGGCAAACAAGTTTACTTTTGAGTTCCTGAATAATAGTCGTTCATACTACAGGATTGTGTGTAATGTTGAGGTGTTTAAATGGAAATTGATAGTCGGATGTGAAGAAAATTCTGATGTTGTTAGAGTTAAGAAAGTTAACAATGTCCATTCTCACATAGAAAATGATGTTGCAAACTACAAGCCCATTACTCGTTCAAAATATATTGGAAATATGATAAAGGATAAAATAGCTAAGACTCCTAGGTATCTCCCTAGGCAAATAGGCAAGGATTTTGAATCGTCTCTATCTATTCAAATGTCATATCATCAAGCATGGTCTGTAAAAGAGTGGAGTATTACTAGGGGTGCCTAGAGATAGTTTCAAATATGTGCCATGGATGTGTTAATGCCTTAGAGGTTGTATAACAGGTACCCGTGCAAACTATGTTGTATCAGATGATGGTCGTTTCAAGCAATTATTTGTGGCTTATGGTTGTTCAATTATGGGCTTCAACACAACATGTAAGTCGTTACTTTTCATTGATGCTTGTC
This sequence comes from Nyssa sinensis, assembly GCA_008638375.1. NCBI lineage: Eukaryota > Viridiplantae > Streptophyta > Magnoliopsida > Cornales > Nyssaceae > Nyssa > Nyssa sinensis. The sequence goes on along the minus strand of CM018041.1, from coordinate 10,527,140 downwards.
ACTTTACAACCTATTATGGTGGTGTTTCAATGTCTGTGACTGGATTGGATGCGAATAATGGCATGTATCCATTAGCATATTCATTTTTATTAGACGAGAATGATGAGAACTAGTTGTGGTTTTTGGAAGAGTTGAAGCACATATTAGGTGATTGTACAATTGTACTCATAACAGATAGGAATCATGGCCTTATGTTAGGCATATCTCAAACATTTGGAACACAGTGTAATGCATGGTGCCTTCGACATTTGAAAAAAAAATTCAATAACTTCATGTGGAGTAAAGGGATAAGAAATAGAAGAATGGAAACTGGGCAAAAAATGCAGAATAACATTGCATATGCAAGGGATCCACACATGTATGACCACTATTTTCAGAACATATATAACTTCAGTCTTGATATGTCTCAATGGGTTATGGATAATGGGCCCAAACACTGGGCAAATACGTTGTCTCCATTGAAGCGTTTGGGATTAGTTGTATAGTAATCCGGTAGAGTTTTTCAATTCATGGATAACTCCCTTGCGTGACGTTACCATTTTTCAATTCATGAAAGACCATGTTCTAAAATTGACAAGTTTTCTAATGGATAAGAAGATGACTTTTGAGAAGTTAAAAATTCTCGTAGGATATAGGATTGAGGAAAAAATTCGTGATAGTCAAAAAAGGTTCATTGGATTTGGTTATAAGTTCTCATTGACCAGAGAGTACACTGTTTCCGATCGAAATTTGAAAAGATATGTAGTTAAGTTGTTGTTACATGAATGTAGTTGTTTGGAGTGGCAGATGATTGGAATTTCTTGTCCTCATGCCATGGTTGTGATGGGTCATGCTCATATTAGTGTGTATGATATGGTTGATGTATGGTTCAAGAACGAAACACAAGCACATTTACTACAGTTTATGATACCCCCTGTGCTTGCTCATGATGAGTCGACCCTAGAGGAGCTCTCCGGTGCAACAACAACTGTCAAGATGTTATCCTGGTCTACTACAGTTGAGGCGACACCGTTGCCTCCGATAACTGAAAGACTCCCTAGTAGACCAAAGAAAAAACGCATTGAGTCCAATACCAAGACAAGATGGCTATTCATTGTTGTCGTTGTCACAAGGCTAGTCACAATCGAAAGATTTGTAAGGAACCCATCCCAGAATGAAAATTTTGTTGTTCTCCCTATTTTTTAACACTACTTTTGTAATTTATCTTGGTGCTCACAAGGATTGTTTTAACTTAATTATGTTATGTAATGACTTTTGGTACATTGTGAATATTTCAATATAACCATTTTTAATGACTTACGAGCATTATGCAGTTTTTAACTATTTATATTAGTTTGTGTATGTTGGATTTAGAATTTGTAAATATACATCTTCTGTTGATATTAGTTGCTTGGTATAAAATGTTGTAGTGTTATGGGGTTGCCCATTAGGTTAATACAGTTGCATCTCAGGTTTTACCCAGTTGCTCCCCCTGGTTGTGAGTGTTACACCTAATTCAGACCAAGAAGCACCCAAGTAAAAGAAGAAGGAACATCAGTTTAAAGTTCAAGTCCCATTTACAACAACGTCATGTAATGCCTTCAAAGACATTGAAGGGATCTATGACTGTACTCGTTGTAAATCCACCTTCCCAACCTCTCGGGGCACTCATTTTCCTATACAAGATACCCCTAAGACAAGAGTCACGTCACCTTCAGTGACAGTAATAGGGTCAGACTCGTCAACATGAAGAACCATCTGCTCTGGGTCAAAATGCTCTAGCAAAAGCATCATAAAATCTCTAGGAAGTGCATGACATCTCAACTCCATCAGAGATGCAACCTCATCGCTTTCACTACTGCCACCTTCTTTTTAACATTTCTAATTTCATTCAATAGCCCCGATCACCATATTTGATGAGCATCTAGTTCGAAAAGAAGACTCCTGAAAATGAAATAAACATTATCAATACCCAAAATGAGTTGCACATAATCTCCTAAAATTTTGATATGATAAGGTAGAATTCTATACCTTTATCTTTTTCATCAGAATACCTTGAAGGCTTCCCGCTCTTTTCTTGTTGCGTCTATGTATGGAGTTCTTTCTTCTATTGTCATTTCACTCCACCACTTAGATGCGAATTGAGAAACCTATGTAACAAACATATAAACACAGTTGTTGTAAATGGGTTATTGATAATTTAATATGCAACTAATACATATTAGGTGTTTAATTGATTATTTTTGTTAGTACCTCTGACATATTGTACTCCATCGCATATTTGCTTAGACGGAATCCTCTGCATACTTCTGCACTGCATTCCACAAATACAATATTCTTTCAATTAATATGTTACAAAATAAATGCATTAGTAATAAAAATATATATACATAAGAGAATTAGCTCACAAGAATATTGACCACCCAGTTTGTCTTTTCTTGGACTGTTGTTGTGGTCATCGTGGTATTGGGCTTTCTCCTTCACTTGTATGAGGGGATGGTTGTTCAGGGGATGACTCCCCACTTGATTGTGCATCATCCTCACTAAGTAATTTTTACTGGCTCTCATTTTGTATCTTACCATTTTTTTTTTCGAAAACAGAATCTTTGTTTATTTCTTCAGTTTTTGTAAATTAAATCTCAAAAAATAAAAAAAAAAAAATTCAATATAAGGGCATGAGGTGAATATCTTTAACAATAGAAAAACAGTAAGGAGAATATCATTAACAGTAGAGAATAAGGAAGGAGACTACTTTTAACAGTAAAAAAAAAAAAAAAGCCAACCAAAGGTAAATAGAAACTATTATCAAACTCATAATTTATCCAAACATAAACCATTATAAATTAACAATAATATGTTATCAAATATTATGCAGTGTTATGTGAGTTGCACCCTAGAATAAGTGGGTTGCACCCTAAAGTTGTGAGAGTTGCACTAATTTCAAATCATCAAGTACAACATGATGTAGTGTTATATGAGTTACATCTTGGGTTGTGTGAGCTACACCTTAGCATTACTGGGTTGCACTTTAAAGTTATGAGGGTTCCACCAAGTGTAAATGATAATCCAGTACCAACCCATGCAGTGTTACATGAGTTGCACCTTAGCATTACTGGGTTACTCTTGAAAGTTGTGAAGGTTGCACTCATGGTGTGACTTTTAATGACCATTTAAATATAAACTATCTATATGTTGCATGTTACAAACACCAACAATATTACAAAGCACAAATAACATAAAAATACAAATAATACAAGGTAGCCACAAGAATCAAAGGTTCTTTTTTTTTTCACAACTTCACTTTCTTTTTTATGGAAGGTTAAAGAAATAGTACAAGAAACACACAAGTCTTCATGTGTGTGAGTGAGTGAGAGAAGGGGTAGAAGCCAATGACAAGAGAGGAGGAGAGAACCACTTACCTGTTGGAGGCGAGATCGACGACGAGGCAACAGTGACGGCGACTGCGATGGCGAGGCAAGGGCAAGGGCAAGGCGAGGGCAAGACGATCTCTGGACAAAGCTTGAGTTAGGATTAGGGTTAGGAGAATTACTTAGGTAAAATATAGACAGAGCTTTGAAATGATATTTTTGTCTTATAAATGTCAAATAAAAAAAATTAATGTATTTATAATATTTATGATTTTTTTTTTTAATTTAGGTATAAAATATGATTTTTTTTAAATTAAACTTTAAACATGACTGAATTAAAAATATAAATTAAAATTTTGAGTGTCTTATATATTATTGTGTCTGAAATTGTGGTTCAGATATTTATGTTTGGTAGGCAGCTTTAAAGTTGATGTGAGCCTGGACCAATTGACAGCCCTGCAACATGCTCATGTTCGCCATAGTATGAAACACAACGTGTACATAACTTTATTATGTGAAACTAATTTTATTGAGTAATGTTCAGCAACTAACATCTAATTAATTAACAAATTGTAATGAGCACTTTTTAAAACATGTTTTGATTGCTCTCAAAACTTCTTTCTTTTTTTTTCTTCCTGCATTTAAAGTGTTTCTGCTTTCAAAACTTCACAACTGGGTTTGTGTACCATATATCCACTCTACATTTAAAGACATTTTTCTCTGTGTATTATTTTTTTTTTCTCATGAGGTGAAAAAGTAAAATTAGATATGATTGAATGCTTGTTTAATTGAATTGTATAAAAATATTAATAAAAATAAATAATTAATAAAAATAAGTAGTTAACGAAGAAAAATAGTTAAGTATTTAATAACAATTGTTAAAAGTAATAATAGAATACGAAAATTAAAAATAATCAAAAAAAAAAAAAGAAAAGAAAAATAAGTTAAGAATGAAAAAAGAGTATAAAGTAATATTATATTATTTCTTATCAGTTTAATCAAATAAGTACAAATAAATAAGTGTGCATCTCATTACATAAACAAATTTCTAACATATTATGTCATGACAATTAATTTTAAATACTAAACTACTTTTTCAAGTAATAAACTAACTTAGTTAAGCTAAAACAAATCGGACTTAAAATAGGGGGGTGTTAATTTGGTTAGAAATTGATGTGGGTCTAACTTTTGAACTAAGTGTGTGAATTAATTAATATATTTTTAATCCCACAACTGCTTTTAATGTTGTCCATTGGGGGGTGGACCGTTGGAGGGTCACTTTTCAAAAAAGAGTGATAATGTCATAGGAAGGCTGAAATCTATGGTATGAGAATTTTTAATTTCCAACCCATCCCCCCTCTCTTTCTTGGGAAAATAAATAAATAAATTCACGAACATTTGACAGTTGTGATTAAAGACTTAGATAAGGTCGTATGGGTGGTGATTAATTAATTAATTTTTTAAAGCAAAAGATGTTGCGGCAAAGGCTGAAGTTAAAAATTGGAAGAGAATATCCCTTAATAAAAAGAAATTATTGAATGTATGAATTTAATGACTTCCACAGTTATATAATAGATCATGTATATATATATATATGTATAATATATTATTATAAATATATTTTTTAATCTAATTATTAGAATCATGATTTAAAAAAAATTTATGAAATAATCACTTTAGAGGTAATATATTACTTTTATAAACAGATTAATAAAATTAGGACCTATCTTAAGCTAGTGCTGTAAACGGATCGGATTCGGGTCGAATCAGAGCCGATCCGAATCCGATCCGTTTAATAAGAAATTCAATCCGATCCGATCCGTTAATCCGATGGATCAGGCGAATGTTAATCCGTATCCGAATCCGTTAATAACCGGATATCTGATCCGTTAATCCGGTCCGATCCATTTAAAATTATAAATTAATAAAATTAATATTATATATATTAATATATATATAAATTAATATATTATATAAATATAAATATATATATATATATATATATATATATATATATATATATATAAACGGATCGGATCGGATCAGCCTATATCATATCCGATCCATTTATATTTGGGATAATCAGATTCGGATCGGATCGGGTCACGGATCATTATATCTAAAACCATATCTGGACTTAACGGATTGGATCGAGATCCGATCTATTGACAACTTTATCTTAAGCTAATAAAATCAAAATAGTAGAATTTAAGTGAAAGACTATTTACGAATTTGTTTAGGACTTTTAAGTTTATAAGACCAAAAAAATAACCGTTTTTATTGTGTCATTTTGATTATAAAAAAAAAACGACTTCAATATTAATGTTGTGTCATGTTAAAAAACTAATTTGATAGACTATTAATCATAAAGAAAGACGATCTGTAATGCTAATACAAGTCTAAATTGAGTAGATATGATTTAATGGGTCTGCTCTTATCTTTGGCGGGGCATGTGACATGATTTAAACACCATGCTTAATTTTAGTCATATAAGACAAGTTAAGTTTGAATTATGCATTATTAAACTTCCTTGGAAGGGACTAAGTCTTGGCGTGGAAACTGTAGTCAGTCACCAGAATTTAAAAAGTAGTTGTTCAACATGGAATCCACCGACTGTTATTAATTTCCATTTTCCAGGAGGGGGTACAGTTGGAGACTTTGACTGGCCAGGTCAAGCCAAACAAAGACTTGCTTGACTTGGACAAAGCTCAGCCTGCCTGTATTGTAATACAACATTCTGCTATGTTTTTCCAGCCAAATTAGCTATAAAAAAGAAGTTTTGTCTCTTGTGAATCTCATTTGATATACTAATATATCAATACACTTTGTAAATTATTTCACTATGGAAACCAGTAAATAGAACAAGTCTATTGTGTTCAATATCCATTCTGTCAATACAAGATATATAAACTTCAATATGAGATGTATAAACTCAATACATACTGAATTTGATATGATTTGTTCAAAGTGATTTTTCTTAATTTCAAATGATATTTTCACTTTAGTAACATCAACTTTCACAAATTTATTAATGAGTGACTCTAAAAAAAAATACACTTGCACTATTTGACAGACTATTAAACATACAAGTAAATACGATAAAATTTGTTGATGAATGTAATAATCATTGATTTGGATATATTATTAAAAAAAAATTAAGTGAAATAATAACATAGTGTTATTTTTATGATAATTTAAATATTATTATAAGACACATGAATTTCAAAAAATAAAATAAATAACAATAAAAATAATATCCTGTTATCACTAAATTATCTAACCAGGACTAATGAATACTACTTAGCCGTGTATACCTCTTAAATTGAAGTTTTTTTTTTTAATAATGGGAACCCTGCTAAGGACGCAGTCGTATGGCAGCTAGGGCATGCAGTCAAGCACTATCCCTGACAGGTAAATCTCATACGCGACCAACTACTCATTAGTCAAACGCATCGGATAAATCGCAAATTTGTGCAGTGACGAATAATAGAACCTACACCGGATAACTTGCACAATTTTCAAGACTTTTACTCTTTACCAACTGCACTGCGCTCGGATGGACAAATTGAAGTTTCTTCCCCTTGCTATTTTCTATTCTTTATCAAGGAAAGAGCCCTTAAAACTGTCACTTTTAGTTAGTGCCCAATTAATCTGCGTACACAATGCTTAAAAAGGGGTGCACACCTTAAGAACATGAGGCAGTGTAGGGGCCTACTGCCTAGGGGGCTGGAGATGTACCACAGTTATGTCCTTTCTTGAAAAGAAATAAGCAAAAACAAATTAATAACAAACCACTAACCAGTAAGCAACAACTTTTGTTAGTTAGAATTTTGTTAAAGTTGTAAAAGTCGTATTCGATTTTATTAATTTATATAATATATGTATTTATATGTATATTATATAAATTAATTAAATTACTAACATTTACGACTTTTCAAAACAACCCACTTGTCAGTTATGACACTTTCCCAACTTCAAAAATGAAAATTAATGCTAAGTCCTCACACAAACAGTGACAGACCAAGTTTTGGCACCGCCGCACCAGTAGCATCACCGTCATCGGTCATCACTGCCCCCCAACTCCAAACACTCCTCTTTGTTCTTTACCTTTCCCATTGGGCACTCTCTCTCTCTCTCTCATATACACAGGAGTGTATAATCAGGTATGCAGTCTCTTGTTCAAAGGCATTTGAAAATGAACAGATGAGTATCTCAAAATGGATTATTCTTTTCTACCTTCTATATGTTATTTTTGCTGTGTCGTAAGTCATATGTGAATGAAGAAATGGGTGATGCAAATGGATTATGTTTTCTCTGCCTTCTATGTGTTTTCTGGGTTCAGTCAGTGGTTTGCAATTCTTTCAGTCCCAAGGACAGTTTCTTGATTAATTGTGGGGGAAGTAAAGCTGTAGAACTGGACGATGGCAGGGTTTTTGAACCCGATTTTGGGACCTCTGATGTGGGTTTGTCTAACAATCCCCACATTGTGGTGTCAAACACTGAAATGGGTGTGTCAAATCTTTACACTTCTGCCCGCGTTTTCACTAGAACTTCAGCATATACAGTTAGCACTAAGCAAATTGGTCGCCATTGGCTACGATTACATTTTTACCCACTTAAGAATAGTCAATACAGCTTAGAATCTGCAGTTTTCTCTGTTGTGGCGAATGGAATTACACTGCTTCATGGCTTTTCCTCTTCAAATTTGGGTAAAAACTCTCCTCTTCTTAAGGAATATGTAATTGAAGTGGGTGGTTTGAGTTCTAAGAAATTGGTACTCACATTGTCTCCGTGGGATGGTTCGATTGCTTTCATCAATGGGATAGAGGTTGTATCTGTGCCTGACAGGCAATTTCCTTCTAGTGCTGTCCCAGTACCACTGGGAGCATCCCTTGAGATCCCTACCCATGTTGCATTTGAGACGGCTTATAGAATTAACGTGGGAGGTCTACTTTTGACTCCTAAGAATGACACATTGTGGAGGACATGGAAAACAGATCAACCTTTTCTTGTTAATGCTGCTTCTGCCCGTAATGTTTTGAAGGACCCCAGTTCAATCAAGTACCCTGCTGGAGTATCAGTTGAAATTGCGCCGAATTGGGTTTATGCCAGTGCCCAAGAAATGGCTGATGCAAATGTCAGTGATCAGAAGTTTAATATTTCATGGGCATTTGATGTTGATGAAGGTTTCACTTACCTTATTAGGATGCATTTCTGTGACATTGTCAGTGTAGCTCTTAATAGTTTAGTTTTCAATGTATATATTAACAACCAATCTGCTCTGGACTCTTTTGATATCTCAAGGAAGACAATGTCCCTATCTGCTGCTTACTTCATAGACTTTGTTACCAATGTTTCAACAGGCTCAGATCGGATTTTAGTTCAAATTGGTCCTCCTAATCTTAGAAACCTTCCGTCCAATGCGATTTTGAATGGTTTGGAGATAATGAAAATGAGCAATCCTAGTGATAGCCTTGATGGAAATTTTAGTGCAGATTCCATTGATTCCAAGGCCACCAAGAGTGACAAGCTGGTGAAGCTAGTGATTTTTTCCTGTATAGGAGGTTTTGTGGTTTTGGTGCTCATCTCAGCAGCACTTTTCCTCTATTTCTGCCGTAAAAAGAGCCTAAAGCATCAGCCTGTAGTATGGTTACCACTCCATACTCATGTGGGGAGTTCCCATACCAAAGTTTCAGCCGGTAGTCTTACTTCAACCACACCTTCTCATGGGTTAGGCCGTATTCTAGCTTTCTCTGAGATTCATGAAGCAACAAGGAACTTTGATGAGAGCTTGGTCTTGGGTGTGGGTGGATTTGGAAAGGTTTATAGAGGAGTGCTAGAAAATGGAGATGTAGTTGCTGTGAAGCGTGGAAATCCAAGATCCCAACAAGGACTAGTTGAATTCCGGACAGAAATTGAGATGTTATCAAAGCTTCGCCACAGACACCTGGTTTCTCTTATAGGCTACTGTGAAGAACTCAACGAGATGATCCTTGTTTATGAGTTCATGGCTGGTGGTCCCCTCAGGAAATGCTTGTACGGATCAAATCTTCCTCCGCTCACTTGGAAACAAAGGCTTGAGATTTGCATTGGAGCTGCAAAAGGATTGCACTATCTTCATACCGGAGCAGCAGAGAGTATCATCCACCGTGATGTTAAAACAACCAACATACTGCTTGATGAAAATCTGACAGCAAAAGTGGCAGACTTTGGATTGTCTAAGTTAGGCCCTACTCTGGATCAAACCCATGTAAGTACTGCTGTGAAGGGAAGTTTTGGATACCTTGATCCTGAGTACTTCCGGCGACAGCAACTTACAGAGAAATCTGATGTATACTCTTTTGGGGTAGTACTGGTGGAGGTCTTGTGTGCTAGGCCAGCTATAGACCCTGCTCTCCCTAGAGAGCAAGTTAACATAGCAGAATGGGCCATGAACTGGCAAAAGAAAGGCCAACTGGAGCAGATAATAGATCCCCATCTTGTTGGATCTGTTAATCTTGATTCATTAAGAAAATTTGGTGAAACAGCTGAGAAGTGTTTGGCTGAATATGGAAATGAGAGGCCTACCATGGGAGATGTTTTATGGAATTTGGAGTATTCTCTTCAGCTGCAAGAGACTTACATTCAAAGTATTGCGGATGAGAATAGTGCAAATTATATACCAGATATTCCAGATTGGATCCCCCATGTTGAGCGGGTTGGTGGTGATGGTGCTGATATTGTTAGTGACCAAGAATCTAATGCAACAACATCAACTGGGATGTTCTCACAGCTGATGAATCCGAAGGGAAGATAGCTCTAACAAGGTAGGCCTCATTTATTCTTTTTGCATAGAATGTTAAGTCATTGGTGTTTCTTTTGCACTTTCATAATTAAGATGAAGTTTGTTGATTTTATATGAATAGTCAGCTAATGATCATCATTTCCACAAAGCTGAATGTCCATGTTATAAGAGAGTTTTTCAATCAGTAGTGAATTGACTTTTTGTTGAACAGCAAAGAGACATCTAGATAAATGTCATTTCTGCTCAAAACTCCGAATGCATTCATCCTGATGGATCTTGCCTAATGACTGGTTTCAATCTGCCTAAAACTACCTCATTTTCATTTTTGCTCATTAGCATTTAGAGCAATGCATGTAATGTAGAACAAGTGGTGGTTGAGTTCTTGGAGCAATGGGAATGCTAGAAGTCTCATTCTAAGTCAAAGTACTAGTGGACGTAGTTTTGGCAGGTCCAGATTTTGGGACTCATGAGTCATGACCCCTATATTTAATCTGGAACAACGAGGCAGAGCAAACTCATCGCCTTGTGGCCATGACCAAAGGCATTTTTTGGCCAAAGCCCATCGTTTAGGCCTTTGATTAGTTGTTTTTACTATTTATAAAAAAGTTTTATATTGTCAATTACACCACTTAGGAAATTCAGATTGGAATGCCATTTATGGCTATCTTCTTCTTTTCTTATCTAATTTCCTATTATGGCTCAATTGCAAAAAACCCTAATTTTGATTTATTTCAAATATCAGTATTTTCCTAGTCCTATTAGGATTAGTATTGGAGTTAGGGCTTCCTAGTCAAAGTTTGTAGTTTTTTAACTCTATAAATATGATATAGCAAACTCTAATAGACTTTATTAATAATATGCTGATAAAAAAAAAAAAGATTTTAAGAAATTTATTCTCTTGCTTGGATGAGTAATCCTCATTGTTGATTCAATTCAAGAAATTCAACGTGCTCAATTCTTATTATGTTTCGTGTTGCGTCAGCATGTGTACTTAAAAAATGAGATAAAAGCTTGATCACGTCATAGATTGTTCATTGGTACTTGGTTATGATCTGAATATTCACTTAAACATAGGAACGAGATAAAATTTTATTTCGTTGGATTGTTCATTAGTACATGGTTAAGATCTGATTATTCCATTACAAAAGGAGAAAAAAAAAAAAGACCTGATTATTCATTGAAAATTTTATTGATAGCAGTAAAATCGTAACAAATACCATATCAAACAAGCATTATTCAATACAAGTTACCTGCAAAGCATGGACAGGAATACTGTGCAAGTCCTTTAATCATGGAAAAGTAGTCTATTTTTAGGAGGCTCAAAAGGCTTCTCTACTCCTATTTCTTCAAGTTTTTTTGTCAGCCCTTGCAGCTTGCTGGATCTTCTTTAAAGGGATTGGATGGTTTCTTCTTTTTCTTGGGCAGTAGTATCAATGGCGGTCCTACAGCTACTCTTTGGGTGGGGGGGCTATGTTCCCCTCAAAAATTTTGAAAATTAGTTTTTTATCCCTAATTTCTATAGTAATTTTTTTAAAAAATTAAGATTTGCCCTCCAATTTTTTTCATATTTTTATAAGAAACCCACTTAAATTTTATTTTTTGTTTTTGCCCGACGCCCCCCCCTCCCAAAACCCTTTACACTATGTTTGGATGGAAAGAATTGGAAAGAAAGGAAAAGAAGGACAAGGAAGGAGAGCTTATATCATGTTTGTTTTAAAAATTAGGAAGGAAAGGGAGGGAAAGAGAGAGAAAGGAAGGGAGAGCTTAACCCCCATTTTAACAATTTTGTTATCCCTCCAAAAGTGGACGGAAACGGAAGAAAAGGAAAAAAAGATTTAATGAATTTTTAATAATACCAATATTACCCTTAAAATTATAAAAGACAAAATAAAAATGACACATTTATCCTAGAGCATTCAAACACACATTGTTTGTGTATAATAGTAAAATAATATAAAATTCTTTCTTTTTCTTTCTCTCCTTTATCATTCCCAAACAAGATGAAAGGATTACCTTTCTTTCATTTCATTAGTTATCCAAACATAAACGAAGGATTACCCTCTCCTCTCCATTCCTTTCCTTTCTCTCATAACTAATACTCTCCTCTCTTTTCCTTTCCCTCGTACTTATCCAAACAAACTGTTAGTCTAGGTTTGCCACTGGGCAGTATGGTGGGAGATCCAGGTTTTGAGGATGTAACTCCTTTTCCTCAATATTATGATTTCGAGCAGACCTCTTACTGGCACAAAGGAATGTCCCTGATGTATTTTTCCCATTAGTCTGAACCTGGTCACGCCCAAACTGCGACTAAAACAGAACTATTAGCCTCCATAATAACAATCTGTAAGTAAACATGAGTTCAGACAAAGCACCATGAAATAACAAAGGTGCCTCTACGAGCCGTGGACATAGAATAGTTTCCCTTCAATCTGTTTTCTTTTCCTCTTTCTTTTTATCTTCTTCTTTTTTGTGGGTCGGGGGACAACTGATGTACTTGGGTTACAATCCTCAGGGAAATCTTGAACAAGGAAGCCACCTGGTCCACCAATCTTCAAAGCTGAAAGGGAACCAGGAATAATTGTATCATTTATTGATTTATCTATATATTATTTAGGCTGTTAATAAACATATTTATTGAATGAAAAGGTAGTCGAAAAGAAGAAGAAGAAGATCCCCTTCAAGAAAAATGTGGAAAACAAAAGAGGAAGAATAAACAAAATCCCCTCCCTAATGAAGCATTGAGTTCAGAAACAAGAGTTCTCCAAACTTGCGGCATCATTGGCTAAAATATTTGTCCCCCAGATCCCAAGGGATCCAATTAAAAGCAACAACCGATTCCTAACCTCATAAATGATATGAAATCATCCCAGTCCTTGAAAATAGCATCCTGATTTGACTTTCACTACTTTATTAGATTGATAGTGAGATTTTCACTCTTTAACATTTCTTGTAAGAGCAAGCAACTCAGCATGAGAAGATATACTAGTGTTTGCTGTACGCCAAAAAGGCGTACAGAATGCGACCATCACCGTCAAATTTAGGTAATTTAGAGAAGGAATCAAAGAAACATTCTCATGTACATACACATACACACACTAGGCCTATATGCTTCCAAAAACTCAAAGCCAATGGAGCCCCAAACAAATGCAAGCAGCTTGATTCTATTGTCCCTACAAAAGATTGCAGTTATATTCAAAATCCTTTCATTTATTTCCTCCTAGAAGATCCCCCAAAAAAGCCAAGAAGCCACGCAATAAACACATTATAAAATACAATAATTAATGGGAGAGCGATTGAGCTGCTGAAGAAGATTCCACTCTGTGCACCAATTCAGTGTGTTATGCTTCCTATCAAGCCAGGAAACGAAGATAATTTATTATTTAATGGAATGCAGGGATGATCAGTGACATAACGATTGATAAATGATTTATGTAAATTTTATTAAACCATCTTCCAAGTCAAAAAGTGTATGTGCGTGTGTGGGTGTATATTTATAGCATGGTTCAGTTTCAGTGCAAGGCAACATAGATTTCAAGAATCCTCATCAGACTGATTCAAAACATCACATCAATGACTACTGAAATTTGTTCAAATGCAACACTATGGACTGTAATCATGATCTTAATAAGAGCTTGGATAATACATGGTTAAGAAAAGATTGCAGAAATTGCAATTGCACAGAGAGTGAGAAGGTTCTCTAAAGTGCATATAGAGACGTCAAATCATTCTCCACACATATATTTGTTGCTCAACTTCCAAAATAATTTACAACAGAAAAAAATATATTAAAAAACATTTAGAAATGAGAAGAAAACCTTCAGTGCAAGGGAATATGGCCTTAAAGCTGGAAATTGAGACCTTTTACTTTCCACTATGCCAGTCTACACATCCGAAAATTAGAAAAGAAATTATTACTTATTAGGATAATGTTTTGTTACCCAAATCCTATGCTCAAATCTGTGCCCAAATGAGGGATGAGATGGTTTTTTAAAAAACAACTAAGGTGATAGCAGTCAATAGCTCTCTCTCATTTGGGCACAGATTTGGGCATAGGAATTTGGGCCATAAAACACTACTCTACTTCTTACTGTGAAGAAATATACCATGCAACAAGGATCCCCTAAATGGTGTCAACACATCACCATAATAGAAAATTAGAAACCAAATTATTACTTATTATTGTGAAGAAATATACCCCATGCAACAAGGACCCCCTAAATGGTGTCAACACATCATCATAATAGGGTTGCAGACACATCCTGGGAACCAAAACCCATATACAGTTAATTTTGCTTTAAGATCTCCATGTTATACACTTCATCAGTACGTAAGATATGAAGAGAAAAAAGGAATATGTGATGTTTTCACCCTTCAAAACCCATATACTGCTTGAAACTGCTGCAGCATTTATTTGAAAGTGTCTTGTGTCAAAATTTAAGGGAGTGATTCTTTAATTTACTTATATTTTCAATAAACAAAAATCTGTGTGTTTGTTTGTTTGTGTGCGTGTGTGTGAGAGAGAGAGAGAGAGAGAGAGAGAGAGAGAGAGAGAGAGAGAGAGATAATAATAAAATATCACAACTTTCCACCCTCCAACATATCTATTCCTTTTCATTTCTAGAAGACATAAAATCTAATTCTCTAACTAATGATGTGACCTCGGATGGGTAAAATGTTTTGACCACAAAAATTGGGATAGGCAATTCGTATGTGGAATAGTTGGGTATCAAATCCTTATGTTCCTGGTTCATAAAACATGTTCATTTTAAGTTTTAATAAGATACATTAAACAATTGCTTTGAATTTGATAAGTGGAATAAATATATAAGAAAAGAAACACATGCCTGCACCAAAAGATTATTAACTGCATTACTGGTCTTAAGCTAGATAAGCACTAATATATGTGTGTGCACTTTGAAATAATCATACAGCTGGTGATTTGTGACTTAATTGCAGGAGGGAATTCACCCTGCCAGCCAGTTCTAACCCAATGCCTTGTGATAAAGCTTTGTTGTATCTTGAGTCACTTTAGAAGCAAGAAGGATTTGAGCAATTTCTAATTCATTTAGGTAATATAAAATTTAAATTTTTGAATAATTTTGTTTTCGTTTGAGGCCATTGGATTGAAATATATTAAAGCTCCTTTTTTAAATAAATATTAAAGCTCTAGTTACTTACCCAAAAAAAGAAAAGCTCCAATTACCCAACAAATAAATGTCCCAAGGACTAGGAGTACAAGTTTGAAGACAGGCTTGAGAGAGTATATCTCCATATTCATTTGGATTCCTTCTTGATTAATTCTTTTGAATTCATATTCATTTTGCAAAAGCATTATATGTTGTTTTTTATTTTGTATGAGATTTATGTTGGGTTTTTTACCAAAGGATAATGTCTTTAAAAGATTTAATTCTCTTGACCTTTCTAGGGCAATAAATCTGAATGAGATCTTTTTGCCAAAAAACTTTGGTATGGATTCCTTCTTGATTGACTGAGAAATTTTCTTAATCATCACGAAGTTATTCTTCTTGATTTTCTTCTTCTACTTGGATTGCTAAATTAAAATTTGGTTGTTGAGTGCTTTTGAGAATTGATATTTCAGTTTTGAAAATTTGTGCTTCTATTTGGAGACTTCTAATATCTTGTTTCATTTGATTAATTTTAGTTTGAAGATCTTGGAGAGTTAATTGTTTTGGTTTTTTGTAAAATTCTTCAAAGGCTTCAAATTTGGGAGTAACTCATGTTGATTTTGGATAATTAAATTTTCTAGATTAGCTAGATATTCAGTTCTTACTTGAGGATCTTGAATTTTCTTAGCAAAATCAAGCATTTGAGAATAATCAAATTTTCTTATCATGCAAATTTTCAAAATTTTTTTGCACCTAAGATTTGTTAATAATTCAGAGGATCAGTAAGAAAAAAGAAACAAAAAGTAAAAAGAAACACAAAAAAAAAATTAGGGAAGCGTATTCCCACTCCTCCACTGTATTGTTGCACTCCAAAAAATACATTATAGATTTAAATAATATATATTTGAAGTGCAAGTGTACATTGAGGGACCTCCAATAACTTTCCCCAAAAAATAATTATAATAACAATAAATAAATAAAAATTAATGAAAAAAAAAAATGAAAAAAATCAAGTACTATCTTCTTCTCCAAATTTGGTGGGTTGATATAGGTTAGTGCTTAAGAAGCACAGATATGGACACGGGATACGGATACGACACGACACGACACGACACGGACACGTGTCGGACACTGACACTCTCGGATACTTCCCGGACACGTGTCCGGACACTTGAATCATGAATGTTGATAATTAAATAAAAAAAGTTTTTATTTAATGTCTTAATAATATTTTTTAAATATGTGTGTTTTTATGCCAAGTTTAATTGAAATAACATTAGGTTTTTATTATATGGTCATATAAAAAATTTATGTATATTCCTTAACGTATCCGTGTCATACTTTTTTGAGAAATAACATGTTTAAACACGTGAGCCAAAATAGAGTATCCGTGCTTCTTATGTTAGTGTATATGGGTTTTGGTCTAGTATGGTGCGATGTATTGTAAGTCGTTGACTTTTGATGTAAAATTTTTGACTGATGATATCTCTTGATGTCCGATTGTGGTATTCAAAAGCCTATGGAACCTTCTTGATGAGTACTTTATTTTGATGCAAGTTTAAAAGCAAAATAATATATATGTGAAGTGCAAGTGTACATTGGGGGAGCTCTAATAACATTCCCTAAAAAATAATTATAATAATAATAAATAAATAAAAATTAATGATTAGTGCATATGGGTTTTGGTTTAGTATGTTGCGATGTATTGTAAATCGTTGACTTTTGATGTAAAATTTTTTTACTGATGATACATGTTGTTGCACTTTTCTGACTCGTCAAAGTCCAGCTCTTCGTTGTTATGGAACCTGAGAAGAAATGGAGTTAGAACGCAGCCGGAGATGGCTCCGACGGTAGCCATTCTGATGATAAAGTTAGTAGAGGGTAAATAGAACTCAAAGAAAGTAATTGAATTGTGCATCCCTTTCAATGTACCTTTAGGGTTACACTTATAGCTTGATTGTCTGTCAGAGTGGGTAGGAGTTGGTGGAGCAAAGTCTGGGATTTACTGTTGTCTGACGGTGGTAGTCCCATCATGATCACATGCCTTACTGTCACTACCTGCCTCGCTGTTTTACAAGGCTACTTGCTTCACATCGCCGTCCGTCCCATCGTTCTGAGGTCAGTAGGCCAAGATGATGAAGATGACGAGGTCGGTATTACTGAGAGTGGTATTACCGAGGTCGGTACTCCTAAGGTCGGTACCTATGAGACGTAGCCCCTCAGAGTCTCCTAGTCCGACGTCAGATCGGTATGACTAGTTACTTCGTGACCTGTACACAGTAAATCCAGACACGTGTCAAGTTCTGGTTAGTTCGCATATTTATGGCATATCAATATCTCTTGATATTCGATTGTGGTGATTCAAAAGCCTATGTAACCTTCTTGACGAGAACTTTATTTTGATGCAAGTTTAAAGACAAAATTTAGAAAGATTTAATTTTTGAAAAAAGAATAAAAAACTAAAAAAAGAATTTGAATTGTGGCACAACAGATTGTGAAATGACTCTCGTATTATAATGGAAGTATCTAAAGTGCCATACAATGGAGTTTTTGTTTTTTTTTTGTGAAATTTGGTTTCAAATTTCCTCTCTCTCTCTCTCTCTCTCTCTCTCTCTCTCTCTCTCCCTCCCTCTCTCTCTCTCTCTCTCTCTCTCTCTCTCTCTCTCTCTCTTTTCTTTCTTTATTCCAGGAAATCTCTAAATGAATCCCTCTACAAAGAATTGTTCCACTACAGATCCTTCACAACTAGTTGTTTCATTACCGCTTTCATTATTGGCCAGTCGAATATATCAAATACCCCCAGTATTGGCCAGCCGAATATATCAAATACCCCTAGTATCGTCCAAAATCAAACACTGTCAGAGCCAAGGAACTAAATTTCGTGTTGTTTCGGATGTTTCGGCCGAAATGTTCGTCGGAAACGTAACGAGACTGCGGAGGAATCACGATATTCCAGTGTTTTGATCAAAACACTTTGGTTTCGGTTTGTTTCACACGAAACGACATCATTTCGAACGAACTGACGGCCTGATTCGAAACCATGTGCACGAAGCCAAGAAAAAACAAAAAATTCTAAATGAATCCCTCCACAAAGAATTGTTC
The DNA here is from genome assembly GCA_008638375.1 of Nyssa sinensis. Taxonomy (NCBI): domain Eukaryota; kingdom Viridiplantae; phylum Streptophyta; class Magnoliopsida; order Cornales; family Nyssaceae; genus Nyssa; species Nyssa sinensis. Next base: position 10,508,781 of record CM018041.1, on the reverse strand, counting down.
CACTAGTTGTTTCATTACCGCTCTCATTATTGGCCAGCCAAATATAACAAATTACCCTAGTATCGTCCAAAACCAAACATGGTCAGAGCCAAGGAACTAAATTTCGTGTCGTTTCGGATGTTTTGGCCGAAATGTATCGGTTTCACCGGAAACTAAAACAAAACTGCTGAGGAATTACGATATTCCAGTGTTTCGATCGAAACACTTTGGTCTCGGTTTGTTTCGCACGAAACGACATCATTTCGAACGAACCGATGGCCTGATTCGAAACTATGTACGCGAAGCCAGGATTCCTGTGTACGAAGCCAGGAAAAAGCAGAAAACAGAGAAGAACCATGTGCGTGAAAAATTGGAAAAAGCAGGAAAAAAAAAAAGATTCTGCCTGAAATGTTTGAAAAGTGAAAGAAAAGAGGAGCTAACCTGATTGTTGCAGAACATACGATTCTAGACTCATGTGAACCAGCCGCAGCTAACCATTTTTCTTCCTCTTCCTCAGCTCTTCTTCTTTCTTTTTCACTCTTCTTCAGTTCAGAATCTTCAGATCTGCTTTCTTCTTCTTCACTTCTCGCCACTACGACGCAACGACGCTACGTATCACTCTCTCGATCTTCAGTTCTTCACATTTCGTGACTCACGGGTGACGGATCGAAGCCCCTCTAACCCTCTCTCTGTCGTCGATTCAGCACGACATCACCGTCCAACGCCGACTGAACCGAAGTCGCGACTCTCGTCTCCCTCTCCCCGACCCCAGTTTGTTTCCCCTTTCTAATCTTTCACTTTATGTTTCTCTTAAGTTCTTAATCAGCAAGTTAACTTTCATTTAGGGTGTATATTAAATTTATTGATTAAAAAATATATAGATATTATATTAATTATTAAGTATATATTAATTATATTAATAATATATATATAATAGTCTAATATATAATGTATTAGATTAATATATAATAGTTAATTAAATTGATTAATATTTTTATTATGTTTTTATATTTAATATTATATTTTTATACCTAATATTATTAAATTTAATTAATTAATATAATATATTAAAAACTATATATATAATTAATTAATTTGATATAATATATGTGTGTATATATATATATATATTAGTATTAGACTAGTTAATATAATATCATATATGCTTAGTTATTTAAATTTTTTATAATTAACATTAATTTAAATTAATAAAATAAAAATTAAGTTGTATCAAATTATGTATTAATATTGCTTAGTTGTTTACATACAAATAATATATTAAATTATATCATTTATTATTAATATTTATTTGATAAAAAAATATTATTTTTTTAATATTAGTATTAAAAATACATGTTATTTATTACTATTTATTTTCTTAAAAAATTTAATTAATTAATTATTTTAATTATCTAATTTAATAATTAGAAGTAAAAATTTATATGTTTATTTGTTCCTATTATATTATTTTTAGATAGTAATTAATATTTTTTAATCATAAAATTATTAATTTTTTTATTGTAGATATGTCATCGAAAGGTAAGAATGTGGATTTAGAACCACCAGAAAAGAAAAGAAAACGTGATATTGGACGGAATAATGGAGAGCAAATTGGAGATAATCGACAACATGTGCAATGTAATTTTTGTCATAAAATTATGAATGGGCTATATCACGTTTAAAATAACACTTGGCAGGAGGGTTTTCAAATATTGAAAAATGTGATAAGTGTCCTTCAAAGGTTGCTAAAGCAATGAGAGAATATTTGTATCGTAATAAAAAAGAAAATGAAGAGTTGACAACACAAAGAGCCCTAATTGAGAGAGAATTTAATTGGTGCATCAAGAAGGAGATTTGGAATTGCAATGATACATTCGGACGAACAACATGTGCAATGTAATTTTTGTCATAAAATTATAAAGGGTGGTGGTATATCACGTTTAAAATAACACTTGGCAGGAGGGTTTTCAAATGTTGAAAAATGTGATAAGTGTCCTTCAGAGGTTGCTAAAGTAATGAGAGAATATTTGTATCATAATAAAAAAGAAAATGAAGAGGTGACAACACAAAAAGCCCAATTGAGAGAGAATTTAATTGGTGCATCAAAAAGGAGATTTGGAATTGAAATGATACATTCCGATGATTCAGATGATGAGTTGACCATACAGAAAATAGATGAAATTAAATATGCAAAACAACAATCTATCCGTGATATGCACATGACTGATCAAGGATTTAGAGGTAGAAATTATGGAATATTAGTCATAAGGGCAGTGGATTTAAAAACTTGATGCATTCTCATAGTGTCAAGGATGCATGGGATAAGTTTTCTACGAAATCAGAAAATAAGAAAAAATATAAAAAATTGTTTCATTCATCTTTTAATTTGTGAATCTATGTCCCTTCAAAGATTTTCTTATGCTATTATTGTCATCTACACTGATAAAAAAGTCAAGAAAGATTGTATTTCACACTGTACAATGAAAAAACAAGTAGTTAGTTTTTAGTTTTTCAATTTAAATTAGTGTCATTTATCATGAATAAGATGTATATGCCTTAAACATGCACAAATATTCAATAAATAGGCTTATCTGTATAAATAAATAAATTTTAAGTTCTGTTTCCACGTGTTTCCAATTTTTTATCCGTTTTTGAAACATTTCTGAAACATTTCTGCTTCCGGACATATCGAAACTATTCATTGAAACGATATTTTGATCCTTGGGCATATACATCATATTCATGATAAATGACACTAATTTAAATTGAAAAACTAAAGACTAACTACTTGTTTTTTCATTGTACAGTGTGAAATACAATCTTTTTTGACTTTTTTTATTATGTAGATGGCAATAATGGCATAAGAAGATCTTTGAAGGGACATAGATTCACAAATTGAGACGAATGAAGCAATTTTTTTACATTTTTCTTCTTTGCTAATTTTATAGAAAACTTATCCCATGCATCCTTGACACTTTGAGAACGCATCAAGTTTTTGAATCCATCACCCTTATGAGTATGAGTACATGGTCCAGGTCCAGGTCTAGGTCCACAACTTCTATTTCGAAATCCTTGTTCAGTCATGTGTATATTACGGATATATTATTGTTTTGCATACTCAATTTCTATTTCTAAATCCTTGTTCAGCCATGTGTATATTACGGATATATTATTGTTTTGCATACTCAATTTCATCTCTTTCCTGTATGGCCAACTCATCATCTGAATCATTCGAATGTATCGTTTCAATTCCATATCTCTTTCTTGATGCACCTTCTTGATGCACCAATTAAATTCTCTCTCAATTGGACACTTTGTGTTGTCACCTCTTCATTTTCCTTCTTATTACGATATAAATATTCTCTCATTGCTTTAGCAACCTCTGAAGGACACTTATCACATTTTTCAATATTTGAAAACCCTCCTATCAAGTATTGTTTTAAACGTGATACACCGCCACCCTTCATAATTTTATGACAAAAATTACATTGCAAATATTGTCGATTATCTCCAATTTGCTCTTCATAATTCCATCTAATATCACATTTTTTTTTTTGGTGGTTCTAAATCCACGTTCTTACCTTTCAATGACATATCATCTACAATAAAAAAAATTAATAATTTTAGTGATTAAAAAATATTAATAGTATTATCGAAAAATAATATAATAGGAACAAATAAACATATAAATTTTTATTTCTAATTATTAAATTAAATAATTAAATAAATAAATATATTAAATTTTTTAAGAAAATAAATAGTAATAAATAACATGTATTTTTAATACTAATATTAAAAAAATAATATTTTTTTATCAAATAAATATTAATAATAAATGATATAATTTAATATATTATTTGTATGTAAATAACTAAGCATGTATGTAATAAATACTAGTCTTCTGACCATAGTTCTCACTATCAGTCAGACAGTCCTCAAGTTAAGATAGGATGCACAGATAATTACACTCGCAACTGTTGTAAAACAGTTAATGTTTTAAGTAAACAAGAAGAACTCCTACTAGAATTAATCAATAACGTAGAAGACCCGATAATTAAATCCCAATATTTAAACCAGTTTAAAATAACATTAGTTATAGACACGCCTAAACCATCTCCAATCATCCCTCTAGTCCTCCAGTTTAATTTAATAAAATATTTGATAGATTTACTGGTAACACCAAACCAGTTACCATCCAAGATTTACAGCATGAAGTCAATCAAACCAAAAAAGAAATTACACGATTACAACAGTTAATTTATACAGTCAGAATTGACCATGATTCTTTAGAAAAAAAAGTTGATAGTCACCTATTTCCTCCCCCTCTTGTCCTAGTTCAACCATCCCCAAATGATAAAGTTGACCCAACCATATATTAATTAATTTAATTTAATAATATTAGGTATAAAAATATAATGTTAAATATAAAAACATAATAAAATTAATTAGTTTAATTAACTATTATATATTAATCTAATATAAAATTAATACATAATATATATTATATATTAGACTATTATATATATATATATTAATAATTAATATATACTTAATCATTAATACAATCTATATATATATATATATTTAATCAATAAATTTAATATACACCATAATATATATGATTAATATATATATATATATATACACAGTTGTATGAGCAAGGTGTCCATGGAGGTGGATTACTATGGAGAGGATCAAATAAAAGTTTATACTGAGATCGCAGATTGGGATAAAAATCTGAAATATAATTAAGGAATCCTAGAAATCATTGCAACTGGGTTTTATCAAGGATTTGATATGGGAATTATCAGCAAATTGGATTGACCGATGAATGGGTTTGATTTGACCATAAGAAATATCAAAACCAAGAAATCTAACTGAAGTTTGAAATAGCTTGAGTTTAGATGTTGAGAGGACTAAACCATTGCGTTTAATTACATTCAGAAAAGAATATAAGTGTTTCCAATGTTGATCAATGGAATCTGAGTAGATGAGGACATCATCTATGTAAACTATAATATAACTGGAGAAAGGATTGAAGATGTCATTCATGACATTTTGAAATTCACTGGGAGCATTTTTTAATCCAAAGGGCATTACATTCCATTCGTAATGACCAAAAGGGGTTGTGAATGCGGTTTTATATTTATCTGATTCATGAATTTGGATTTGCCAGAATCCACTTTTCATATCGAATTTACTAAAAATAACTCCTTTGTGTAACCGGTTAACTAAGTCTCTCTTATTTGGAATGGGATACCTAATCCATTCTAAGACTTTGTTTAATGGTTTGTAATTAATAACTAAGCGAGGGACTCCTAGTTCAAATTCTGCATTTTTGTTAACATAAAAAGCAGAACATGACCATGGTGACTTAGAAGGCTTAATGATTTGTTTACTCAATAATCCTTTGATTTTCTTCTTGGCATATTTCCATAAGGGTTTGACTCATTTGTATGGGTCGTGCTTTGGTAGGAATATTGTTTTCACTAAAACCTTTAACATAGGGAAGACGAACAATGTGTTGTTTCCTATGCCAAAATGCAGTGGGTAACTCAGAACAGTCTTCTTGTTTGAGTAGTGACTCAAATTGACTAATTCGTTATTGAAGTATAGGGTTAAGTAACTGTTGTTCAACTCTTTTAAACTGAATTTCTTCCAAAAGAAAGTCAACATGGGACTTTTTCTTAGAAAGAAGATTAACTGAGCGTCTAATAGAGAGATCTTGTAATGAATTTATTTCTCTGGACTGAAGATTTTTTATGAAGTTAAATCTAACTGTTTGGCTTAGAGGTTTAGTTGTAATCCCTTCACTGTCGGTGGTGAAAGGGTATAATAAGCACATGAATGGGATACCGAGAATAACTTTATCAAACATGTTTTTGACTCGCACAAAAGGAGTTTTGAAACATACTTTATCTTGGCACACATGTGCATTGGATAATTTGTACTGAATTTGCATCGAACTGCCATTAGCGGATTTTAACTTTTCTCTAGTTTTTTCAAAGTATTTAGCAGGGATAATGCCTTTTTGGATACAATTAAGATTTGCGCCTGAGTCAATGAGAGCAATGGCCTTAATTTCAAACTCTTCGCAAACTATGATCTTGACTGAGCATCGCCATTTTTGGAAGTTAATTCTAGTAATTGCGGTTAAGAAACTAGTGTGATCATCTTGATTTTGGCTGGAAGCTAGTAACTCGGGGGAAGTAGTGATGTTATTGGTTAGACTAACTTTATCACTTGGGAATGGTTGAACTGGAACAAGAGGGGGAGGAAATAGGTGACTATCAATTTTGCTTTCTAAAGAATCATGGTCGATTCTGAGTGTATAAATTAACTGTTTTAATTTGGTGATCTCCTTTTTGGTTTAGTTCACCTCATATTGTAAATCTTGGATGGTAAGTGGTTTGGTGTTACTAGTAAATCTATCAAAGATTTTATTAAATTGAACTTGAGGGCTAGAAGGGATAACTGGAGATGGTTTAGGAGTGTCTGTGACTAATGTTGTTTTAAATTGATTTAAATATTGGGATTTAGTTATCAGGTCTTCTACATTGTTAATTAATTCTAGTAGGAATTCTTCTTGTTTACTTAAAACATTAACTGTTTTACAATAGCTGTAGGTGAAATTATCTGTGCATCCTATCTTAACTAGAGGACTGTCTAACTAATAGTGAGAACTATGGTCAGAAGATTGGTCTAACTGTTCAATTTCGTTTTCACTGTCACTCGAACTATAAGAGGAGGAACTAGAGGGTTCACTATCTGTATTTCTGAGATTTAGAATTTTAAACAACTCTTGTTTGCGATTCTGGTTTCCTTGGAGGGTATTAATCAATTGTTTAACTTTACAATCTGATTGGAAGTGGCCTGGTTTTTCACATTTAAAGCATACATCAGTAGATGTTGCCTTGCGAGAAATGTGTTTATTAGTAGGGTTTTTCTTCCTACGATTGGTTTTGTAGTAATTACGTGTTTGTTTGTTACTAGACTCGCCTTGGTGATGGGTTTTTTTGTACTTATGGCTGCAGCGTTGATACTTGTGGTGGCTTTCTTGGTGATGTTGACGGGAGCATCGTTTTGAGGGTGCTAACGGGGGTAGGCCATACTGGACACAAAAATTGCCAAGCTCATATTTGGCTCTTTTCTTGTTCCTGGCAGCTTGATTACTAATTTTCATGTCTGTACACATCCGCATGCCTTCTTTGCGAACTATGCAAATGATGTCACCGTATGTAAGACTGGGGTAATCTATGACTCCTGTGTCTTTACTAAAGATTTCTCTAATCTTATGGGCAAAAAGACTAAGAAGTCCATTAATGAACTTTTCTTTCCAGAACGGAGAATTACTATCATCTCTAAGCATAACTCTAGAGCAGAAGACATTTGCATACCATTCAAAGTCACTAAGTGTAGGACATTTAAGGTTAGTTAACTGATCATGAATCCTAGCGGTTACATGACTGGATGTTCCTATGAAGTGTTTAGTAATGGTGTAAATGAGGGTGTTAACTCCATCTGGTACTCCTTGTCCTATTGTTTCGTCAAAGACTGGGATACCGTCAGGGTCTCTTTTAACTGCATGAATTATGGATTCTTTGGTTTCATCAGTAAGGTGTTTATCCCACCAACTGAGAAGCTTTCCTGTGAATCTGAGAACCAAGAGTTTGACTATGTCACTTTGAGGACTGTTGTTCTTTTCATGATAAAAATTGGCTGGCCATGTGACGTAATTTATTCAAAATCTCTTGTTCTGAACAACCGTCTATGTTCCATTCGTAAAGGCTGATCAGAAGCAACTGAGAATTGGCTTTGTAGTAGTCGTTCCTCGTACTGGAGATCAGGAGGTGTGGGGCGACTATACCTATTATTGGTGATGCTTGGTAGGGTTGAACCTAGGTCTATGGAATTTATTTACTGTGAGGCCTTGAAGTTGGTTCTATAACCGATCTATTTCTTGATACTGGGTTTGTAAGGTTTTCTCATCTCCAGATGATGATGTCAAACTGTATGGGGTGTCTGACTTGTCTATAGTGACTATTGTTTTAGAAGAACTGGGTTTTTCGGGCTTAACTGGTACAACTAATTCCTGAAGCATTTTATTAACCTGTTCTAAAGCCGTTGTGATCTTAGGGAGAGGTTTTTGAGATAGTTTTAATTTTGGAAACTTGATCAAAGGTTTTTCTAACTGGGAAGAAGAGGAGGGTCGAGAAGAACTAGGCTGTTTGTTGTCAACTATTTTTTCTATTTTATCTAACTGGTTTCCTATTGTGATTAAACATTGGTTAGTGTAGTTGTTTTGTTCAACTATCTTCCTAGACGTCTCGTCTATAGGAGTCGCTTTGAAAGGTGAAGCAACTATTTCTGATCCTAAATGATGTACTATGATTGTTTCTATGGGTGGATGACTAGATTGGACTGTGGATTTATCTTCTTTAATCCATTTAACTTTAGTGAGGGTGTTACACTTAGAGTGTTGTTCGTAATGATTTTCAAAATAACTGAAAAATGGGATGTTTTCATACTGTTCTATCATGAATTCTCTCCATTTTGTGTAAATGTATAACTTTTGTTCTTTAGTATGACTAGTTCAATAATATTCTCGTTTGGCTCTATTAGCTTCTGATTCAAAATCGACTCTTAGTGCGGCTAAATCAACGATGAACTCTTTACTGAGTGTATTGAGTTGATGATGGACTTTTTAGTGTCTCAAAGTCTATAGGACTATGGGATGTGACTGATTCATCTTCGGTGTCTAAGACTTGACATGAGATCTGTGACTGTGATGTATAACACGGAGTGTTAATCTGGGATTTTAACTTTAAACCTTAAAGATCTAGGTGTAAGTCTCGTCTTTGCTTGGGTATTAACTTTTCAGATCTAGGTGTTGAAAGTTCAGATCTAGCGTGACTAAGGGTAGACCAAGAATTTGGGGTTCGGGTTCTAAGTCTTTGTTCATCGAAACTGATTCTAACTGTACCATCATCGAATTGTTGGATACATTCAACGTTGGTTTCCGAATGTTGGGGAAGAGGGTGATTTTCATTGTCAATAATCCATTCAGAAGGAAGAGTGACATCGGACCATTGAATTGACTTTGGAACCTGTACATTGGCTCCTTCAGTATATGACTGAATAAGGATGGTTTTATCCTTAGGACTTTTATTTATTGCAAGAGCATTTAGATTGGTTCTAAAGCACTTGTAATAAATACGATAAATGAGGGCTAATTGTTGTGCGTTTTCTAGCATAGTGGTGCCAGAAGTTTGAATGTTGAGAGTGGGAGTTTCAAGATATGGGGATTATGAAGGCTTACTGAAAAATTTGGAAAACAATCAAAATGAACTGGACCATGATGAAATGGTGACTCCATTAGTCCGAAGAGGCTGTCATGCCATTTAACATGACGGGCATCCCTAAGGGCTAAAAGTACTGAAGCATTTAATCCTTGTCTGACAAGAGGATTAATACCTATTTGAACTGATCCTAAGTGAAGGAAATTATATCTTTTCTTTATGTGATCTTGGATTGTAGCTTGGGTGAGTAATTGGTATTTAACTTGTTTTTTGTCAAGAACATAGGTTTGTTCTACAGTTTTGACATTGAGGGTACTAGAAAAAGCTTTAGTTCCTAACCAAGAAGATACCTGATAAATTTGGTTAACTGGGACCTTCGGCATATTCCAATGAGGAAGTGGTTGACTATCATTACTTACTTGATAATCTTCACTTTTACTATATTAGGAATAGAAGAGAGAGGAGAAGAAGTAAAGGTAGTGGAATTGGATCTAAATAATCGACTCATTCTAGAAATAATTGTCTAAGTTACACAAAATTTTCTTTTCTTTTACTGTTTAGGTGTACTCTTGATTATCTTCTTCCTAGGTGATTGTTCTGACATACCTCGACCCAGTCATTAAGGACTTTGATAAGACTATTGCCCTAAACGCTCTCTTAGCTCAACGGGACTTACGACGTCTCCTATAGTCTGTGGACTTCCAGGGAAGTGCAGAGTCAGTCTAGGATGGAAAGATAACTAATGGGTACAGATAAACAGGGAAATAAGAGAAAACTGAGCATAATTTAAAGAATTATAACTAAAAGGAATGGAATCATTCATCCCCAATTTCACCATTTTGTTGATCACTACAGTGTTCATGAAGAACATAGCTTATCTCAACTCAAATGGATCCTATAGATGGCTCTAATACCATAAGGGGACTGGACGAGCCAGTGGGACATAAGCGGTATTAAAAAAGGCGTAAGGATATATAACTGAAGTGCGTATGCATATGCAAGGGGAGGCGGTATAACCAGCCATAAGTAACTGAAGTGCGTATGCATATGCAAGGGGAGGCAGTATAACCAGCCATAAGTAACTGAAGTGCGTATGCATATGCAAGGGGAGGCGGTATAACCAGCCATAAGGGGAATGAGAATGTAGTGATAAATTATGAAACTTAAAATATGAAACTTGAAATTTAATGAAATTGGAAACTGGAATATATAAATAATAACTTACAATTAACTTAAAGGCTAGAAGCCTGTTTACTGAAGAGAAAAATAAAACTGAATACATGATGAAATCCAGAGACATATTATGAATGGTTGCTCTCGTTAGAGGATTTTCTCTCAAGTATCTTCTGAAGGGTGTCTTGGACTGGGAAGGGGCGATCCTTTTATAAAGGAGGGAGGCGCCGAGTGAATGACTGACTGGATTGGCTGTATCTGGCAGGAATCTTACTATTCATCTGGTGTTGCAAGAATCTGACTGATGCTGCAGGAATCTCATTATTCATCTGGTGCTACAGGAATCTTATTGTATCTTTATGAAGCTTTATTCACAGGTTTACTGAAAGATTGGTAATGCAGGAATCTGGTTGCTACTTCATGATGCTTTCTTTGACTACTCACTGGTCTGCCTATGGTTATGATGACTGAAGAGCTTCAGATTTTCACGAGCTTGTCACATTTGTTGAATAATTTACTGATGATATTATTACTGTTTTAAATTTCAAAGTCACTGTCTAAAGCATATGGGTCTTGGCTGAACTCATCATTTACGGGATTGTGAGAAGGACAACTGGATTCAACATCTGATTAGGTATCTTGGTCTTCACCCATATGTGATACATGAATCATTAACTGCCTGGCTAATTCTTTAAGTTCTTCTTTGGTCTGTCCTTGGATCAAGGTTTGGTCAATACTAGAGGATGACCAAGTCCTGTGAGCAATGGGCTGAGGTTGAGGAACTGTTGAGAGAAATTCTTCATTGATGAAAGAGATGAACCTTTCATAATTAAGTCTATCCCACCATTTTACTGAGAATTATCTGATTACTTTATTTTGATTGATTGCATAGTTCCACTTAGTAATCCATGATATCTTATATTTACTGGCCATTAAGAGGATTATGGGAAACTGGGCCGTGTGCTAGTCGGTTTTATATACTGAAGCAAAGTATTGCATTGCCATCTTAAGAGGGGGTGGAAGTATTTCTGGAACAAGTTCAAATTTATTCCACCATTCATTGAAACCATGTGAGAATCTGGCTTTTGAACTTTTGATCAAACATGAGAAACCATGAATGATTATTGGACTCATTCTGCATATAGAGGGCCCTGGTAAATGCTTGACTGTAATCATAATATGAGTACTGGATGGAAGAATTGGGAATAGATCAGAGCTGAGAGGGGTGAGATCCCCAGACTTTTTTAGAAATGATATGGACTATGATGAATTTCTGGTACAGAATTTGACTAGCATCTTGTTTACTAGGGATATCTTCAAATCTAACTGATCCAGAATGGAGAAGGATGACTTTGTATCATTTAACTGATTTAGATGGATGGTCGGGAACAAAATGCCATCCAGGAGGAAAATAACTGATGGCTAGAGCCCATGGGTCTTGGATGTTAATTTTGTGAGGCTCAATGAAAAAGGTGTTAACCGTGTATGGTTTTTTTAAAATATGGGGATAAAGGAGTTTTAACTGGAGGCCTAAAGGGGTCTGTAATTTCATAAGGACTAGGGGGTAATCTAACAAGGGTTGAACTGTAACTAGGCTGACTGGGTCTTGGTAGATTGTAATTGAGGCGAAGAGGACTACCAAGGATAGAGAAGGGGCTGCCTTTGGAAGAGGTTGTTGGGGCTCGTAAAGAGCTGGGAGTAACTGGGATTATTTTTCCTGCGGAGGGAGTTGACTGAGTTGACTGTGGTTGCTTGTCTTTCTTCCCGCTCATTTTTAGGCTGCAAAAATTCACGAGTAAGAAAATCAGGGAGACTATTATTCTCACCGGGTATGTACTGGATATCAAAATCAACTCAAATGGTATCCAGTAATAATATCATCAGTAAATTATTTAACAAATGTGACAAGCTCGTGAAAATCTGAAGCTTAAGTCATCATAACCACAGCAGACCAGTGAGTAGTCAAAGAAAGCATCATGAAGTAACAGCCAGATTCCTGCATTACCAGTTTTTCAATAAACCCATGAATAAAGCTTCATAAAGATATAATAAGATTTCTGCAGCACCAGATGAATAGTGAGATTCCTGCAGCATCAGTCAAATTCTTACAACACCCGATGAATACTAAGATTCCTGCCAGATACAGCCAATCCAATCAGTCATTCACTCGGCGCCTCCCTCCTCTATAAAAGGATTGCCCCTTCCCAGTCCAAGACACCCTTCAGAATATACTTGAGAGAAATCCTCTAATGAGAGCAACTATTCATAATATGTCTCTGGATTTCATCATGTATTCAGTTTTATTTTCCTTTTCAATAAAACAGGCTTCTAGCCTTTAAGTTAATTGTAAGTTATTATTTATATATTCCAGTTTCCAGTTTCATTAAATTTCAAGTTTCATATTTTAAGTTTCATAATTTATCACTACATTCCCATTCCCCTTATGGCTGGTTATACCGCCTCCCCTTGTATATGCATACGCACTTCAGTTATATATATATATATATATATATATATATATTATATTAACTAGTCTAATATTAATATATATATATATATACATATATTATATTAATTAATTTAATTTAATAATATTAGGTATAAAAATATAATGTTAAATATAAAAACATAATAACAATATTAATTAGTTTAATTAACTATTATATATTAATCTAATATATAATTAATACATAATATATATGATTAATATAATATATATATAAGTTAACTTAAGAGAAACATAAAGTGAAAGATTAGAAAGTGAAAACAAAGCTGGTTCGGGGAGAGGGAGACGAGAGTCGCGACTTCGATTCGGATGGTGATGTTGTGCTTAACTGACGACAGAGAGAGGGTCAGAGGGGCTTCGGTACGTCACCCGTGAGTCACGAAATGTGAAGAACTGAAGATCGAGAGAGTGATACGCAATGTCGCTACGTCACAGTGGCGAGAAGGGAAGAAATGAATAAGAAAAATAAAGCAGATTTGAAGATTCTGAACTGAAGAAGAGTGAAAAAGAAAGAAGAAGAACTGAGGAAGAGGAAGAAAAATGGTCGGCTGTGGCTGGTTCGCGTGAGTCCAAAGTCGTATGCTTTGCAACAATCAGGTTAGCTCCTCTTTTCTCCTTTTTTCTTTCACTTTTCAGACATTTCAGGTAGAATCTTTTTTTTTTTCCTGCTTTTTCCAATTTTTCCTCGCTTCGCGCACATGGTTCTTCTTTGTTTTTTGTTTTTTCCTGGCTTCGCGCACATGGTTTTGAATCAGGCCGTCAGTTCGTTCGAAACAATATTGTTTCGTGCGAAACAAACCAAAACCAAAGTGTTTCGATCGAAATGATCGAAACACTGAAATATCGTGATTCTCGTTTCAGTTTTCGGTGAAACCGAAACATTTCGGCCGAAACATCCTGGCTTTGCGCACGTGGTTCTTCTCTATTTTCTGCTTTTTCCTGGCTTTACGCACATGGTTTCGAATTAGGCCGTCGGTTCGTTCGAAACGATGTCATTTCTTGCGAAACAAACAGAAACCATTTCGATCGAAATACTGGAATATCGTGATTCCTCTACTGTTTCGTTTCAGTTTCCGGCGAAACCGAAACATTTTGGCTGAATCATCCAAAACGATATGAAATTTAGTTCCTTATATATGCCTTAAACATGCACAAATATTCAATAAATAGGCTTATTTGTATAAATAAATAAATTTTAAATTATGTTTTCACATGTTTCTAATTTTTTCTCAGTTTTCATTATGTTTCCGAAATGTTTCCGTTTTCGGACAGACCGAAACTATACATCGAAACGATATTTTGATCCTTGACCAGCCCACAATGCCATCCAATCCAAGCCTTGCCACTACACCTCCATTGCTGTCTAATTCAAACACTACCAGAATTCCTCATTGTTGCCAAACCCAAACACTACTATGCTGCCGCTCAATCCAAATGCAGAAACTACTATTGGTGCAAAGCCAACTCAACTCAGTCTAAAAACCCCACTTCACTACAAAACTTACAACTAAGTAAACAATAAAAAGGCATGCTTGGGACCATGTGAGAATAATTAGTGTGAAACATATGTCTATCTAATTATTTTGTAAATTTCAAACCAAGGGCACCGGGACTAAAAAGCTTAGCTATGATTTTTTTGAGCTTCATCGACTTAAGGCATAGTTAACCACAGATTGTTAACAAATTCACCATAACAGTGAAAGCTTCTACTGTTCTACATCAAATTTTCACCATTTTAATCTCAAGAGAGCTTGACATTTTTGTTTCTTCGACTCATTTCACTGATACCATGTACTGAAATGAAACAAGATAAAGTATAAACAAGGAAAAGACTGTGTAAGTCCTTATTACCATGATCTTCACAAAGAAGCCACCAAAAACGTATATGGGTAACTCCATGCTGTGATTGTACTTCAAAGTCAGGCTCTCTTGACAATATACCAGTAACCTGATATTTTGAAGATCTTTTTCCATCCTATACCAATTATACCTTTCGGGTTTACTGTATAGAGCCTAGCAAAATATTTCATGGTTCATTTGGAAGCCGAGATATGTTGAGTTGATTCTCTTTCTTTCTCTCAGGCAGAAAAATAATGAAAAACCCCTTAAAATAAGATTTATACCCAAAAAAATCATCAAATAATTTGGGCATCAATAAAAACCCAATCCCAAGAATGAAAAAAATCCAAAAATACCAACCAAATTACTGGATTTCTATTGGGCACATTTGAATGGAGATCAGAATTTATGCAATGAAAAATGTCATTCTAAGAATCTAAGGTGTAATTAAGCGATTAAGGGAAATGTTTGGACTTTGGAGGTCTGTTCCAGCCCAGTAGGTAAAGAAACAGATAAAAGATAATCCCACCGAAAGAAGTACTCTATTGAGATAGAAATTTAAAATAAAATTAAAATTAAGAAAGAAAGAATGGCTGACCTCAGCTTCCGATGACTCTGGCCGAGAATGGACCCGGGAGCGACTCTTCCTACCCAGATGAAGAAGACACTTAAATATTCAGGTGAATAGCAAGGGACGAAGAGACAGAGTTACCCCTCAACGGCTAAGTTGAGGGGCAATTTAGTTATTTGAAATGAATAGACATAATTAGCCCTCTCAACAGCTATATAACAGCTACTTTGAGGGCTAATTTTGTAATTTGATATATTCAACTTAGCTATGAATACCCAACTCACGTCTCACTTTTTCTCACAATTCTGCAAGAATTTATCTGTGAAAAGACATAATTACTCTCTCTCCAACCCTTTCTCTGCAAGAATCTACAAGTCTCTCGTTTCCAGTAAATCACTTTAAAATTTTATTGAGGTATTATTATATTAATTGTTGTTATTCATCTTAATAGATTATTATTACCTACTTGTTTTCATTCTAATTAGATTGTTCTTAATTGATTCATCTAATTACAGTATTTTTTTTAGTTATAATTAGAATGTTCTTAATTGTTTTTACTCATTTAATCAGGTTATTATTAATTGTTCTTATTCTAATCACTTTAAATTTTATTGAGCTATTATTATATTAGTTGTTGTTATTCATCTTAATAGATTATTATTACTAGTTTTCATTCTAATTAGCTTATCATTAAATTGTTCTTATTCATCTAATTACAGTTTCTTTTAAAAAAAATTATAATTAAATTGTCCTTAATTGTTTTTACTCATTTAATCAGGTAATTATTAATTGTTCTTATTCTAATTAGGTTGTTTTTTAATTAATTTGTTATTACTTTTATAACGATTTAAATTTATTATATTGAAAATGGATCCTAGGAATGTTGACGTTGAGAAGTTGGACTTTGATGAATCTAATGACATACAATTTGTAATTACTGATTTTATTAATGCTAAAGACAATTATACAATTTTATCTACAAATGACTGGGACTTGACTTTCACTTTCTTGGAATTTTTGAAAGTTTTTTATGATCCTATGAATATTTGTTCGAGTGTTTATTATCCTACTTCTTGTATTGTTCTTCATCAATTGGATAATATTTCTAAAACGTTTTCTACATATAGAGAAAATGTGATTTTTGTAGACATTTGTAAAGTAATGGAAGAAAATTTTAAAAAATATTGGGAGTACATGCCACCTATTTTTTGTTTAGCTGCAGTAATGGATCCTAGAATTAAATTAATTGGTGTAGAAATGCTATTAGATGGAATTTCTAAAAATTTAAGCATGTCACTTGAGCTATTAACACCTCCGGCGTCTACAATGGCATCGGCGGAACATGCTTGTAGTGCAGGTAATAAGCAATTGGACTTGAGGAAGACTTTACTATCTCCAAAAACCGTGTAGTGCCTTATGTGCATAAAGATTGGGAAAATGCAAGACTTAGAGCTCAAGTTGGAAGGATGATATTGTTGAATATTTTGAAAACTTGGAAATGATTAGTGAAAAAAATTGTATTTCATTTACTCAGTTTTTTTTGTAGCCATTGTTTATATCTATATTTAAAACTTCACTCAATTTTTATTTACTTTGTATTCAAAGGCCCCTTATTACGTTGATTAATTGGGATTTATTTCAAATTTCACTAGTGTAACAACATAGAGCAAAAAATAAAGATTGGACTCTTCTAGTTTTCTATTGTGGTATGGAATTTAATTGAAGCACAGTGTCTTTAGGGGATTTGGACTTACTGAAACATGCTAGGAAAGTAATATATTGAAATGAGAGAGTTGTTTAATTTTTTAGAGGTAACCTTTGTATTCCTCCAATTATATACATCAGGTTCATGCCAAAACTTCAGTGAACATTGTATTCCTTAGCTTTGAAATGTGGATTATACCTTAAATTTTATCCTTCACCTATCTCCTCCTCATAGTATTCTAGAGCAATTGTTCTGTACATGTTTGTTTTTTTTTTGCTTCTAACACTTGCACTTTATTTACTATGTCATGTACTTTGGCTTGGTGATTGAATTGGCCGTGCTTTGGGTGTAAACTTATGATGCTTTAATTGGCAAAAGAGAAATTTCATGACAATGTTGAGGTGGGGAATGTGAAAAGCACAAGTTGTCATCATCCACTTGGTCTGCTATATCACCACCGTAGAATATATTCTGTAGTAAGAAGATCATAGGTATTAGTTAATATTTGTTTAGCTTTTAATAATCTACAAGAGGATTAGATTGTTTTCTTGCTGGCTTTTTAAGTAGTTTGGAACTCATGATATCACGTTTTTACTTCTTTTTTTTTAATAGAAATCCAACACCATGAAGACTCAGCCAACTTTAATGATTTGAACTCTCACTACCTTGAATAAACGAGCAAATTATATTAGCTGGGAAAAAGCCTTTTAAATAGAGTATTACAGGAATAAATTTCTGCATGAATGAATTCTAATGGCTAATGTTTTCAACTGCTTAAAATTGAGCAATGGTGAATCATTGTAGCATAGTCACATGTGTCTATAATGAAGTTAGAACAAAATATCAGTCCAGGACTCCCAGTGGACCTATCGTGTGACTCAGTTGGAATCTTCATCACTATCCTCTTCTACATACTCGAGATGTTGTTCTGCTACCTCTTTCTGATTATTACTTGAATAATCTGATGCACTTTCTCCGCCAGTAAACTTCTGTTTTGTTTTTGGTTGATCAGTTGTCTCACTCCAAGGGATTTTTACCAGTCTTCCGGGGCAATTCATTGTCCACTTTCATGTGATATTGCTATAATTTCCGGTTCCATAGAAACTACCTCATAAAGTAGATACTTCACCAATAATAAGATTTTGTCTTCCCAACTTGTGAATCCCTCCATTTTAACCATTCTGAGACGATTTAATAGTCTGTGTCTGGCTGCTTAATTCAAATTCTTCACCCTCAAGTGACATTCCACCTTATTTGGATTGTGATAGTTATTTGGGTCAATCTGTAAATTTCAGTAACCAGGAAATGATTTTTGAGCTGGAAAAGCATTAAAGTTGTGTTGGGAAGCATTTTCATGGAACAGAGTACTTCTAACAGCCACCAAGAACAAAACAGGGAAAAATTGGTCAGTTGTGGTGCTTGACTGCTTTAGAGCTATATGTAACTGTTCTATTAGAAGACAGTTCTATTCTACTTGAATTAGGCTTGTAACAAAACTGTCTTCAATTGCAAAAGCAAGAAGTGTACGAAATTAACAAATGTGTACGTGTTGGAATTTAACAATGAAAAAGGCCTACAGAGATGCATAGTCGTGTTGGAATTTAACAATGAAAAAGACCTTCAGAGATGCATAGTCTTTCGAAGGAGGGGCAAATTTTCAGGAAGGAAACCAAGACATCAATCTTGTATTCTTCCGTTGAGCTATCAATCCACCATAGTTCCTTTAAATTATTGAAAATGAAAACCAAAGGATCTTCTACATACCCTGCCAACAGTTGCCACTCCTGAATTGATACCTACCTGCCAAAGAAAATGCAAAGAGCTGAAGAGATAGAAAAGAAAGGGGAAAAAAGGGAGGAGTGAAAAGAAAAAAAAATCAAGAGATCATAGCTTCGTTTAACTGAATTTCCCTAAAAAAAAAAGACTTTGATAGTTGTACTAAGAAATGCAGATACATACCTCAAATGGCCATCCACACAGGTTGAGAAATTTGACTATAGAGAGTGGCAGTAGAATATTGAGAAGATTATGACAACGGAAGGTATCCAGGGTCTACACAGGTTGAGAAATTTGACTATAGAGAAGATTATGATAACTGAAGGTATCCAGGGTCTGTACATGAGTGAGAACCGGGGAAGCAGTCCCTGAAACCGAAATATGGAACTATTAAGATATCATTCAGTTGTGGACAGTCCAAAATAGTTCCAAGCATATGAAGTGATTGTAATCCTTTGCACTTAGAAATTTCCAAGCTCTCAAGAAGCTGACGATTTGAAATAAGCAAGGAAACTGCTCCCTCTGTGAGGTCTATACATGAGTGAGAACCGGGGAAGCAGTCCCCGAAACCAAAAAGTTTGGAGATTATATGGAACTATTAAGATATCATTCAGTTGTGGACAGTCCAAAATAGCTTCCAAGCATACGAAGTGATTGTAATCCTTTGCATTTAGAAATTTCTAAGCTCTCAAGAAGCTGACAATTTGAAATAAGCAAGGAAACTGCTCCCTCTGTGAGGTTGCTTACTGATGATAAATAAAGGATTCTTATGGGAGGGAATTGGTTCACTGTTGAGATCTTGACTATGAAGAGTCCAAAATAGTTCAAAGCATACAAAGTGATTGTAATCCTTTGCACTTGGAAATTTCCTAGCTCTCAAGAAGCTGACGATTTGAAATGAGCAAGGAAACTGCTCCCTCGGTGAGGTTGCTTACTGATGATAAATAAAGGATTCTTACGGGAGGGAATTGGTTCACTGTTGAGATCTTGACTATGAAGCCTTAAATGCCAACCAAAATGCTCAAAAGTGTCCTGTTCTTCATTGGAGAAAACTAGATGAAGTTCTGTATTACTTTAATAGTAGCTAGGAGGCTACTGCCCTGTCCAAAGTGATATAGGAGTCCATGTTGATTGAGTAGGTTCATCGAGCTCATTCGAAGAATCCAGAAATGCAGTGACCACTTTCACAATATCTTGTATAGTTCCATGGAGAGCTAAAGCTTTGTTCCATAGCCGTCTCCATCTTTTCAATAAGGTGCTAGTTTGCACATCTGAAAGGGAGATGCAAGATGACGCAACAGAGGATATCATCTGGTAATCTGCTAATGCAGTGACCACTTTCACAATATCTTGTATAGTTCCGTGGAGAGCAAAAGCTTTGTTCCATAGCCGTCTCCATCTTTTCAATAAGGTGCTAGTTTGCACAGCACATCTGAAAGGGAGATGCAAGATGACGCAACAGAGGATATCATCTGGTAATCTGCTAATCAAATCTTCTTTTTCTTCCGAAGTTGAATTTCTATCCCCCCACCCCAAGCAAAAGAAAAAGGTAATTTCAAATATTATAATCATAAGATTGATTTTCAAACTGTAATAAACTCAGATGTATATATATATATATATATATATGTGTGTGTGTGTGTGCGCGCGCGCGCGCGCGCTAATATTTTTGGAAATTCTGATAACTACTGGATTACTTTCATGATGAAATTGGGTTATTGGAATGAGAAATGTTTCTCTGTTGCAGCAATTCTGATTGCTCTTTCGATTTTCTTTCTTTTTCTTCTTCCTCTTTATGAATTTATTTGCCATTGCAGATTTAACTCAACAAAGGATGCCAGTGATCAGAGGAGGTCAATTTTCCCTGCTCAGACTTCTTATTCTGATGTAGACTTTCTTGACATAAGATAAGCTTTTAAAATAAAATATAGGTTTCTGACACATCAATGATAATTAAATTCAGGGATCAAAATTTCGTTTCGTTTTGCTTCATTTCCATCAAAATGGCCAAAACATTTTTGTTTCCTAGTGAACCGAAACGAAATACTAGTGAAATACCGAAATTCACATGTTTCTATAGAAACAAAGTTGTTTCCGTAGAAACATACCGAAACTAGTGAAAACATATCGAAATAATGAAAACATTTCTTTGGTATCAGCAATACTTCTAGAAGTTGGTAAAAAATAATATCCATTTATTTTTTAAATGGAGAAGATTGAAATATTAAAACCTAAAATTATAAAAAGATATTTCTATTTTTCGTCAAAAACAGTAGACAATGAAAAGTAAAAATAGTGAAAATAAAATATAGATAAATAATTTATTTTAATACTTAGTTACTAATTATAATAGGTTTAAATTACTTTATTTTTACATATCATATTATATGTAACTTGTGTCAAATTGTCTAATCCGTGGATATTACACAATATATATTTATTATTTTATGGTTTATAATAATTTTGCATAGTTTATTGAAAATATATAATAAATTCATATTACATAAAGAAACTAGCTTTAAATCTTTTATACTAGGTTTTAATAAGTAAAGAGTTATTTGGTATTAATGACTAATTAACATTTATGCTTTTTTTTTTAATTTCACCCTAATATTTTCTTGTATGGATGGACATGTAATCTAAAACATTTTTAATTAATTATAATATTTATCTTCACATATTCATATATTTTACTTTTTATTTCCAAGTGTTTCTATACATTTTAATTTTTTTTCATCATTTTCACTATGTTTTCGAAACGTTTCCAAAATGTTTCCTATTTTCTAGGTGACCGAAATAACACTACGAAACAAAATTTTGATCCTTAATTAAATTTTTTGTTCCGAATAATTTGAATAGTGACTAGCCCAAATAGCCAATAGTGGACTGGTCCAAAACACATGTAGCTCACAGCTGGCTCACATCCTGGTCCATCTTGGCTACAAAGTGCAAACTGTGTTTGAAGAACCAGACTAGACAAATGTGAAAAGAGACTAGATTTCTGGCTCAATTTCTTAGCTCAATTGTGTGCCCCTGAAAATGGAAATATATTTTATAACTGAGTGGTAGTAAAATTATAAAATAGAATATATTGTGAAAATTTAGTAAATGTAATTTAGTATACTATTGGAAACAACTATACTGATCTTCTGATTCATGAGTCCTGTCTGCCACATCTGTGGTGAATTGCCAATGGGCCAAGTGTCAATCGCATTACTTCTGACATTAAACTAAGCCTATTTGAAATTAAATAAATATTGTCCACTTGCCCATCCCATTTCCAGTTGGCAGCCCTTTCCCTTTCTGTAGGTTGCAAATGGAGCTATTGCTGGAGTTTAAGTGCATGCGTTCCTTACTACTGCTTGTGAAACACTATCCTCGGGTTGGGTTTAGGAGTTGGTGCATATCTGAGGGAGAGAAATTATGGTGCTGAGTAGTTGGCAAAGTAAAGCTCCAGCAGCACACAGGTGTGTTTATTCTGGATCAAACTTACATGAATCTTGAACATTTTATAAAGACTATTACTTCTGGCATTAAACTTATGAGAATCTTGAACATATCTTATAAAGATTTGTGCTTCTGGCATTAAATTAAATCATGTCTTAGATTGTAAATTTGTAATCGAACTCCATTCTCCCAACTGCCTGTCCTAGCAACAACAAGAAAACACAGAGGCATGCATCCACAAATCAGGTCTATTATTGTGAGAAATATTCAGTTGGCTGCCTTTAGCAGATGATTTAACACTATACATATCGGACCTGACTAACACTAGCAAATTAATACAAATCATTATTACGTAACACTGACATTCCTGAATAGTAGCTGTAGGATCCCATGTAAGCTTGAGAAATTTTTATTTTGCGAATTCTGCATCATTATGTTTTCTGACTATGGCTCTTCACTAATGTTTTCTGACTAACACTAGCAAACTAACACAAATCATTATTACGTAACACTGACATTCCTGAATAGTAGCTGTAGGATCCCATGTAAGCTTGAGAAATTTTTATTTTGTGAATTCTGCATCATTATGTTTTCTGACTATGGCTCTTCGCTAATTTTTTCATAATAGCATATTTTTGATGTTCTTTTATTTCAGTCAATATGTCTTTTGGTTTGAAAGAGTTTTATGGCGATATTCTGTGTTAGATTTAAAAATAAAAAATCTCAACTAGAGAATTTCAAGAGTAAAACAGAAATTATCTCTGAAGCAAAATTGAAATCAACTGAATGTTTTGCACAGAATTAGCATGTCTGTCAGAAGATCAGTTATGTGATATAGTTTGTGTGTCGTGTGCTATATTCTCAACCAACTGTGCCAACCCCCAAGCTTCCATTTCAGAACTTTATTATGTCAAGGAATACTCAGGGTTTTAATAAAAGAACTCCAGTACTGGAACAAGGGATACAAATACACATTCCACGAGTTTCGTCCCTTACAAACTGGTAAGCAGTTTAATTAGCAGTTTAGACATTGAAACAGTTTTCCCGAGACTTTTCTTAAGTTTTCAATTCTCTTTATGGTTATAAAGTTTCCCAAAATCGTACATAAGGCCGCCCTATCCAATAAAATTGCAGATAACATAGTTGAGTAGATGTGTTGGTTATGTGATAAGGGATGTGGAAATGAAAGTGGTGTTCGTGAATAGTGTCAATATGGGTGTTTTAGCTGTGGATGTAACATTAGAACAAAGAGATATAGTGTAGCATTGATGGGAACAATTTCTGCTTGTATAAAAAACTACGTTCGTATAGATTTACTCTTTGAAAAAATATGCATAGCAGAAATGTCCCCAAATTCCATTTTCTTGTAGGTTTTTATTTTATGGTTCCCTAAAACAAGAAAAATCTAAAATTCCTTTTGCATTAAAATATAAAGCCAATCATAGGGCTACATAATTTTAAACTGTTGTATATATAGCTTTGGTTATGGGTATTTCAAAGACAAAGATTTCCCTTGGTGTTCCTTCCACATTTATTTTGCGACCTTGACTTGCCATTGTTCGTTCTTTCCATATTTTATGGTTCCCTAAAACAAGAAAAATCTAAAATTCCTTTTGCATTAAAATATAAAGCCAATCATAGGGCTACATAATTTTAAATTATTGTATATATAGCTTTGGTTATGGGTATTTCAAAGACAAAGATTTCCCTTGGTGTTCCTTCCACATTTATTTTGCGACCTTGACTTGCCATTATTTGTTCTTTCCATATTTATTTTTATTCACGCATCCTATTATACAGTTTTCATATCAGTTGGGTCAACTCTACCGCGTCCAAATCTTTACCTTTCCATCTTGAAACGTCAATACAGCAGGTTACACAATTTGCTTTCTTTATGGACACGCCTTGCATCCATCGTGCAATTTGTATGTGCGACTTCCACAATTAATTTGGTAGCTACAACTATAAATAGAGAATCCCAAAAATAGTTACAATTACAGAGAGCCTTTTATATCTGTGTGCGAGTTCAATAGAGAATCCCAGAACAGTTCTATACAGACAATTACAGAGAGCCTTTTATATCTGTGTACGAGTTCATATCAGTTCTCTCTTAGAGAGTGCTTTTAGAGTTTCCTAATGTTCTATTCTTGTTCTTTTGTTTTCTTGTTGCTGTCTATTTGTTTTTTTCTAAGGCTGTTCCTGAGACCTTCACTGTACTGAGTGCACGTTAATGAAGACAGGTTGTTGAATCCTGAAGGGTAAATCGCTGACACCTTCTGCACCGAAGATACATTCTCTGTGGGGCGAAAACTACTCGTTAAGGGCAGTGTCTTGCACACGCCTCAGTTAAATTGATAAATTCACTTTTCTCTGTATTCTGTTTTTTGGCATTATTGTACTATTTTTCCAACAATCTTAAGAATAGGTTCCCTATAATGGATGCTACAATATTTACTGCCACCAAGGCTGTCCAGACCTAACTAGAATAGAGTAATGGCACAGACCTAATAAGAATTGAGCCATTTAATGGCACAAACTTCAAAGGTTGACAGACTAATTTAACAATCTTAAGAGTAGGTTCCCTGTAATGGATGTTGCAATATTTACTGCCACCAAGGCTGTCCAAACCTAACTAGAATTGAGTAATGGCACAGACTAAGAAGCACGGACACTTTATTTTGGCTCACGTGTTTGTGTCGGACACCGACACTCTTGGACACGTGTCCGGACACTTAAATCATGGATGTTAATGATTAAATGAAGAAGTTCTTTAATTTTTATTTAATGATTTTGTTATTTTAATATCTTAATAATATTTTTTAAATTTGTGTGTTTTTATGTCAAGTTTAATTGAAAAAACATTAAGTTTTTATTATATGGTCATATAAAAAATATAAAAAATTTATATATATTCAACGTGTTCCCTAACATGTCCTGTGTCCTACTTTTTTGATAAATAACGTATCTGCGTGTCCGTGTCGTGTCATATTCATGTCCCGTGTCCATATCCGTTCTTCTTAGGGCACAGACTTAATAAGAATTGAGTCATTTAATGGCACAAACTTCAAACGTTGACAGACTAATTTAGTGTTAGTCTTAGATACTGCAAAGGTTGAATAAAATAGAACTTCTAAACCTTTTATATATCATTGGTAAATTGGGTATTGTCCTTTTATATGTATCTATGTGCTTTTTATATATCACTAGTAAACTAGTATTGCTCTTTTATGTGCGTGGATATTGAGTAGAGAGAAAATGGAAATAACATAATAATTGATGAGAGTGGGAAAGTAAAGTAAAATGAAATAAAACATAAGTAAAGGAAAGATTGGAAACAGTTCGTTGAGTTTTAACCAACTCATTGGTTTTGTTTCTTTACTACTACATAATATTGGACTGTTGAAACCAAATAGGCCAATGATTCAATTTTGAGGCTTAAACTAAATTCACATATTTTTAAAGAGATTGGTGGGTGTAATTAAACTTTGGATTTTGAGTTAATTAATGTGATTGGCACCTTGTACATTTAAATTACGTTGGGCTGATTTGGAATAGTTGAACCTTGTGAATTAAAGGATAGTACAAATAAATATTATGAAGTGAATAGGTTCCCTATAATGGATGTTGCAATATTACTGCCACCAAGGCTATCCAGAACTAACTAGAATTGAGTAATGGCACAGACCAAACCTAATAAGAATAGAGCCATTTAATGGCACAAACTTCAAACGTTGACAAACTAATTTAGTGTTACTCTTAGATACTGCAAAGGTTGAATAAAATAGAACTTCTGAACCTTTTATATATCATTGGTAAATTGGGTATTGTCCTTTTATATGTATCTATGTGCTTTTTATATATCACTAGTAAACTAGTATTGCTCTTTTATGTGTATCTATATGCTTTCTGGTTAATTTGTGGTTATGTGGATATTGAGTAAAGAGAAAATGGAAATAAAATAATAATTGATAAGAGTGGGAAAGTAAAGTAAAATGAAATAAAATATAAGTAAAGGAAAGATTGGAAACAATTCATTGAGTTTTAACCAACTCATTGGTTTTGTTTCTTTACTACTACATAATATTGGCATGGGCTGTTGAAACCAAATAGGCCAATCATTCAATTTTGAGGCTTAGCTTAAATTCACATGTTTTTAAAGAGATTGGTGGGTGTAATTGAACTTTTGATTTTGAGTTAATTAATGTGATTGGCACCTTGTACATTTTAAATTACGCTGGGCTGATTTGGAATAGTTGAACCTTGTGAATTAAAGGATAATACAAATAAATATTATGAAGTGAATAGTATCTCAAATTGTACTGTAAATAATTATTGAAATAATATTATTATTGAATAATTATGTTGATAGAAATTATTTGGAAAACAATTAAATTTTTTTGAGTTTCAAAGTATTGAATCTTATGATGAATAGCTGGAGATAATAAATAATGCCTTAACAATTTTATTGTGACTTACCTAATTTGCGAGATAGTAGAAAGAACAAAGAAATCTAGAATGATGGGCATCCCTTAACTTGTGGGGGGAAGACCTCTTATTCACTTGTTATATATAAAATAAAACACCATATAAAATTGGTATAATTCATAAAGAAGTTAAGAAAGATTATATGAATTGTGGAAGAGTTACGCACTTGACTTTAAAATACTTGAAAGTGTGGGGGTATTTTCAACCAAAATTTAAGGAAACTCTTTGTGAGAAATATGGACATAAGAAGAAAAATGATAACTCTACTAAGACCAATTTGGTTGAGGTGGGTGTTATTGTTGTAGTCATTTCTAAGATGAACATGATAACTAATGCGAAAGATTAGGTGGTAGATTTGGGGGTATCAAACACATCAATGAAAATAGATATGCTTTATCCTCCTACACTCTCGTGGGAGAAGGGGAAGAATATATATGTGGGTGATTTGAGGCTTAACCAATCATTGGCAAATGGAAAGTTCTTCTCAAATTGATTTTTTGAAAAATCTGTCGCTTAGTAATATATTTCATGTTTAAGATATTTATTAGATCCTTGTGTTAGTTTTCTACTATAGGAAAGAAGTTATTTGAGTTTGATAAATGTTGTCTTAATTAAAATTAGGTGAATCCTTAAAGGATGAAAAGATACTTGAAAAAAGTTAAAACCAGGATGGTCATAAATAAATATAATGTGAGGTTAATAGTTAAAGGCCACAAACAAAGAAAAATTACAGTTTCCTTGATATCATGCTATAATAATTGGACTTTCTTATATTAAAATTTTAATTTGGTGAACTAGAATAAATTATCTGTTTATTTATACTTGAGAAAAGAGCATAAATATGAAATTGTAAAATAGAACTCTTAAATATGTGACAAGAAAATAGTGATCATTTGTCTTCTTGGTCCTTGAGGTAGATAAATGTAAAATTTATAAATAATATAATTATCGTCACATATTTAAATTGTGAGTATATTTTAGATAGTCAATAAGACTATATGTCACTTGAGAGAAAATTAAGAAAATCAAATCAATATGATTGTGAGTATGTTTATCCCCTTTGATGCTTATGTTTTAAATTTGAAATTGGTCAAATTTATATATTGATGTATTTGTAGTAGACCTAACATTGCTTATGCAGGTAACAGACTGAGCAGATACATAGAATCCTAACAAGGATTATTAGAGGAACATAACTTAAACATCAAAAAATTTAGAGATATTCTTTATTATGATGCATAATGGATTTCCCACTATATTAAAGGGCTATAGTGATGTTAATTGGGTCTATGATCCAAATGAGGAAGAAATCCATGCGTTGTTATATGGTTATCCTTAACTGACGTGTATTGTCTTATAGACTTGTACAAATCGGTTCCAATATGGAATCCAAGATTATAGCCTTAGAGAAGGCATGATTTGAGGCTAAATGGCTTAAAAAGCTATTAGCGTGATATCCCTATAAGGAAGAGACCAGTTTTAACTGTGTTTATGTGTTATGATTGCTAGGCTGAAAAAGCTAAAGCAAAATGGATGAAAAAGTTGGCAAATATGCCAATGACATAATATTGTGAAACAATTATTGTTCGAAACTTGGTGTTATTCCTAAATTCTATGAGGTCAGAGTAGATCTTGGCCAATCCTCTAACAAAATACATCGAGGGGGATGGAACTTATGCCTATAACAAGGTTCAATAGTGATGGTAACCCAACCTACATGAATGGAGATCCCATGAAGTAGATTCATATAGGTAATAACAAGTCTCTAGGTGTCCTATCGATGCACTATCAAATTTTATAAAGTCCTCCCTATGGTGTAGATAATGTAAGAGACTACAATGTGTTAGGTCGAGCAATAGCTCTTAATGAATGCCATAGATAGCCCTTATATGGGTGGCGTGTTTAATTGCAGTACACACTTGATAGATTCACTTATAGGAGTGTGGAAGTGGGGCCGCTTCCTATGAGAGCTTAGGCAAGCTCTCTAGAGCGCTTATGAAAATCCAAGTATGGCGCATGGCCAAAACGTGCCAACCCGCATTGAACAACCTTACTAGCTAACTGTAATATGGGTGATAAGTACGATGATACACATAAAGAAAGGAGGTTCATAGAAATTTTAAATTTCACCAAATTTCTATGTGTCAGGTCTTATTTACCCTACGTGTTGGTTCATAGTCCAAAAGACACCAATACTGAGGCATTACATTAAAGTGGTCTTTCTTACTCTCTTATATTCTTTCTTATTCATTCTACACTTGCCTTTGAAATATGTAGGGGATTGTTGTATATATAGCTTTGGTTATGAGTATTTCAAAGACAAAGATTTTCCTTGGTGTGTAAAGTTGTGTTCCTTCCATATTTATTTTGCGACCTTGACTTGCCATTGTTGTTCTTTCCATATTTATTTTTATTCACGTGTCCTATTATACAGTTTTCATACCAGTTGGGTCAACTCTACCTCGTCCAAATCTTTACCTTTCCATCTTGAAACGTCAATACAACGGTTACACAATTTGCTTTCTTTATGAACGCGCCTTGCATTAATCGTGCAATTTGTCTGTGCGACTTCCACAATTAATTCAGTGGCTACAACTATACGTAGAGAATCCTAGAACAGTTCGATACAGACAATTACAAATAGCATTTACATCTGAGTGCGAGTTCATATTAGTTCTGTCTTAGAGAGTGCTTTTAGAGTTTCCCAAAGTTCTGTTCTTGTTCGTTTTCTTGTTGCTGTCTATTTGTTTTTATTAGTGCATTCCATTGAAGAAAGATCACTGCTTTCTAAGATTGTTCCTGAGACCTTTCACTGTACGAGTGCACGTTAGTGAAGACGGGCTATTGAATTCCTAGAGGGTAGATTGCTGAGACCTTCTGCACTGAGATACATTCTCTAATGGGCGGAAACTACTCTTAAGGATAGTATCTTGCGCACGCCTCAGCTAAATTGATAAGTTCATTCTTCTTTGTATTCTATTTTTTCGGCATCTATTATACTATTTTTTCAACATAAACATGTTTGGGAAACTTCATACAGAAGGAAACTTCATATAGAACTCACAATATAGTCCCCCAGAATGTTTCCAGATAGATAAGATTGTCGAATATATTTAATTGGGTTAAATCCAGTTAAGATTGGGTTTGGTTGGTAATATCTATCCTTGCGTCTTCAAGCCCTTCAAGTTATATTGGAGTTCGCACCCAATATGATTAGCATTGTTGAATACTATCCTGTGGGTGAAATTAGGAGCTGATACATATATTAGAGAGGGAAATCCCTCTGCGGATTGTTGGTTAAAAATGTATAATCTGCAACATCAAGTTAGTGCAGCTATGCCGGATCAAACCTAAAGATACTTTTCTTGCATCAGCTATGCTGGATCAAACCTAAAGATACATTTCTTGCATCCAGAAAAAGAGTTTTAGTCATGAAGAAAGAAATGTAGTAAAATAAGGAGAAAACAATATAAAGTTCTATTTCGTCTCAAATCCTATAGATATTTTCTTCCTGTATAGAAGTATTTGTGCAAATAGATTATTTGAATCTACAAACTCATGTGGGCATGTTTTGAATCTAGACCACTGTTATCTTCAACTTCTTCTACAAACTTGTAAGAGTACTTCCTTTTCTCTGACTGGTGAGCCTTTTTCTCATTTCTCTTACTTTGTTGCTTTGGGATCCTCAATAAACTCCGCGAATGGTTCCCATGTGATGTTACTATGATCAAAGGCTCCACATTAAATTTTTCAAGCAAATTCTCGGCCAATAAAATCACATCTTCTTCGTCTGCCAATTCCTCCAATTTAACCAGCTTCAAATGACCCAGTCGTGCAAGCCTACTGGCTTGACTCGAGCACTTACTGGTGGTGCTTGACATGCGGTAACTTGTAGGGACAATCTGCAAATTTCATTGGCAGGGTGTAAACATTTAAGCCTGGAAAGGATTTATTATTTGGAGCATTTTATGAAACATTTGCAAGTATGTATGGCTTCTAATGGCTACTGAAAGAGTACTTATCATGACAACACCCTAAAAATTTGTTCAATATATTGAATTGAAGTTCATTTATAAGGACTGCTTAATGAATTTCCTGCTAATTATCATACAATGAATTTCCTGCTAATTATCATACAAGATAGACCAATTGATGAAATCATAAGTACTTTGTGAACTGAGACTTGTTCCTTTATTCGGAAAAGAAACTTACATTTATGAAGAGTCTTTCCAACGAAGGACAGATTTTCAGGAAGGAGACTAAGGCATCAACATTGTGTTCTTTCATTGAATTATCGATCCACCATAAGTCTTTTAAATTTTTGAAATTTACTAGCCTTGGGCCGACAATTACCTACAACAGGAAGTTCAGGGGCTTGAATTGCATATGCTGAATCAAAAAGTAAAATCAACCAAAAACCATTGTAGTCTCAAATATGTATAACTGAACATAAGAGATATTCAAGACCTACCTCCAATGTCCATCTACAAAGTGTAAGAATTTCAACATTTCTTATCCCTGAACGAAGTGAGTTAAAATCCCGGCACTCAAAGTTATTGTAGCCTGGGCCTTCTCTGAAATCAAGCATTGCATCTCCCAAGGAAAACATTCCCTGGAGCCAAAACCAAGGAAGTTTCCCTCTATACCGAAAAGATTGAAGTTCATCAGCTTCAATACAAAAAGATTTCACCTGGGGACAGTCCAAAACATTCAAGTTATGAAGCTTCAAAGTAGCTTCAATATGTAGAGATCGCAATCCACTGCATTTTGTGATAGTTAAGCTTTCAAGAAACTGAAATTTCGTAACCATAGAGGTAACTATGTCACTGCTAAGATAGTTCACTGATGTCAATACAAGAGTTTTGACAAAGATAGAAGATGTTAATTTAGGAGCTTTGACATAGAGATAAGAGGGACAGAGAGGTAGAGAGGGCATAAAGTTCCAGGGATTCGGCTTTAACTGCCAGCCAAACTGCCTTGGAAACTCTTGTTTTCCTTTAGAGAAATCAAGATGAAGTTTCCTATTTAACCCAGTGGAAGCCAAGAGGATGTGACCTTGGCCAAAGTGAAACTGAAGCCTTCGAGGACTCTTTAACGGATTGAGGTCATCAAACTGAGTGAGAAGTTCAGCAACTGCAGAAGAAATATCTTCTTTAGTTCCATGTCGCAATAAAGTCCAGTTCAATAGGCTTCTCCATCTGGTTGAAAGAACACTGGTTTGTACTGCAGATTCAAAAGGGAGAAAAGAAATGATGCAGAAAAGGATCTCATCAGGTAAACTGCTAATCCGATCTTCGTTATTTTCTTCCATGATAGGACCTGTTCCAAAATTCAATTAGTCTTTCTGCAGTATGTAGTAATAGGATTGTTTAAAGAATAAAATTGGAAATATAAAGTTTATTTCTTACTTTTTAACATTTAGGATGCAGAACTGAGATGGTTTCTTCCTTTGTCCAGCCTCGGATTGCGCTTATGATTTTGATTCTTCTTTTTCTTTGGGGGAGCTGCTTCTGCCCATGCTAGATTCAACTTTGTGGGAAGGGTGGTTCAAACTGCCATTATATATTATATTGCATTTGAATACAATTTTGTGATAAAGACGAATCAAAAAAATGCAGGGAGCTTTCACCTTGTTTTGTTTTGTCTGTTTGTTAATTTGTTTGTTTTGTTTTTCTTTTAATTAATAGGATTAAACGTAAAGAGCAAGGAATTGCAATCTGACCTTTTGGATAAATTAAAACTATGTTCTTATGATCAATGTCGCTGTTGAGAAATCTGAGGAAATTAGCTGCCTGGGCACTGAGCTGGCTTACTTTGTCTTGCTTAGTGAACTTTATTTGATCATTGCTGTTAACCATATATGTGTATAGTTCTAGGATTTCCTATTCCTTTATTTCATTTTCCTCTCTCTTTCGTTTTCTCTTACCTTCCATTTCTATGCTCTTTCTCTCCTATATAAAGGATGGCTCTCTCCCTTGTAACACAATATACAATATACAATATACATATACATTATATGTTTATATTCTCTCTTTCTCTCAATATGATATCAGAGCTAGGTTTAATAAGTCAATCTAATACAATTGTAATCCTTTGGGTTATTCTACTTCTCTTTCTTCTCTATTTCTTTTATGTTTTATGTTATTTCACCAAATCTAACATGGTATCAGAGCCATAATGCTTTGGTGTTCTTAAGTTTTCCAACCCTAAGTGGTAACTACTATCACTTATAACCTTCCGACGGTTCTTCTTTTACCAACCCACACTGTGGTGACTACTATCATCACTATTGCTTGGCGCCGCAAATACACTGCCATTACCATCACTGATGGCCACTATGAGAAAATATTAGAGCTCAACCCATTGGCCACTTATTTCACCGTAATTAAACTAGTCTTCATTCACAAATCTAGGCCCATGTTCTAAATCTGCCACCAAGAACATGTTCTCAATGGGCACTCACGTTCTATGCGCACCTGATCATAAGCTCATTCAAGCACGTGTTCTGCCACATGTCCAATATCTCATAAGTTATTTTGATAAGGCACGTGTTCCGCCACGTGTCTAGCATCACCCACCATGTGTCCAGCTTCAGAATGTGTTATGCCACGTTTCCAACTCCATCATATATATGTTCCACCACGTAAATCTTTACACATGTTATGCCACGTGTCTAATATCTTCAGTTACATGTTATGACACGTAAGCCCTCACACGTGTTACGCCACATGTCCAATATCTTCAATTACGTATTATGCCATGTAAACTCTCGCACATGTTCCGTTACGTGTTCAACATGTGTTCCAGCACCACCAGCTACGTGTTCCGTCACGTGGTCAACTTAATTAGATCGAGTACACACTTCCATGTGTCGCCATTAGAATTGGCTACACACACCATCAGTTATGCTTCTATGCGCCACCTTCAGTTCCAACTTCGGGCTTCCATGCGCCGTCATTGACTCTATTGAGAGTCCAACTCCACAGCCATGTCAGCTCGGGTAACATCTACATTTCAACCATAATGCCAACAAATCAACTGTTAACTTCCAGATTTTGGCCTCTGCCTTAACCCGTTGAGTTTGCAGGGGTGTTAACAAATATATGTGTATAGCTCTAGGATTTCCTATTCCTTTTCCTCTCTTTTTTCTTTTCTCTTACCTTCCATTTGTATGCTCTTCTTCTCCTATATAAAGGAGGGCTATCTCCCTTGTAACACAATACACAATATACAATATACATATACATTCTATGTTTATATTATCTCTTTCTCTCAACATGGTATTAGAGCTAGGTTTAATAAGTCAATCTAATACAATGTAGTCCTTCGGGTTATTCCGCTTCTCTTTATTCTCTATTTCTTTTCTCTTTTATGTTATTCCACCAAATCTAACAATTGCAGATAATGGATTCAACATTTGCAAGATAGAGGTGCGTTCATTTACCTTGTACTAATTTGGAATAATGAAAATACAAGCAGGGTTGGATATCTGTATCTAGTTATTGGGCATCATTGAGTAAGTAAATTTCAAGGTGAAGAAATTTTCTTTTTTAACTTTGTTTTTCCTTGGAAAAAGTCTACACTTACCAATTTTTTTTATAAAAACAGTGTTCGTTTGGTAACGCTTTTTTAAAGTACTTTTTTGCTTATTTAAGCCAAAAAAAAAAAGAGCAAAAAGTAGTGTTTAGTTTGCACCCAAAAAAAGGACTTTTGAGCACAATCAATTTTTTTGCTTTTTCTAAGTAAAAAAAATACTTTTATGCTTTCTTTGTTCAAATTGTGCCACTGCTACCACCAACGCCGCCCCACCATCGCCATTGCCACTGCTATGCCACCACCACTACTACGGTCTCAAGATTATTTTTAAAAAATGATTTTAATGGATACATTAAAAAAATTAATATAGCTATAAAATTATTTTTGAGAAATAGTTATCAAATATAATTTTACTTTTTTTAAGCAAAATTATTAAAGTTATTTTTTTCTTATTAAAAAATACTTTAAAAAAGTGTTACCAAACGGATTATGAATGATCTGTCGGGATTATATTAGTAGCGCTTCATTTCATGATTTGATGTGCAACCAAAAAATGCTATTGCTTGAGATTTTACCTTTTGGAATTTTATTTTTGGAAAGAGTAGCATTATTCTCTTTTGTGTGTAGGCGGATGTTGGGGAAAGAAAGTTATTCATTTGAGTTTCGTAGCCATATATGACTTCCTCTGTAAAGTGTAACGGTCACTTAAAACAACTTGTTATTGGGAAGAGAGTTTAGGTTAGGATTATATGCTGCTTTTTTTTTCTTTTCCTTTTTTAACCAAAGATGCATAGGAAAATGAACTTTGACAATATCAGCATGACAGCAACCCAATTTAGCCGGTCATAGCTTTGTCTACCCTCACTGATTTTTAAATATTTTCACACTTTGAGAATCTGAATTCCATACAATTCAAATGCATATGAATTATGAAGAGAGTTTAGGTTTGTTGAAAAATAAAGTTCAATGCAACTGTAGCATCTTGTGACAGTGTTCTGATGTTAGTATTAATATGAATTTCATATGAGTCTCGTATTAATACCATATTAAAGTGTAACAACGGTCACTTAAAATAACTTCTCATTGGGAAGAGATTTTAGGTTAGGATTATATGCTGCTTTTTTTTTCTTTTCCTTTTTTTAACCAGAGATGCATATGAAAATGAACTTTGACAATATCAGCATGACAGCGACCCAATTTAGCCGGTCATAGCTTTGTCTACGCTCACTGATTTTTAAATACTTTCACACTTTGAGAATCTGAATTCCATACAATTCAAATGCATATGAATTATGAAGAGAGTTTAGGTTTGTTGAAAAATAAAGTTCAATGCAACTGTAGCATCCTGTGACAATGTTCTGATGTTGGTATTAATATGAATTTCATATGAGTCTCGTATCAATACCATATTAAATGTTAAAACGAAAGTTGTAGGCTATGCGACATATGATAATTTGCTACGGCACATTACTCTCTATCCTACAACACATTTCTGATATTGTTGTGCTCCCTTACCCAAATAACCTTTTGATGAATCTTATACTTTGACTCTTTTCATTTCTGTGCACATGTTATGTATAGGGGGAAGAATGATTCAGTCAATTGCAGTTTGCAAATTGAAAGAATGTCATCTTAATTAACAAAATTAGCAAAACGTAAACTTTTCTTCTTTTAAATTTATTTCAGATATTTGAATTTTGATTTAAAGATGCTTGCCGTATCAAACTGGCTTGAAATTGTAAAAGAAAAAAAAAAAGGTCGGAAATCAAGTTGAAATTTTTTCAGGAAAAGTCTGAGGTCTTTGTTTCAATAATGACTGACGTGTCAATATTGTTTGTGTTCAAAAAATTTATAGAAAACACTTGGGTGTTATAATTTTGAAAATTGCATTAAAGTACAAATCTTGTCATTTAGAGGGAATTTTTGCTTTTCAATTGATCTTATTGATGCATTTCTTCTGCAGACTGAAGCTGCAGCTAAAAGAGATTTGGCCATTGATGGAGCTGACAAGCAACTTGTAAGTATTATAAATTAGATTTTCTTCAATTAGCATTCCAATATCCCATTTTAACTCTGTCCTGCTTATGCAAACTTCTACCTTGTTGCAGGGATGGACTGTTTTTTAAAATCCAGCCCTACAAGTCAAATAGAGCTAACAAATATCTGACTTTGCCCCTGCAATTGTGGAGCGTTACAATGAGATCTATGTTGGAAATTTATCAAGGGATATAACTGAGGATGAACTGCGAAACTTCTCTCTGATTACGGTATATTTTCTGTTCAATTTGGTGAAGACAAGGAAACAGGAGAATTCCAAGGTTACACCATGTGGATTTCACTGGTAGTCTCCCTCTAACCATCGCATTGAAATTGGATCAAAAGACTGTATGTGGGAGACCTGTGAGGACAAGATGTGCAGTTCCAAAGAAAGTATCAGAAATGAATTCAAAATCCATGTCAGCAAGTAAGAAAGCTGATAATGGTGGGGTAAGCTCTGTCAGTGGGAAGATAAGAAAGGCAAGTTAATCATTGTCTTGCCCAGAAAAACAAACTGCTGACCTGAGAAATTCCAATGCAAGTTAATCACGTTGGAATTTCTATTTCATTTGCTGTTTTAATAGATCGAAGGCAATGCATTTTCTTTTTCCATTTCTTTTCGTTATGATGTACTGTCATAGAAGGTAGCTGTAACACCACATTCTCCCCCTCCCCCCGCCACGAATTACCCCGGTTAATGTGAAACTTTCTTAATGATAATGCACATTTTATTACTTCTCTCCTGAAGTTTCCCTTAAAATAAAATCATGGAGTTATTCATGGCTTGCTTGCTGTGATCGGAAAAAACTAAAAAAGTCCTGTCTTTTTTTTTGCACCATAAATCTCTTAAGTACTATAAATTTTAAGTTAAAAAGTTTTCGTTTGCATTATTTATATCAAATCAGTAGCCCCTGATCCAGAAACACCGCTATTAGGCTCTCTCTCTCAATTTAGTCAAGTGATGATCCACTTGATTTTACAGGCTGATTAGATCTTTTTTGTTGTCCTTGGCTCAAAAACAAGTAGGGATCAGCAGACAGCTGACAAACATCAAGTTGCATTCTTCATTTGCACCATCTTGACAACTAGCATGTATTCATTGGTCCTGAGTACAATATTAGTAAAACAAGATCTGGGTGACCAATGAATAAATTTTCCTCGACAGCACCAGTATAATCACGTTTGTATCCTACACCACTTGATTTAATGGTGGACAATTCACTGTTTCAAGTATGATGAAGAGTCATCGTGAAGTCATGTTTCTGCTCCCTCAGCTAGCAAAAACCCATGATTTTCAGGCATTGTGTCGTGACTAGAAAAAACCAGAACATAGAAGGACCAAGTATATATGGAGAAGCATATAGAGACAGAAACAAAAAGGGGAGTGTAAGAAGAGAGTGCCTCGGCCGCGACAGCATGTGATGACTGGTGTTTTGAAAATAGACTGTAAAGCTGCAACATGGTAATGGAAAACTTGATACATCTCTGTTTCGTGTCTTTTTCTTGAGCTTCTAGAGTGAGACTTTGGAAGTTAGGATAATGGCTGATGGTTGGGGGTGGCCCAGACTTCTAATTGTCAAACCCAGTTTTGGGTGGCCATGGTTTCACGGGACTGGATTTGAATCGGGAAATTGAAAATTGGAATTTTGTCCTAATGCTTACTTTGGTCCGTGAGCTCATGCTTGCCTTATTAATCATATCCATTGTCTTTTGAGGAAAATGTTGGTTTTTGGCCCTACATAAAAGAACATCTGACCTTTGAAGAAGTTCTTGTGAAAAAATCCATACATCTGCCATGTATATGTATATGTATATGTGCATAGTGTTATCAACATTATGTAACTTGTTAGGGTGCTTATCCATCCAAATTGATGAAGCAATACCAAGCTACTCTCCTATTGCTGAAGCTGCAGAAACCAAGTTTATGATCCAATTACATAAATTAGCAGCATATGAAAAAAATTAATTACTTAATCAAACTTAACCATTTGATCTTTTTCTTAAATCATCTAAAATACAAAACCCATTTTTCCTCCTTTTTTTTTCTTTTCTTTTTAGTACACTTGCCAGTCACATGTCCCATTCTTTTATTTTGAACCCTCTAAACTAACCAAAGACCAAAACTCAATGTGTCACTGCATGATTTCAGGAAAGGATTAAAAACAAAATTTGTTAGTTAGCAGTTGTCCACTGCATCTCTCCCCCTTCGACATAACTGAATCTACCCGCCACCGTCACTTCTCTTCCCAAGCCCTTGTTCCCCTATATATATACGCACACACACACATACATACACATAAATATTTCACTGTGTATTTCTTTTTTTGGGTAATTACCCTCTTTCGATTTCACTCTTGCCTTCATTGTTGTTTTATTTCATCTAACAACAATTCCTAAACCCCGTTTGTGTGCTTTATGGCCAATTCAAGACCAAGCACAGAGCTTTTAATCCCAAAGAAATGGCAAGACACAGAGAATAGTCCCGAAAGAACCAAGACTTTGATCGAACAGAAGGCAAAGATGGACCATAAAGTCCCTGTTATATACTATATCTCTCGAAAGGGCCACCTCGAGCAGCCTCATTTTATAGAGGTTCCACTCTCTTCCACCCAAGGACTCTATCTCGGAGGTAATAAACACACACACACACACAGCATACATGTATGTGAAGAAATTTTTCTTGTGGAAGTAGAATACTGTAATTTTTTGCTGATAGAGTGACGCAATATTTGTAATTGATGGTGCTTGGATTTCTCTGTTTGGCAGATGTGATGAATAGGATGAACTTTCTCAGAGGAAGAGGCATGGCAAGCATGTACTCCTGGTCTTCAAAACGGTAAATTCTGCATTCCGTTTGGTTGTTGAGAAAACAGAGGGAAAGGGAAGAAAAAGATTTTCTAAATAATTGTTTTCTTTTTATTGAAAAAAAAAATCTGTGAAATTTGTCAAAGCTTAAAATATTGAGAAATGTAAAGAGCTTATAAGTTCTTTTACTGACAGACCAGAAAAAGTTCTATAATTCTTACAATTTCCGAGCAACCAAACAGAGCTTCAATCGATAATTTCTACTTATTTAATTTCTAATGTAACATATTCATGTGATATATATATATGTATGTATATATAATCTATACGATTTGATTGTGAAAACAGGAGCTACAGAAATGGATTCGTCTGGCAAGATTTATCAGAGAATGACTTAATATACCCAACGCACGGCCGTGAATACGTTCTCAAAGGTTCAGAGCTTCTTCAAAACTCTTTGAGCTTCAGGTATTACGAAAAAACAGGATCATCGGAACACTTGCCGTATACAGAAAATTCTGGCGATGATTGTAATTTTCCGGCAATTATCAGGAGGAGAAATCAGTCATGGAGCTCAGTTGACTCTCAGGAATACAGAGTCTACAAGGCCGAATCGAATGGAAAGAGAGCCGGAAGAGCCGCCGACGCGTCGACTCAAACAGAGGACGAGAGGAGACGAAGGAGAAGCGTTAGAAAAGAGAGAGAGGAACGTGAAAAGGCTTCGATCGCAGAGTGCGGAGAGATGATTACAGAACTGAGTAGAGAAGAGATATTTCCGCCGGTTTCAAATTCTATTTCAGAGGCATTGGAGGGTCTGAGTGGGTCCAGGGACGTTGATCGGTCAGCGGATATTCTAGATCGGACGGCTAGTAATGAGCGTCCGAGTGGGAGAATGAAGGCTTCTCAGGTCTTGATGCAGTTGATCACTTGTGGATCCGGTTCAGTCGACAATTGTGGGTCAATAAAAAGTAAGGAGAACGGAGGGTATTCGATGAGGGTGGAGTACGGGGAGAGGGTGCAGCGTGAAGCATTGGATCGCTAAGGTTAGTCCTAGTTTACGTTTAAAAATAGTGCCAAGTTCCAACCACGAGTGTAATCATCAAGTGAAAGAAAGTACAAGCAGTCTCATTGTGAAAAAAAATAAATAAATAATACTCGGTCTATTTTTCTTAAAATTTTAGGTAAGCAAAATATTTATGGACAAATTATACTTATTTTTTTTAAAATTTATGATAATTATATTAATTTTTTAAAAAATTTTAAAATTATACTGATCATTTTTACTTTATAAAATAATATATAGATACCTGACTCCAATTAGTTTTTTTTTTTAAAGACAAAATTATTTCTTTTATTTATTTATTTATTTATTTTTATATTTTTCTAAGTTTGACCAATTTATTCTGCCTTTTTAAAAAAAAAAATTAAATTTTTTATTTAAAAATAAATTTAAGGTAAATAAAGTATTTTTATTTTATATAAAAATAAATTTAAGGTTTTATCCATATTTATTTAAAAAATGAAAAAAAAAATTGGTCAAGATTTAAAAATTTGAAAAAAAAAATTATGAAATGAGTACTTTTGTTATTTTAAAGAAAAAAATTGATTGGAATGAGGTATATATATATTATTTTGTAAACTAAAGAATGTCAGTATAATTTCAGAAACCTCAAGAAAGGTCAGTGTAATGATCATAAATTTTAAAAATATCAGTGTAATTTATCCAAAAATTTAATATTCAATAGTAATACTTTTGTTCAAATATTTATGTAGGAGGTAAGTCTTACAAAATACTCAAATTTAAATTTGATAACATTTGAAGAAACTTTTCCATTGAATTTTGTTTCTTGAGCAAGTGAGCTTTATTATAAGTATAAATGTTCTTTTTAGTCAACAAAAGTCTATTATTTAATCATTATTTTACAAACCCACGTCAATATCTCAATTTTGAATATTGAAAAATTCAACAAACGATGACAAATGAGTCTCAAGAAACCTAACAATCTAACAATTTTTAGATCTTAAAAAATTCAACAAACTGTAACAAGTACAAATATTTAGCACAGATTTGAAACAAGTTATTTTCATTGAATTTGTAAATTGTAACCATACATATGTGTAAGCATGCATAAATTGAAAAGTAGCACTATTCAAACTCAAATAGGGGTACAATTTGGATGGGTTAATCTAAATCTAACAGGCCCGACCCAATTTTTTTAAGACTTGGGTTTCATTTTTTGTACATTAGGTTAGACTTGAGCAAAAGAACTCAATTTTGATCTAAATTAGAGTTGGACTTCGATTGAGACTTTGAAAACCCAAGCCTAACCTGAATCCGAATTCAATATTTTATATATTATATTTTTTATACTTTAGTTATCTACCATTATATTAATAGAAATTTCTTACAATAATTACTATTTATATTTTTAAATCTTTAAAAACTTGTTGAACTTTAACATTTTTTTAAAATTAAATTATGTTGAATGAATTATTTTAACGATTTTTGTTTCTTTTAAAATGAGAAATTGAGAGAAATTATTGAAACTTTTAGTATAAAATCAAAATAGGAAAAAAGATAATAACTTATTAAAGAAATTGTGAATAAAATCTAAGAATTAGAATTAATAATCGAGATCGGTTTAGACTCAGGTTGAACCCAATATTAATGAATTCTAATTCGGGTTGGGTTGTTTGAGTTTAGGATCGGGTTCGGATCGGACTTGAATTAATTGTTTTAAAACTTGAATTAAACTTAAGTATGATTCAATCTGAGACCAATCTGCCCAATTTGCATCCCTAATCCCAGATTATAAGCAACATTGAAAACTCGACTGGACATTAGAACTTAGACATAATAGCTCATTAAATAAATGTGTGTCTAATCAGCTTATAATTCGACTTATGTTTTGAATTGAAAATCATTTTTCCTATAGCATCATAGGAGGGATGTAGCGAGTAATGCTATCCTTACCATAAAATTTTATCAAATTTTCTTACTTGTTGACGTGACTGTTCGGGTGTTAGTCAATTAAGCCTCTTGGTATATGCAGGTGCTACTCAATTAAGCATTTTGGTGCTGGTCAATTAAGCCTCTTGGACTCACCTGACATGACTAGTATCAAAAGACTAAATTTACTAGCACCAAGATGTTAAATTTACTAACACCAAGAGTAGTTACGTCAGCAGATAAATTTTTTAAGTAAAATGTTAAGGTAATAATAGTATTATTGGAGATGCAGCAGTTATAAAGGGTTGATATCGGAGTGAGTCCTCAATCTTCTGGTGGAGTCCATAAGAATTGGGCCGGATCTTTTGAGTTACTAAAACTGAGAATGATGAGGCCCAAACAGTTATCCTTGACACATTATTCTCAAGATGAGCTCCTTTCAGCAGGTGGACTCACCACCACCAACCTGAATTGCAGTCACCAAAGAATTTTCAGCTTGTAGAATAGGCAAAATAGTGTTGGGTGGATTGGACAAGTTGGGCCAGACAACACTGTGAAGTAGCTCACTACAATT
This sequence comes from Nyssa sinensis, assembly GCA_008638375.1. NCBI lineage: Eukaryota > Viridiplantae > Streptophyta > Magnoliopsida > Cornales > Nyssaceae > Nyssa > Nyssa sinensis. Next base: position 10,466,099 of record CM018041.1, on the reverse strand, counting down.
ATGTACAGTGATGGGCCGGACTTAGCTTATATTCCCCTTCCTCTAAATTAGTTATTCAATGATTTAGCTGGTTTATTCTTTTTTCTTCCATCATCTTGTTAAAATGACTTGGGAGTTCACAATTTTAATGACTGATCAAATCTAGGATTTATTAGCAAAATTCAATGTACAAATCATTGAAAAAAGTGAGGTGTGTCACATTCAAATCCTGAGTTAGGTAGAATTAGACAATGTAATCGGCTATCAAGGTCTTATCTAATATCAAATCACCAATCAATTACTCTTGTTCACTTGCAACGGAATAATCACAAAGTAAATTATTCATCCTATCTCATTAAATAAGCAATTGGCTTTGAGCATATTATTATTTACAACAAAAGATGCTAGTGAGTCTCCTAATTATACAAGCTCAAACTAGATTATGAACATTACTTATAGATTTTTATAGCAAAAGCAGTTCTCCCATCTTCTATCAAAACCATGGTTTACGTTCTTAAACCAACTACCTGGTTAAGTACATAATTTATCTAGCAAAATAAAACTCAACTCTTTTCTTCTGCACCTAATTTTGCATTGTTTGAGTTTGAGCATGTCTAGGCTTTGTCTAAAATATATGGTAATAATATGTAATGAGCTTGATAGCTCAACGAGAATTTCACAACATACCAACGGTTTAAAAACTATTGTATAGTTTTGCACTAAAACGTTTATATTCATAAAGAAATAGAATATGAAAAACCCAAATACATAACATAATCAAAATAGAGAGAATTCAATGGACAACATTAATGTATTTTTCAAATCTAGTTAGATAATCAAAGAAAATAACTTAAATCAATGTCTGAAATCAATATCATAGTTCAATGGTAAATGTCATTGTCCAATAGTTCATAGTTCAATGTAATTCAAATTCTATATCATAACTTAACTAATATATCATAACTAGATATAGTTTAATGTTCAAACATAGTTTATATATTTAAATGTGCAAGTTTCATAAGTTTGACTTCTATGGTCAGTAAATTAGAACCTTACTGATGAAAATCTATATTCAGAAAACTAGTTCGATACACCGTTTTGTACGGCTCACCACCAATATATCCCGTGACTAAAATTCGATAAAATAATAATCTATTTCGACAATGACTAATCATAGAAGTTTTATACTATTTGAATACATTAAAATCAAGTTCAAAGTCAACAATAATCAATCACAAGCTCAATTATCAAATTAATATTTTTATTTCTAATACTAAGTAAAAACTCATAAACAAGAAATCACATATTACCTTGAATAATTTCACAAATCATTTTTCTCGAACTAGAGAAAAAAATAATATAACGATGAATTATGGAAACATTATTTGAGAACGTATATCAATTACCAAAAGTTATTAGGAAGTTCAATATTTATATATATGCAAAACAAATATTGTGTTGTTCAAATACTATGTTGTATTTTCTAATAGAGACGACGTTATTTTAATACAATACAATTATTGTTAACATGCAATCAATATTATTGTATTTTTTTTGACAGCGCTCACATATTTTAATGTAAAATAGCTACATTCACCATCTCACTTAAGCTTGGAAATATTATCGTGTTTTTATTAAGATAGCAAATTTGATTGAATTGTCGAAGAACATTCAATTGAATTGACACATTAAAATGAGTGATTCTAAAACCATTGCCTTTTTCATCAAAGCTTCTCATTCACTGAGACAAAATGAAGTGGGTCCCACCATACAATATAAAATAGGTCTCACTCCATTGTGTGAGTGAGAAATTTCCATGAGTAAATGCCTCTCATTAAAATTGATATGTCCCAGGAGTTTCTATATCATGTAGAGAAGGGTTTATAATTTTTTTTTTCAAACAATGACACTTTTGTACTATATAAAAAAAAATAAAAGCAACCCTAATTCTATCCTAATCAAGAAGTTTTTTAAAAAAATTATTTAATAAATAATGTGATATTTTTATATTAATTTTATATTAAATTATGACATAATATGTATCATATTATTTGAAAATTGCTTTGAGTTTTATTTTTTATTTTTAAAAATCTAAGCATTGCTCCAAATGAAATTCACATCAAACAACCTTTTCTTTCTTCAGATCAAAGGACATCAAATATAAAGAATAAAAAAAAAGGAAGAGAAATTGGAAACAGCAAGTCCCCTCCTTTTCCATTGGCGTTACTTGTCTCTCTCTCTCACGCCTCTGGCAATATTGTCTTCCCCTGACCAAAAATATCACCGCACTTCCCTGCCGCAAGTTTGGAACGTATTTTGCTTCCCTGCAACAATACTATCATTGCATGCTTTGAAAAATAAAAAATAAAAAAATCAGCCACACCAAACCATAAAAACACTCTCTGTAACTAATCATCTCCATCTTCGTACACCCCCATTCACGAACACTGTCTTCTCCCACTCACGTTCTGTTGGTTGAGCTTGGTGGGTCTTCTAAGCTTTGAATCAACTGGGTCTTTGAGTTTCAATGGGACCCATTAGAGGATTCAAGAGGAGGAAGAAGGTAGAGAAGGTTGACCAAAATGCCCCCCTCCCTTCGATGCGGTCCCAACCCCTGCCCTTGGATTGGTGGGATGACTTCTCCAAGAGGATTACTGGTATATCTACCTTAAAATCTTATTTTGTGAAATCTTTGTTTGCTTTTCTTGATTTGTGTTGTTGAGCTTTTCTTGCTATTGGTCTTTCTGGGTCTGCTTGGAATGGTGTTTGTGAGGATTGAGGGCATTAGTTAGGTTTTCTCTGTATATGGTGAAATTTCAGAACATGGGCCAAATACAGTTTAATGTAAATTAGTTTATTTCTGGTTGTATCTTTCCTTCAAATATGCCCATTTGGAACATACAACGCACTTGGTTCTGCCATTTTCTGTTGCATTCCAGCTTGTCAATATCTTTCTTCTCAGTTTTCTTGTATATATATCTCTGATGCTCTGGTTGCTGAGAAGACAATGGTAAGAGAATTATGAATGTAATATTTATATATCTAAGTTAAGTGATCCCAGCCAATGACGAGCTGGGGGGAGAGGAAAAAGAAAAGTTGACCCTAGCTTATTAAAAGGATATTTTGTTTATTAACTCTAGGTAATTTACTATATTCGCCATAAGCAAAGAACCATCATTGGTATAGGTTGGGTCAAAAGGGTTTCCATAGTTGGATAATGATAGCCTGAAAGTATGTAGTATCTATGGGAATTTGATAATTATGTCAGAAAGCTTAGTAAATAGTATATTTTGGTCAATTGGTTCATTTGGCTAAAATTTGTGGGAATTGGTCTGAACCTGATATTATTTAACAAATATGCATGGTTTAGACTGTTTATAAATTAGGGTATTTTGGTTGAGAGTAAGGGGTTTTGGCTAAAAGGTCAACTAAATGTTAAACAGTAAGCGATTATGAAGTCACAGAAAACTCAATGGATTTGTAACTACTCATTGGCAGAAAGGGCTTTGTACATGTTACATAATTTTGACAATTTCTTATTTTGAGTCAATGAGCTACCAATGGCAAAGGGAGTTGCTAGCACTATCTAATGACTCCGTTTTGTACTTTCCCCCCCGCACAATGCGCCTCTGGGAAAGGTTCAACTCAATCCCAACATGGTTCTCTGTAACTGGACGAATTCGGCAATAAAGTTTATTGCCTTCCTTTTTGGCTATTGACCGGTCTTGACTTCAGGCAGTTCCACCAGTTTATTGCCTTCCTTTTTAGCTATTGACCGGTCTTGCCTTCAGGCAGTTCCACCACTAGGGGGCTAGGCTAGGGGAAAACAACAACTACAACACGGATCTACTGACAGACGGCGTGCTAAAACCAATATTAGGAGTAAAGAGATTAATGAAGCATATAGAGATATTGTCCTTACTTTTTCTTAATTTTTGAAGATTTACATAGTGCACCATTTTTTGTTATTTCCTTGATGTTGATTTGCATATCAGAGAAGTTGGGAGACTTTTTGAAGTGCATAATGTAGTTGCTGTACCCTAAAGTTGATAGATAGCTAGTTAAGGTCAATTAAAGTTTATACTGAAAGTAACACCATAAAATCATCTGGCCGGGGCTTCATGTAAGTACTTTTGAGAAAACAGGAAAAAGATTTATTTGCTTCATTACTTTCTCTCTTTTTGGTACAAAGCAAATATCTGAAGCATTTTCTTTAACTTGTAAAGCAAAAAATGGTGCTTATAGTGAAAAAAAGCAAAAATGCATTGTTGCACTGTTGCTGGTGGTGGCACTAGTGGCATTTGAGTGGAAATATTGTTTGCAGTGGTGTCATGGATGGAGATAGTGACGGTGAAGAAGTGGTGGGTGGTAGTGTATCCTAGTGTGCACTTGTTGGAATCTATACTTCAATCACAAGCTAGGTTGTTCTATTAGTCTTGGAAATCCTAGTAGGAATACCAGATTCATGGAGATTGTTTCTTGTCTCTATAATGGTAGATGCCTATTAATCAGTTTATTACTGGCACCAGGGATTTTTCCATAGTAATACCACAAATTTACCGGTCTTGCTCGGCTCTCTTGCATTGGCAGCTAGAGGCAATTTTGTAATTTGGGATTTTTCTTTGTATTTCACTTGTTTTGCATCTATTTAAACTGTTTAAACAATATTAGGATTCAGTAGGAAATTTTTTGGGTTGAGTTGTCAGAGCTGTTGTAGCATTCAACTGAAAATTTGACATTTTGGTAATGTCTGGTTCATCTTTTATTTATTTATTTATAATATGCCAGGAATCATAAGGGAAAAGCTAGAAATGGATAGATGGAGTTCTCAAGAAAAATCTTAAATGGGCACTTCATTATCAATTGGTTCAAGCGCATTGCTTTCTTAATACATTTGGGAAATAAAGCTCAGACCATGGTTGGGAATACCCATATATATATATATAAATAAAATGTACTCGAAAAAAGTGCCAAAAAAGGGGGCACAGCCCATATACTCATGAAGAATACATATAAATAAATATCAAGCCCCTAGGCACATATCTTCCGAAAAAATAACAAAAGAATCAAGTTCAATCCTAATAGACCGTTTAACACCCATAAAAAAGGGCAAATGGAGCATAGTCTGTTTCAGGGACCCAACAGAGAGCTCCGCCTATTATAAAATTCCTCATATTTCTCCCCCTCCAAATACACCACATGAGACAATGGGGAGTAGTGTCCCACACCTAACCCTTAGATGTCTACAACCAATGGCAGACCTACAGCTTGCTTAGGGGTGGCAATGGCCCCTCCAAAATTTTAGAAATTAGATTTTTTATCCCTATTTTCTGTATTTTTTCAAAAAAAAAAAAAATTAGGAGTTGCCCCCTATTTTTTTTTTTTATTTTTACAAGAAACACTCTTAAATTTGAACATTTATGTTTCCCCCACCCACCCAATTCCATAGTCTAGGTCCACCAGTGTCTACAACCACTGCTCCGACACCAAAAAAACTCAATAATTGGTTTTGGCATAAACCACTAGACACCAAACAAAGAAAATTGAAGATTGCACATCTCATTTGCCACCAAACAAAATTGCAAGAGATGACTTCCTGATTACTTCCGTCATCTTGCACATATAATGCCTGTTAGCCAGCTGTAATCTTTTCTCTTCATATTCTTCATCATAAGGATGGCATCCAAAGTTGTTTCCCACTCAGCAGAAAAAAAAAAGAAAAAGATAGTGGAACTTCTGAGCGCCATATACTTTTGGATGGAAAGTCAGCCTCTCACTCCTAATCAAAGACTGATAGTACAAAAAACACAAAACAAACCTCCTCTAGACATTCTCCATCTGATTGCATCATCTCCTCCTCCCACTCTTGCCCCCTAAAGCAAAAGAAGTGACTTTGTCACTACCCAAAAGCCCTCCTAAAAGCTAGGCACCAGACTACATTTCGGTAGTGCCTGACATGAACTCCACAACAGAAGCATTTTCATTAGCTGTTTTTCAATGCAACTCTGGAAATCTCTCCTTCAACATTACTCCCTCGCACCAAATATCATGCCAAAATATGTGGTCATTTCCAAGTTTCCAACCATAAAAAAGGCCAAGTTAGAGAAAGACTCCCAAACCTTCATAATACCATTCCATGAACCTACCCCATATGAGAACACCACAGGCCTAGACACCCACCCATCCCGTGCATTACCATATTTGCTCTCCACCACCCTACACCATAAAGCTCCCTTCTTAATAGCGAACTTCTAAAGCCATTTCCCTAGAAAGGCTAGGTTAAATTCTCTTGAGTGTTTTTTGATACCCAAGCCACCTAGCTGTATAGGGGAACAAACTGTTGAATTTAAAGGATGACAACAAGACTCAAGTATAAAAATGACTTTTATTAAAACACTTGTACCTAATTATAATACACCATAAAGCCTACAAAAGATCTTCTCACTCGCACACAAAATAGGTACATGACAATGTACCTTACACTACCTCACCAAAAATAGAAATATGTTGGACACAAATACTTTCTCTCACTTCTCTCTCTTACGTGAGACACAATCTCACTCAATGACCTTTATACTATATCTTCCTCTTATTCTTCTAAAGCTCCCTTCTTAATAGCGAATTTCTAAAGCCATTTCCCAAGAAGGGCTAGGTTAAATTCTCCGAATTTTTTAAATACCCAAACCTTTTTCTGTCCTACTGAATGAATCGTCCTCTTATTCTCCTAAAATGTTTTTTTTTTTTTGATATATGAGAGATCTCTGCAAAACCAGTTAGCTGTCTGATATCCCTTGTTTACACCAGTGTATCTGACTATCTTAATAACGCTGGTTTGGTACCTTTTTCTTTGTTTATGCTCAGATGTAATTTGAGAAATCGAGAAAACTCGATGATGAGCCTGCCTAGTGAGTTTCAATTTGCACCTCCGCTGAAGAAACTTCTCATGGCTTAAACTTAGAAAGAATCCAAACTCTGGATTTTAATCGCACTTTCTGAAAAAACCCTTTTGATTCATTTATGTGGGGACTAACGATTTCCTGGAAGGATCAGGTTGGTCTCATGTCAATGAGGACAATGATTGAGACTATATTCCTAAACAATTATTGAAAAAACTTACAGAGAAGGAAGTATCTTTTCAGCTATTATAGACTTAAGTGAAAAAGGATATTAGAATATTGTAATGTTGGTTGAAAACTAATCCGGAGGTATTATAGAAAAAGAATGGATGAATTAGGAAGAATAGAGTGGTAAGCTTATCAACTATTTATCAAGAAAAAGCATGTGTATCAACTATCCTAATGATAATCAGGGTTAAGAAAGAACTTAGCAGCAATATGCTTATATCAGGCTGCTTCCATTTTGTAGTTCCTACACTGATTATGAGTGAACTTCTGGTGAATTTACAGCATGTTTCAGTGATGCCGTATTAGTTCATAGCTTCTACATTGGTCATTGGGTGAACAACATATACAATTCAAGATGACGTTTGTTGGGGTGTGTGTGTGTGTGTGTGTGTATTTACAACAGTGTGGGCTCATGACCCAGAGAATTTACTAAAAAAATTTCATTTTGATGGGGTATTATGGAATCTAAGGCTATATAAATGATGTGAAATGAAACAAAGTTCAAAGGGGGCAACTTCTGCAGACCATAAATCAAGATATAGTGATAATTGATAGTTAGGATGAGACATACCTTTTACTGACCATAAATCAAATGCATGTTTGAAATTAAAAAAATCACTTTCATATTATGGATACATGTGGAAAGTATTGAACATGCATCTAGGAGTTTCCATAAAGTATCATTATCTAATACATATTGATATGTATACTACTCGCTAGAAGTATTCTTGCTACTTGGGTTTATTCAATTGCATTGGGGGAGAAGGGGGGATTGGGGGCACTTGGAAGAATATAATCACGTCCAATCATGTGATGAAATGACTCTATTAAGATCATTCATACATGCACATGAATACCCAATAATGGGCAACAAGAAAGTTATTGCAAGTTGAAAGCTTTAGTAAGAGTGGAGAAGGCTGAAGAACTATGAAGCACGGTACTTTATTTTGCTTCACGTATCCATGTCAGACACGTATCGGACACACGAAAAAAGAGTGTCTCATCTTTCTGAATTTCGAATACGTCCCGGACACGTTATGGACACGTGAAGACAATATGAATCAATTTCTCTTTTGTATTCAATGTAATGTGTTACATATAATGACTCTATATATAATATACAATGAGAATTGGAAAATAGAAACAACAGAGAAAAGGAAACAAAGAAAAAAAGGAAATAAAAAATATGTCACCTAATCAACCTAAATCTCCTACCATAATCCTCTCTAAATCATAATCACATTCAAAAATAAATCCCACTCAATTATCCGGGATTTCTACACTCCTCCTCAAGTTGGGTCATAGATGTTGATCATATCCAACTTGCAGATAAAATCTTCAAAGCTGGACCTCTGTAGACCCTTAGTGAATATATCTGCTAATTGTTCCCTTGTAGGGATGTAAGTCATGCAAACTGTCCCTTTCTCAATTTTCTCCTTTATAAAATGCCTATCAACTTTTATGTGTTTCGTTCTGTCGTGCTAGACCGGATTATGGGAAATGCTAATAGCGGCTTTGTTGTCACAGTAGAGTTTGATGGGAAGCTCTATTGTGATGTGTAGTTCCTCTAAGAGCTTCTGTAACCACAACCCTTCACACATCCCTTGTGCAACAGCTCTGAATTCAGCTTCAGCACTACTTCTAGCAACCACATTCTGCTTCTTGCTCCTCCATGTTACTAGATTTCCCCAAACATAGGTACAGTAGCCTGTGGTAGACCTTCTGTCTTCTACTGATCCTGCCCAATCTGCATCTGTATAAATTTTCACCTTTTTACTGTCTCCTTTCTTAAAGAATAAACCTCGCCCTGGAGAGCCTTTCAGATATCTGAGAATCTTATATACTGCTTCTAGGTGACCTTCCTTTGGTGAATGCATATGCTGACTGATCACACTCACGGCAAAAGCAATGTTAGGTCTGGTGTGAGATAGGTATATCAATCTACCTGCTAGTCTCTGATATCTTTCTCTATCTACTGGTTTTCCAGCGTCTTCCATTCTCTTTACTGCCTCGATCGGAGTATCGCTTGGCTTGCAACCAAGCATCCCAGTCTCAGTCAAAAGGTCGAGTACATACTTTCTCTGAGATACACTAATTCCTTTCTTTGACCTGGCCACTTCCATACCCAGAAAGTATCGCATTTGACCTAGGTCTTTAACCTCAAATTCTGTGGCTAAGACCTTCTTCAATCTTTCTATCTCTCCTGTGTTATCTCCAGTAAGAATGATGTCATCAACATATACAATCAGAATGGTCCTACTTCCATCATTGGATTGTTTGATGAACATCGTATGATCTGACTGTCCTTGTTGATATCCTTGATTCTTCATCACTTTTGCAAATCTATCAAACCATGCCCTTGGTGATTGTTTAAGTCCATATAGGGATTTCTTCAGTTTACATACTCTGGTTTCATCTCCTTCCTTGTAAACTCCTGGAGGTAGCGTCATGAACACTTCTTCTTCCAGTTCACCATTCAGAAAAGCATTCTTGATGTCGAATTGGTGGAGTGGCCAATCCAGATTTGCTGCCAAGGACAAGAGTACCCGTATAGTGTTCAGCTTTGCCACGGGTGCAAATGTCTCGGTGTAGTCAATACCATATGTCTGAGTGAACCCCTTTGCAACTAGGCGAGCTTTGTATCGTTCCACTGTACCATCCACCTTGTACTTCACTGTGAATACCCACTTACAGCCTACTGGCTTCTTCCCTTTTGGTAAAGACATTACTTCCCAAGTTTCATTTTTTTCCAATGCTCTGATTTCTTCCATTACTGCTTTTCTCCACTCTGGAATGCCCAAAGCCTCTTGGATATTCATAGGAATCTGGATCCTGTCAAGGTTAGACGTAAAAGCACGACATTTGGCTGAAAGAGTTTTGTAGGAGACAAATTTTGAAATAGGATGGGAAGTACATGAACGAGGTTGTTTTCGAAGAGCAATAGGTAGATCATCAAGATTTGTTACCTGGTCAAGATTGGATTTTGGCTCATAAGGAGTCGGAGCTATCACCGGTTCTGACTCTTTTGGTGCTTCGGATGTGAAGATCTCATCAGTCTTTGATTTTGGTCTCCTTGAATAAACAAGTGTCTCCCTGCCTTTTTGTTTTTCCATATCTCCCCCTGAGTTCAAGATTCCTTCTGTGTTGGACAAGGAAGGAGGAGGTGTACTGTGAGGGATGGACTCAAAGATAGCCATATCAAAGTCTATATCAGAATGTTGAGCTTCTCTCAAGAACTCCCCCTGAAGCGAGTAGTAGGGAGTATGCTCAAAAAATGTGACATCCCGACTAATATATAACTTCTGTGAGAGAGGATCATAGCATTTGTAACCCTTTTGAGTAGGGGAATAGCCAAGAAAGACACATTTGAGAGCTCTGAGATCCAATTTGTTACGTTGGGAAGCGTGAATGTGGACAAACACTGTGGACCCAAAGACACGGAGAGGAAGAGAGGAACTGATGCGAGAATTAGGAAAGATCTCCTGGAATTTTTGAAGAGGAGTTGCAAATGAGAGAACTCGACTAGGCATTCGATTGATGAGAAATGCAGCGGTCAGAATGGCATCACCCCAAAAAAAATTTTTCATGAGAGGTAAACATTAAGGCACGAGCTATCTCAAGAATATGTCAGTTTTTTCTTTTAGCAACCCCATTTTGTTGGGGGGTTTGAACACAGGAACTTTGATGAATAATACCTTTGTCTTGAAAGTAAGGGCTTAAGGAAGAATTGAAATATTCTGTGCCATTATCAGTGCGAAGAATCTGGATTTTGGTGTGAAATTGGGTGTAAATCATGTTGTAGAAATTTATGAATACCGAGTGAACCTCAGATTTGTCATTTAGTAGAAATACCCAACAGAGACGAGAATGATCATCGATAAATGTTATAAACCATTTTTTGTGGGTCCGATTAGATATTCGTGAAGGGCCCCAAAGATCACTGTGTATTAGGGTAAAAGGCAGTGATGGTTTATAAGAAGATGTGGGAAAACAAGTACGATGATGTTTTGCGAGTTCACAAACTTCACATTGTAAATCCAAAGGAGTTTTATTCAAACAAAGTGATGGAAACAATTGTTTTAAATATTGAAAACTAGGGTGACCCATTCGTTTATGCCATAACAAAAGATCACTATCCCTAGGACTAAATGCAGAATTACAAAGAGGAGGACGACACTGTTTATTCATGGGAACATCATCAAAGTAGTAGAGTCCCTCGCATTCCTTAGCATTGCCAATCGTCTTCCCCGATGATAGATCCTGAAAAACACAATGAGAAGACAAAAAAATAGCTGAGCAATGAGATTGTTTGGTTAGCTGACTAATAGATAACAAATTGCAAGAAAGATTAGGAACATAAAGAACAGATTCCAAAGTAATAAATTCAGAGATACGGATACTCCCCTTGCCAGCTACTGGGGATCAAGAACCATCTGCAATTTTTATTTTCAAATTACCAGCACAAGGTGAATATGTAGTGAATAAATAATGAGCATCAATCATATGGTCAGATGCACCTGAGTCAATAATCCAGGGAGTATGATTTAAAGTGGAACTAAGGGCTGACAAAAAAGTACCTTTGTGGGCTAAGGAACCCGATGGCAGTTGATTAGAGGACTGACCCGAGGTTTGAAAGGTCGAAAATAGAGCATAAAGTTTCTCAAGTTGCTCGGGGTTAAAACCCCCACTAAAGGGCTGTTCAGTAGAGGCCTGGTATCCATGAGATTTATTAGACTGTCTGGGCTTCTAATCTGCAGGCTTGCTATGTAAGGTCCAACAGGTATCTTTGGTATGGCCCGATTTTCTACAATACTCACAAAAGGGACGTTTATTTTGTTTTGGGCCAGATCCATGATTTGGGCCGGATCCATTATAAGACCCATGAAGCCCATGGCTTATAAGAGCTTCCAATCCGCCAGGTATATGGGTCTGTCTCGACCCGTTGGACGACCCACGCGATACCCCATCTTCTCCCTCAGAGACGAGATTCGACTGTGAACCAGATCTGCCCGTCGTCACCATCCCTCGACTCGCAAGGGTAGAGCCCTCAATTCCTGTCTCTGCTTTCTCCTTCAACATCACCTTCCGTCTCTGTTCTTCCCGTCGTACCTCGGCGAAGACTTCACGGATGGAGGGAAGTGGTCGTCGACCCAGGACTCTGTTGCGAACATCGTCGAGGTCGCGATTCAGCCCTGCCAGAAATTCGAACACCCTCTCGGCTTCCATTCGTTTCTGGAATCGAACACTATCACCCGTGCACTCCCAGTCTTCACCACAACTGAGATCGAGTTCTCGCCACAGTCCCAGCATCTCGGTGTAGAATTCTGTGACTTCCCGATCTCCTTGTTTCAACTGCCACAGCCTTGTTTTGAGTTCGAAGACCTGTGACGCATCTCCGGCATCTGAGTACGTCTCTCTCACAGCGTCCCAAACGTCTTTGGCAGTCGGGAGGAACATGTAAGTTCTACCGATGGTTGGTCTCATGGAGTTGATCAAGCATGAAGTGATGAATGAATTCTTAGAACGTCATTTTTGGAGAGCCGTTGCATCACTGGAGGGAGGCTGCTTAATCTCGCCTGTCAGGAAACCCAGTTTTCCTCTGCCGTCAATAACCAGCTTGATGGATTGGGCCCATTCTCGGTAATTCTTTTCATTCAATTTCTCTATGGTGAGATGGAATGAGGGATTCTCAATTGCAACAGTTGAACTCATGGAAGTGATGGTCTCTGACTCTCCTTCCTGAGTTACCGACTGGGTAGATTCATGGCTGGCGGCCATATTGTGCTAGGGTTTTTCGTATCCCTGCTCTGATACCATGAAGACAATATGAATCAATTTCTCTTTTGTATTCAATGTAATGTGTTACATACAATGACTCTATATATAATATACAATGAGAATTGGAAAATAGAAACAACAGAGAAAAGGAAACAAAGAAAAAAAGAAAATAAAAAATATGTCACCTAATCAACCTAAATCTCCTACCATAATCCTCTCTAAATCATAATCACATTCAAAAATAAATCCCACTCAATTATCCGGGATTTCCACAACACGCTATGGACACGTTTTTGGAAATTTTTTTGGGATGTTTTTTTGATTTATTTTTCCTTCTCTTTCGCTTCTTCTCCACTATTTTTTTATACACAAACAAATATATATAATAGTTAACAAATTTGTTTTGAAATTTGAATCATGAATGTTGATTATTAAACCAAATTCTTAAATTTTTATTCATTGACTTTTTTATTTTGATATATTAATAATATTTACATGATTTGCGTATTTTAATGCCAATTTTGATTGAAATAATATTAAAATTTTATTATATAGGCATATAAAATATATCTATATATATATATATATTCAACGTGTTCTCAACGTATCTATGTCCTACTTTTTTGAAAAATTTCATGTCCGTGTCATATCGTATCCGTGCCCCGTGTCCGTATCCGTATCCATATCTGTACTTCTTAGCTGAAAAAGATGCAAAAGAATTGGCAAGAAGTAACTTGAATGATGGAAGCCATGTGCCCTAACAAAGCTAGTCTTGCATTGTTATTTCATGTTTGCTTTAATAAATCTTATAATTGTTGGGTGTTTATAACCGTTACATAATTTGCCTAACAAGGGTAAGTTTGTGAACATGAGATCAAAATATTCCATGGACAATTGACAAGATGGAAGAAACAATATTTGTCTATGAAAGGCATGTTGACGTTAATTAAAAGCACGTTGGCAAGTCTCCCTACATAATACATGTCTTTTTCCCTATTCCAGCATCAATGTAGTGTAAAGAGTTTTTTTTTTTTTTGGGGGAAGGGAAAGAGGGGGAAAAGAAATTGTATCTATTGAATTGGGATAAGATTCGGATTCTGGTAAAGGAGGGAGTTTGGGGGATTAAAGTGTCGAGGGTTTTTAATAAGGTCCTTTTGGGGAAATGGCATTGGCGCTTTGCAAAGGAAGAAGGGGCATTGTGGAGGAGATGTCATTGAGCCAAGTATGGTTGTGAGTCACATAAGTGGATTTCGAAGGAATCCCGGGTTCATTTTTTGGCTGGATACTTGGTGTGATGATATTCATTTGGAGGAAAAATTTCCTCATTTGTTCCAATTGACTATGGTAAGACCAAAAAAAAAAAGAAGGCCGGGGTGGTGGATTATTTGGTGAGCTCGGAAGAGGGTCCCATTCGGAATCCTTTTTTTCAAAGGGATTGTTTGGATTGGGAGGTGGAACAGGTTATTGGTTTATTGCAGATGCTTCAATAACATACTCCTAAAGGAGATGACCTGGATGCGATGAGGTGGAAGACGGATACAAGTGGGAACTTTTCTATAAAATCCTACTGTAAGGAGTTGGCGCGGAAGGGGAGATAAGAATTTTCCATGGAAAATGGTGTGGTCTTCGAAGGCACCGGCCAAAAGCTTGCTTTTTTGGTTGGACATTAGCATGGGGAATGGTCCTTACAATGGACAACTTACAAAAGAGGGGATTTAGCCTAGCTGGTCAGTGTCCCATGTGTTTATTGGACGGGGAATCTATTAATGATCTCTTTTTTCATTGTTCATATGATACAGAAATGTGAAACTTGTTATCTCTCTTTTTGGATGTCGTTGGGTCATGCTATCTTCGTAATGGATTTTTTGAAAGGGTGGATGGGGGGGATGTGGTAAGAAGACGAGAAAGATGATATGGAGAATGGTGCCCATTTGTTTGTTTTGGAGCATATGGAAGGAAAGGAATCAACTGATTTTTTAAGAGAATTCGCTGTCTACATGTAAATTCAAGGATAGTTTTTTGAAAACATTATTTTTTTGGGGTTATAGAAGCATACTCCTCATTTTTTAATACTTTTGTAGATTTTTTGGATAACATGAGACTCTTGTTTTTTGGTCTTACTCATCAAAAAGAAAAGAAAAGGAAAAGATCCACTAATAAATTTTACAATAGTGAGGGATAAGCTTTTTGGCTTGACATGGGAAACTTGAAGTGCACCCTGCACAACTATAAACATTGAAGGTTCACAGTTGAGGATATATTTACAACTCTTAATAATATGGCTGTCGGTAGTCATGATAATGTGGTACGTTTGAAAATCATTTTTGAAAAGATAATTTAACATGGAAATCTTGATATTACTTAATTCTTTTTTAAGATGCACTCTAATAGAATGGGTTCTGATCTCAAATTTAAATGAAATGGTTCATTTATAGATATGAGAGCTGTAGGGAGTACGGACATAGAAATTTATATTGGTTGCCTTTATTGCCAACTAATGATGCCATTGAGAACAACCCAGCAGTGTGGATTCCCTCACTGAGAGTTTGTGGATACTCAAACTGAGTCCATGTCATTGTTCGACAGGCTAAATCCAGATGAGATCTCGCAACCAGACACAAAATCTAGATTTGGTGATATATCAATAAGTTGTCCATCAAACTGTTTGCAACCAGCATTTTTCTCTTCTTTTTTTCCCCCACCGAGATCATTAATGATTTTGGTGAATTTTTCATCCCCAAGGCCAGTAGATGTATGGTTTTCCTGGATGGATTTTAAAACAGTGTTTTGCATGACATATAGTAAAATTATAACTACTAATTTTTTTTTTCTGGACTTTGTTGCAATTTGTTACACTGGGCTATTGATATCCAGGAAAGTTTTGTCCTGAAAACCAACATGTGATTCATTTCACAATCTCAGGAAGAAAAGAGACCCTGACAAGGTTCTATGACTCCCCAAGACCCTCTTTCTGACCCTTGCCAATCCATATGTCTATACATCCATTACAATTTACAAGAGACAAGTAGTAATCTTTGTTGTATAACACTTGTGCGGAAGGTTTAGACTTTAGAGTCAATTCTGATTCCTGATTCCTACTATTTGATCTCTTAGTTGTTAGTTTTTTTTTTTCCTTCTCATAAACCAGCTCTCGCCAAGTGTGTGTGGATAATATCTTGAATGTAAAAATCTAATCTCAAAAAGTTAGAACTTCAAGGGTTTTACTCTACTAGTTTCTTGGATCATCTGGCAGAAACCTCATGCTCAAGTAATGACATATTTTTTTGATGACCTGGAAATGTAAATAGGATTTGGTTCAGTATGATTACTACAGGAATTAAATTTATCACTGCAGAATAATTGCCTTTCTTTTTGGGAGTCTCGTTAAATTTGTAGTGCATAAATTCTTGTGCTGCAAACTAATAATGCTGACGGGTTCTTTATAAAACCAATTTCTAGATTTAGTTTTCTTTAACACCAATAACAAGGACTTGCTTTCTGAAGGAAGTTTTTGTGTTATAGCTTGAGAAAGGTCTTTCCTTAACTGAACAAAATATGTTTCTGTGCAAATCATTCCTTGTTATTTTCCCTCTGATACTTGAATGATGCATAACAAGGTGAACTAAAGAGTAGGCATGCAGCAACTAAAGAGGTGAATTACTGAATAGCCATGCTCAAACTATCCTGGATAGAAATTGTTAACATTACCATGGAAGTGCTCCCTTTTGATATAAATACATTATTTATCAGGGAAAAAGATAGTTATGAGTTAATCTGAATATCTTCTTGTTGAATGTTTGAGCATGTTGTTTGTCATACTTTCTTAGAGTTTCCACCTCTGCTATGAATATAATGTGGTCCCCACACTCAACCATTCAGAGTGCAATTTTGTCTGCTATGTGAAAACCACCATTTCTTGTGCTTTAATTGTACCCTAGTAGAGAGGTGGATCCTGAGCAGTGGCATTACTGTTTGTTTTTCTCCGGGAACATTGATTATAGCGTCTCAACCATCACACCCTTGAATATTTATTTCCTAGTTATTGTTGGTTTTCAGGGCCTTTATCCCAGTCAAAGGATTCAGCTAAATTTGAATCTATTTTCAAGATTTCAAGGAAGACATTTAACTACATTTGTTCACTTGTAAAAGAAGAGATGATGGCTAAGCCTGCCAACTTCATGGATATTAATGGCAAGCTCTTGAGTCTAAATGATCGAGTGGCTGTTGCTTTAAGAAGGCTGAGCTCTGGGGAATCATTATCAGCGGTTGGCGATTTGCTTGGGATAAACCAATCAACTGTTGCACAAATAACCTGGCGGTTTGTGGAAGCCATGGAAGAAAGAGGGCTCCACCATCTCCATTGGCCTTCAACAGAAGCAGAGATGAAAGAGATAAAGTCCAAGTTTGAGAAAATCCGAGGCCTTCCAAATTGTTGTGGTACCATTGACACCACGCATGTCATGATGTGTCTGTCTTCAATTGACCGATCAAATAACGTCTGGTGTGACAGAGAGAAGAGCCACAGCATGATCCTGCAGGCAATCGTGGACCCAGAGATGAGATTCCGTGACATAGTCGCTGGCTGGCCAGGAAGTTTGAGCGACTCTCTTGTGCTCAAAAGCTCAAGTTTCTTCAAACTTTCTGAAGAAGGGAAGAGGCTAAATGGGAAGCAGATTAAGTTGTCAGATGGAACAGAATTAAGGGAATATATAGTTGGGGATGTAGGATTTCCCCTTTTGCCATGGCTTCTCACTCCCTATCAAGGACAGGAACCTTTCTGATTTTCAGGTTAACTTTAATAAGCGGCATTTTGCAACCCAAGTGGTGGCTCAAAGGGCATTGGCGAGGTTGAAGGAGACGTGGAAAATTATTCAAGGAGTGATGTGGAGGCCTGATAAGAATAGATTACCAAGGATTATTCTTGTTTGCTGCCTGCTGCACAACATAGTCATTGATTTGGAAGATGAGGTGAAACATGAGATGCCCATGTCTCATCATCATGACTCTGGTTATCGTCAACAAACTTGTGATTCTATTGATAAGTCTGCCTCAGTTCTGAGAAACAAGCTGTCTCTCTTTTTGTCTGGAAGATTGCCTGCTTGAAAGCATCTTTCTCTCTCACTGTGTGGGTTGATTCCCTCCAATTTATCTGATGACCAACTGTTTTCTCCTGTTAGATGGGAAGTTATGATGGTTAGAGCTATTTGTTGTCACAGGCAATTGTTTACCTTGTGACATGAACTCTCATTTTTTTTTTCCAGATTTATTTAAAAGCAACTGTGAATCTTGTGACATGTGGTCTTACATTTCAAGTTCCATCTTCAGCTCCTACTGTTCAGGACTTGAGAATGGAAGGCAATGAATCTGCAAGAACACAGAATACATAGTGAACAAGATGCTAAGACATTTTATAGATCTCTGCTTGCTCAAATGTGCATTTTTTTCATGTAAAGAGAGAGAAACCTCAAGCATCAGATAAGCTTTCTATTCTTCTTATGTACTATATAAAAAAAATGGATGCTTAACTTTGAAATGAAGATAATGAATGGGTGAAAAACGCTTGACAATACATTAAAGAATAACATGTTTTTGAAAGGGACACCGACAGCTAATTTGCCACTTTATTTATTGAGTAGCTTTAGTTGAAGTGCTTAGATTTCCTTGTACTCTCTTATGTCCATATAACTATAAGAATAATCATAATATAATTTTAGGAATACTAGTAATATGATTTAGGAGTAGTTGTGATGTTAGGATCCGAGGTTCTTTTTAAGTGGTGTAAGTATTCATTTTTTTTCGTTAATTGACAGTGAAGCTTGATTTCTCTTCTCACTATAATCGTCATATTTTGTATAAAGAAATGATATGAGTAGTTGTAATGTTGAAAATTTCAAATAGGATCATCAATACACACGAGAAAATGAGATTGCAATTACTTACTTGTGTCTCTCATTCAAGTGAGTGATGCAAACTTTACTTATTTTAAGAAAAAAAATACAGCTTATATCGCATTGTGATTTGCTTTGATTTTACTCGTAGTTTTTGTAATTTGAAAACGTTATACTATTACTTTTTATAGTCGTAACTTAAATGTCAAATGTAACGAAATTAATGAAAAATAATAATAATAAATTTCAGAATAAAAATTTATACTTTATTCTCTCATACGATAATATTTTACTCCCTTAGTGCTTGCTTATTTAAGAACATATTAAGCCATTATCATTTTATATAGGAAATATAATCTTTCTAGGCCATGTTTGTTCACTGGCTTAGCCAGATTGGACAATTTAATCTACGAAAAAAATTTAATCCCTTATTCACCGGCTTAGCCATATTGGACAATTTAATCCCTTCATTTGATTGTACTAGTGACAGGAAGTCTCATGCGACTATTATTCTAACATTATTAGTATTAAGAATGATAACGGGACGGGTTTGGAGTGAGGTGACCCTTTTCTAACTCTGATCCTATTTATATTTTCCGTCTGTGATCCCGCTCCATCCCGCCTTGTTTAGAGATTTATTTTGACTCCAATCCCGATTTCATTTATATTTCTTGACTTTACCCCGCTCTTGCCCGAACCCCGATATATATTTTTTAAGTAAATTAAAATTTTTATTTTAATAAGTAAATTAATTTTTTTTGACCATAATAACTAATACAAAAAAAATATGAGTGTGATATGAAAAATTTTAAAACTAATTTTATATAATGTTATTTACTAATAAATATAGTGTATATAAAAATAAATAAATAAAATTTAATATATAAACGAGCGGAATAACTATCTCCTAAACTCGTTCCGAACCTAACATAATTTTAAGAGCCATATCCCAATTCTTGCCTGACTCTGTTTAAGAGTATTCCATACCAATTTCATTACAGACGAGGTCGGGCAGGGCGGGTTTGGACGGGACGGACAAATTGCCATTCCTAATTAGTACCTGCAATATTAATCCTCCCTTATGTCGTTCAAACAAACAGGGGCGTTATAGCATTCCTCATTCCTCAAATACTGTGTTGGTTAAGGCTGGAAACCAGTTGATACTGCTAAGAAATCACCCGAATTGGGTTTTTAGGGTTTATAGGGAATGGACGCTAACAAGTTCGATGCAAAAAAACTACTCAAGGACAAGAAATTCTGGGTCGCTTCTTTCCTCATTGCTTGGGCTGCCTGCTCTCCAGGTATCTTCATATGCACACACTACGCATATATAGATATATATGTGATATATATTTATCAGCTTCATTTCATGATCGACCTTGGAAAGCGATTGATAAACTGTCTTCGAATTGGGGTTGCAGGGCCACATGATGTGGATACAGAGGCAAGACTCCTTCAAGCAGAAGTTTGGAACCCTAGACCAAAACAATGATCAAAAAGACTGATTGAGGATCAAACTTCAAATGACTGTTCAAAAACTTGTGAGAGGTTAAGACTGGTTTTTAAAGTGCATTCCACTGCTTGATATTTGAATTTAAATATCAAAGAATGTGACGAATACTAATGAAATTTCTAACAAAATGGGTATGGATTGATACTCATTTTTTTAATATTTATATTTATATTTTTCATTTTTCTTTCTTTCATTGGATTGCTTAACGTTGTAAATTATGGTGTTTAGCTTGGATATGATAATTTGATTCAAATGAAAATTCTGTTTTAGATAAATATATCATTGGCTTGCTTGAATATTATGAATTGCAATATGTTTGTTTGGAATGATAATTTGACTTGAAATGCGGAATTGTTTAGATAAATATAGATGATGCACACACACACACACACACACACACACACACTAGAAAGCAGAAGAAAACAAATATCTGTGTCTATCCTCGTTCTGTACTTGCTGTGAGTGTTGTGTAGTGTACTTAATGGTCGCTGACAGTTTTAGAGCTTTTTAGGAGACAGCTGTTTTTTTTTTTCACCTTAGAAACAACTGTGTGTGTGTGTGTGTGTGTAGTCAAGACGAGTACTCCAACTTGTTAAACCCAGAGCACGAAATTTGGATCAATAAGGAAAATTTTATGTAATAAGAAATGGTCTATAGTTATTTGCCTAAGGTTTATAATGTAATGTTTGGTGAAACTACACTTTAAATCTACACATCACTGGAAAAAATTGTAAATGCAAATGCAAATTCCATAACAATGATGCGAACTATTGATTAGGAAATTTGTGCATGTGTCAAGACATGTATCTCTGAAGCATTACTTTTATCTCTCAATTTATATTTGATTGACTTGCTTAGGTGTTATAGATAATATTGGATGAGTTAAATCTGATTAGTCTGCTCAAACTCTTAAGATTTTGTTCATCACAACTTAAGCAGGAATGGAACATAAAGTAATAAAAACAGAACCAGTCACTTCTGTGTTTGAATTGGTGTGTACTGTGTAACTAGGTCCATAACATTGTCGAGGAAGTTGGACTGCATTTCTTTGGAACATGCTTTCTGCTAAGAAAGAAAAGAAGCACAAGGGAAAACACATTAACAAACAGGAAAATTTGGATAAAAGATGACTAGACAGGGGCGTAATTTGCATTAATAACAAAACAATTTCTTTAGGATAAGAGATAAGTGTAGAAACTTGTACTAACAAGTTATGTTATCAGAGCAATTGAAAGAGCATGAGTGAAAGTGTGAGAGGGATCATTTTAAGAAACTTATATAGTCTACAACAATATTACCTACAACATGGAATCGTTATGGTACATGAAATGAAAACAGGAACATTCAATTAGTAGATTTTTTCAGATCAGTTTTGTTAGAACGAATTACTGTTTATTTGAAATGTGAAATATTTTTTGCTCGTATTTGCAATAAAATGCATGTGTGTGTGTGTGTGTATACCAGAAAACTCCTATGAACCCAGGCCATTATAAAATAAAAACTCCAATGATGTATGAATGTATTTTCTTGTTTAGTTGCATAATTTTTTTGGAGACTTGAAATTTTATATTAGAACGCTAAATCTTGCATTTCAAATCTCAAATGAATCCACAATTGGGATCAGTGCGATCCAATTCAGCAAATCACTAGGGGGAATGAATTGTGATAATTGTGATCCAGGATATCTCAAGAGCACACAACTACTGAAGTTTACGTGTATGTGTGTCTGTATATATGTTGTTGGTGTATTGATCTAGTCCTTTTCTTTTTCCTTTAAATTTCAAATTGATGTAATTAGGTAATCAGTGCCCTGTAGATATAATTGAGAACAACTAGACGATATCATGAATCCTCTTCTTTTGTCAACACACTGTTTAGACAGAATCCATATATGTCCTGGAAGATTAATCTGAAGCCCCATACTTATGTACAACTCGAACATACAATGTTCATGAATTCTATGTCCATCATCTCTATTCATTATCTATTCACTGGCTCTGTTGAAAATCATTATAGAAGTCCCTAAGTTGGCATCTTATGTGCACTAAAGACTTTTGTATAATACTACTTTGGCTAAGTAGAATAAATCCAAATGCAGAAGTCATGACAATGACAATATTTAAATGGAAGGATAACCGCAGGGAGGAAGCTTTAGTGGTTGCTAGGACAACACATCCTTGATACTTTTTGTATGCCTAATATTCTAGCATGATTAGTTTTCCTTCTGAAATAAGATCTTTGTTTGGTTTGAAGAATTGAGGACTGATGTGATTGAGAATTGAAGTTATGCAATTTACTTGTAAAGTGATTAGTAAGATAAAAACTTTGTTGACGATGCTGGAAATGATATTCCTCTCAAAATAAGAGTAGCATTTTTCTTATTCTTCCCAGATGTTTCTTCCTCCCAATTTTATATTTCCCTAAAGTTTAGAGGCTGATGTTATTGATGGATTAGGTAGCGTTTGGTGGGGCTTCTGAGACAGCCCAAAATGGACTTCCCATGCGTGAAAAGTGCTAGATAAAAATAAGGGTGTTTGGCGCCACTACTTTGAATGGACTTCTAGATGAGATCCTCCCATCTGGCGAAAGTCAAACTGGGAACTTCTTGAAAACCCATTCTTTGGAAGCCAGAGCCTATTTAAGTAATTAAATTAAAGTTACATTATACTGATTTCTCATAAAATTTTCCACAATTACATAGACATCTCTTCAAATTTTTAAAATTCCATTGTCTTCCTGTAGTGTATCCCACTGGTGTGCGGGCAAGAATGATTTGTAAAAGACAATGTGTAGAGAACTCTAGCATTGCTCGATGTTTTAGTTCACATGTTACGCATTTAACAAAATTGAAAGAATCTAATACTGAAGAGAATCTCTAAGAGGCACCTTAAAATGTTGAATAACAATTTAATATAAGGTTCATAAATAAGAACCCCATGGAATTGTTTTCCTCACAGGTTGTCTACTTTGTTAATTTGGAACTTTGAATGATTAGTGAAGGAAATGAAAAAAGAAAAATGATTACAACATCTTACACTTCTAAGCAATTCAAAAAATAATCGGTAGAGCATTAAACTAACTGCAATTTTGACTAGCAAAAAACCGATTTAGTAATTTGAAAATAATTCTACTTTGTAACACATCATGAAACCATTTTTCTTATTTTTTTAATTTCTATTTTGCTTTAGTGTAAAATGTAAACATAAAGTTTTTAGTGATTTGTCTTTTTGAACCTTAAATTCAAAAAGTATACTTGAAATAGAGGTGTTTATCTAGATAAGTCTATCATGGATATCGTTATACAAGTCTATCATAGATATTGTTTGCAACTGATGTGAGACGCTAACAATACTAATTAGTAGTCGTGAGGTGAAATGTTAGATTTGTAAAATTGAAAACTAAGAGTAAATTTATAAATATATATTTAAAAAAAATAACCTTTCACTTAAATGTAATTCGGAATTATATTTCTTATATGATTACCAAGAGACTTTCAAAAAAGTAAACTGACTAAAATTTTAAAACTTAATATATTTAGCATTATAATTTTTCAGTATTAAATATTTTGTTAAATAAAAAAGTAAAATATATATATATATATATATATATATATTTCTAAAAACTAAATCTCCACTACTGGTGTGGTCACTGGTGGAACATGGAGCCACACGGGGGCTGACAAACTTTCAAAAATCTTTATTTTTATAAGAATTATTTTAAAAAATAGGGATTGTTCTATAATTTTTTTTATATTTTACAAAAGATGTACTTAAATTTAATTTAATTTTTAATTTTATTTATCTCATAAATTAATGATATTGACCTGGGGTGTCAATTTTTGACACGAAACGATAACACGACATAAAATTAACAAGTTTAAATTAAACATAAATGAGTTTAGGTCAAAAATGGATTGACACGTACAACACAATGAATAAACATGTCGTGTTTAAATTTTTGTAATGTCAATCCATTTAATGTGATTTAACACATTTAATTATAAAAAAATTACCATGAGTTAAAAGTAATTTGTCTCACATGAAAAGTTTATCAAAGTTTGAAAATTTGTTTACTTATAAAAGAAATTTTTACTTTGTTTTATCTTATGACCAAAGATTATGAAACTTAAAAATTATCTTGATATTTTTTTACTTAAAAGATAAAAAAAAATCAAGTTAATTTTGTCGACATGTGTAATTTATTTAATAAATGAGTCAGTATTTAAATTTTGAATTTTAACATAATTAATGAATATTAATGAACTAAATTGAGACATGTTTGTCTTAACAATGACTTGAACACTACATGTGAATATGAAATGACATTCCCATCTAGAATCGCCAACTTTTGTGTTGAAGTTGGCTGCATGTTACATGGACTTCCGGTACATTTGGTAGGTGCGGATAGACCTGAATTCGTCTTAGATTTGTCTAATTTCCTAATCCATAAGGCACTGGGACACGGCTAAATATTTGAATTATGTAATATCTACTATTCTTTCCCTTGATACATTTTTTAAATAGTGTGTTCATGGTCTCGATTCGTCTAGAATATTGATTTGTCCAATTTCGTAATCCAAAAGACATGACTAGATATTTCAACTGTTACCACTCATTTTCTTATTTCCTATGGTAATCCTTTTTATTTTTAATTTTTATATTTATAAGTATTTTATATGCTGATCTTATATTCTTAATTTTTTATGTAACACGTATGAATAATGATATACTATATTTGAATACTAATTTATATAATTAATACGTGTTTAAGAAAATTTGAACAGTAGCACTATGGCAAGGCGTTAATTTAAAAGACGACAATTTAAATCTATCCAATCTATCTAAAAAGAGTTCGACAAAAAAACTTCTATCAATAGATACGTCTTAGTAATAGGTTGATTATAAAAAATAAAAACGGTTTCACAAATAATATGACAGTGTTATACCAGTTGTTCATTATTCATTGTGAATTTTTTTTTTTTTTAGATTAAGAATGCTGTACTCTATTTAAAAAAAAAAAATTAAAAAACTAATGTATTTGAATTATTGGATAAGCATACTAGATGGATATCTATTGACTGGACAGGCTAAAGACATATCTCACGCTTGGCAGCCATTAGAAGAGATATGATAGCATTATATTAAGTAAATATTACATCATTTTTTCATAAAAAAAAAATTGGTAAGTAGAGTTTTTTCTCCCTTATTTATAGTGGTTATAGAATAAAAATATCTAAAAGAGGTTATTTCATGTGATTGTCATACAGTGTGATGGCAATTGATATAGAACAAGTAATTTTTAACTTTTTAAATTATTGATGATCGGATGTGATACAAGACGACCCAAAAAATGGGTAATTTTTTTTTATTTGAATTTGTTTTAATATATAGAATTTAGTAGTTTTGTATTCAAATTAGTAGTTAACGTGGAGCCAATTAAGTAGTGCAGAATAAGGGCTCTGAGATGATAAAGAAAGTACAATAATTTTGAGAACAAAATGTTGAAAAACATATAATTAAGAAAATTGATAATAATTGTTGGAAAATGATCAAAAAGAAAAAATGTTAAGACGTTTTACAAGACTAGGTTGGGGTTGCTTTCACATAAACAAGTGGGGTTTATCTTCTACGTGACTACTCTTTTAACTGTTAATCAAAAACCAATTGATCTAAAAGTCAAGACATGACTACACTACCAGCAGCCAACTTGGCCATTTTCTGATAACAACATGCAGTGACAGATAAATTACTGACTTTTTTGTGGGTTTTCTTTGACTTGCCAACTGATGTCTCTTTATTCTGTTTTAAGAGTCTCTCTCTCTCTCTCCGTCTGTGCAAACCATTTCCTTTAAGGCCAAGACTAACTGGCCCGGTTGAGATGCTATGCATCGTTTGTGAGGTTCCAAGAAAATTATATACACAGTTGCGTGTAATAAATATATAGACAGCGAGAGAGAGAGAGAGAGAGAGAGAGAGAGAAACAATTGGCAGCGGGTACAGCGGCGACTTCTTCGGATATACGCCCAAATCATACCCTGCAAAGTCATGGCCTCGTAAAAGTCTATATACGAGGACCATATCCATTATAGGTAGGTAATGACTCATGCATTAAATGGAGGGAAAATGATTTGAACATGACTGATTGATTTTGTTACACAAGATTGCTTTCTTACTTATAAATTGATAATTAATATAATGCATTATATTCATCTTTAATAATTATAATGGTAAAAATTGGTCACTTGACTCGGATCTCGTTCAATATTGTTGTGATCCGAAAATTATTGATTCGAGTCACTAAGATTATATTTTATTACTTGGAATAAAATTGCATACATTCAACCTAGTAATGAAGTGAAAAATTTATACTATTTTTGATATTGTCAACCAGCTAAAAATAAAATTTACTTAAAATGGCTATAAATTTAAGTCTCACTTGTTACTTAACAAGCTTAGTGGAAAGTTTTTTTTTTTTTTTTGGATTTAAACTTAGCAAATATATTTCTAAATGCTATATTATCAATTAAAAATCTTGAAACTAATAATTCAGTACTAAAATGTTCAATTTTATCAAATAGTTTCTTAGTTGAATCAACCAGAAATAATAGCATTTCTTAATTTTAAAAAATTGATAAAATTTGTGTTGCCAATAATGGCCAGTTTGAGAACTTAATATGGAAGAGGAGGAATGAGTTATTAGGGTTTAAACACAAGATTATTTATTTATTTTAAGAGCAATGTGACATAAAGGTTTTTTTTTTTTTCAAAAAACTTTTTTGCTCCTAAACACAATGCAATGGAATCTACTATAATAAATGTATAGGAAATCAATTGCTTGTGTCTAAGAGAAAAAAAATCTATTCTTAAAATACATTTCGTATAACATTTTCCTTTCTTTAATACCATGTAAACAAGCAATTGCTTTAAAAAATTTAGCTTATTTAATTATTTTCTATTTCAATTGATATATATATATATATATCTTTTAATTATATAAAAGTGAGGATTGTTCATCATGGTAAAATAGTTGTTAATATATTGTTATTTACTTGGTTTACTTTCTTATTGCGTTTAATTTTTAATTTTGTCTCATCGTGTCTACTTTATCCTTTTACCCTTCATTTATTAATATATTGTTATTTACGAGATTATTGGTTGATAATCTTTTTTTTTTTTTATGAACGTTTTGTCTATCTTTTATTATTTGTATTTATGAACTTGTTATTCATTTTTTGATAAACTATTATATATATTTTTTATTACTTATTTAATTACCATTCATTTATGTAATTTCTTTTTATGATATGGATGACAAATTAAGCCCGCAAATGATGCAGACTTCCAACTAAGTATATATCAAAATTTTAAAAGTCAATTTTTATAAAAATTTGGGTGGCTAGAATTGTATTATTTGAACCAATGGTCTCATAATGATGATACTGATCTTGATGACTTAATCCCTTTTGTGTCAAACTTGGTTCAGCTCATTTTATTTCTCTTTATTGATGATAGAAATTTACAACTACAATTGCAGTCAATTTTAACTATCAATCCCATTAATAAAATACAAATAAATTATATTAATTTATTTACCCAATTAATATAAACTTGTATAATTAAATAGTGATTATTGCCAACTGTGTGCTCCTTTTTTTGATATAATTTTTTTTCTCATTATGTAGTAAGAGGTTTGTGATAAATATATCTTTACACTGCACACATTTCATAATAAATTATTAGTCATTTTCAAGGAGTTACAGTTCAAAAAATAAAAATAAAAATATTTAAAGAAATCTAATTTCACAATTTTCTACTATTATGGTTAATTCCCAAGTAAATGTCAGCTACCCCAATTTGTTTTGTATTTAATTTTTTTTGTCATGTCAGCAAAAGCTATACCAACAAAATTCACAAAAAAATCCCTAAAATAAAATTTTCAGTTCAAAAATTCATGATATATTTTTTTATATTTAAAAGATCTAAAAAAGAAACTTTTGATACAAAAATTCTCAATTATTAACTTTCATCTTAACACTGTTGAAAAAATTACTGATTAGACTAAAATAGTCTTCAAGATACATTTTAGAAAAAAAAAATTCTAAAAAAAATTTAGAAAACTTCTTCAATCCAAAAAAATATTTTATGAAGTGAAAAATTATTTTTTAAGCCTTTTAGATAAATAAAAAATATTATATTTTTTTAATTGAAAATTTTATTTTATAAACTATTTTGTATTTTTTAAAATGTGTCTTGAATGTTATTTTAATCTAATTAATAATATTTTTTAATGGTGTTAAGATAAAAGTTAACAATTGAATTTTTTTTTGTTTTAAAAATTTCTCTTTTGAGTCTTTTAGATATAAAAAATATATCATAGATTTCTTGAATTGAAAATTTTATTTTAAGAATTGTTTAGTATTTTTTCTTTTCTTTTTTCATTTAAAGAGTGTTTTATACTCGACAACATAAGAAATATTAATAAAATATTATTGAAATCATAGTAACATTGTGACCGTCATACGGTAATATTTGTAACAGTTATTTTTATATGTTGTGTTTAATTTTTTTCACCACTTTAATTCTCAACATTCATCAAGCCTATTATCACTTTCATGATTCTCAACAATCATCCAAATTTTGTGAATCATTTGCATTTTTCAACTTTTCCTTTCAAATGCATCAATCATTTTTTGAAACACAATTTTCAAAATCACTTGAATTCTTCACTCAATTATAGGAGAATTTTGAGCACTCAATTAATTCGAAAAGTCTATTGAAAATGTTATAATCTTTCAAAATAAAAAAAAAAAAAATAACTCTTCACAGTGCCATATAAACAAAAGAGAAAATTTGGAGAGCGTCTTGGAGATGTTCTAACAGACTGGTCTTTTGGATTAGAAACTCAGCCCTTGATAGGTAGGTTTCCCCCATTAATTTTTCCACCTTATTTCTCAATTTCTTTAAATTTGTATTTCATTGTCATCAATAAAGAAGATTAGGATATGGTGCCTAAAAGGACAAATAGATTAGTTGAGTTTCCATTGTTAAATTGGATTAACAATATTAAATGTTAAGTCTGTCTTCAATTTATTTATTACAATATCTAAGTGAGACTAATATTATTTTTTTTTTTTAAATTCAAAATTTAAAAAGAAAAAAAATTAAATGTGATAATCAAGTGGACAAAAGTAGTTAGATCACTTTAATTTTTTTGTATAATGATCACCAAATGGTTTCTTGAGTATTATGTTTGATGTTGGGGTGGTTTAATAATCAAGTAATTGATAATAAATGGAGGGGAATACAACCCAAGTCTCCACACATGGACTTGGCAACAAAATTAACCATTCATGCTTAACCCAAGTCTCCACACATGGACTTGGCAACAAAATTAACCATTCATGCTTCTTACACTCGTATCAATAACAAGTCAAAGTTAGAGGATCGTGATTTTATTCGAGTGATATAAGATATTATTTGCGATTTTATTCGAGTGATATAAAATATTATTCTTTTCGTTGTCAGTGTAGGTTCGATTTTCTCTCTTTTATCTTATCGTTGTATTAAAAAAAATAAAAAATCAAGTAGAGTTAGCTGACCCACTCATACTAATCCTTGGCTCCTTTCTTACGTGTCTAGGATTAGAAAGTGGAAACAAGGGTGAGTCATGGCCTTGATGGCGATAACGATGCTGACATTAGCGCTGATGGTGGTGATAGTGGTGGCGGTGGTTGTGAAGAGATTAAGTTATTTATAATTTATAAAAAAGTCTATAGTAAATAATTATCATTAATATTATCTTAGGATGGAAGAAAGCAGAGCTGACCATGAGAGTGTGCACCAAACGATAATTGTATGCAGCACTAAGTCAGCAGCAGCAAGTATCAGCTAAGGATTGTCATTTTCCATATCTTAAAAAAAAATGATTCATTTCGATCTCAATCAGAAATTTATATATGTAACATCAAATGTTTGACTTTCACTAGTAAGAAAAAAAGAATGTCTAGCTAGTTAGGGTTCTCACCCACCAATGAATTTTTTATATTATATAAAAAGTGTATATATATATATATATATATATATATATAATAAACATTGCAATGCATTAATATTTCAAAGCATTATGAACAAATTATATTGACTATATATACATTCATATGAACTTAAGTGCTTAGTGGGTAAGTTGTATCTATTATGTAGTAGTTGATTTTGGTTGTATTTTATCGCATGGCAACCGAAATCAAAACTTTCACACAAAATCCAGTTGATCATACCTATAAAGATAATGTCAAATAACTAACATGCCACAAACTAGTAGATCATCTCTAATTTGCTTGCAAAATCTAACTTATTGTTGCCTACTTTTTATTGATCATTATCCTTTTTCAACCACAAACACCATCTACGTGTACTATATTTGACACTAGGTATATAGACTTTGAATACAAGATACCAATCGACCTTAAAGAAAAACAAATTATATAAATAAAAACTAAAATTAAAGATCACTGTTTATCACAATACTTCAGTAAGTTAAAATTTCTTACATAAGACACAATAAGCTACTATTTATAACAAAACACACAAAACACTAAACCAATTCGACTAACTTTTCATATGCAGTGAACGCATTTCCCATTTGTTTTTAAAGGTTTAATTGGTGATATGTCTCTTAAATTGATAAATAAAAAAATAGAGCTAGAGTTCACATTTAGTCTTTTTTAGTATAGAGTCCAATTGGGTTTTCTATTTTTTGAGTTGAGATCATTTTTTATGATGTGATATTTATATAATCTTCTAAAGGACAATAATGACTTTAACATCATTTACCCTTCTCTCTCTCTCTCTCTCTCTCTATACTTTTCTCACTTCTCTCTCTAGAAAGCACAAACCCACCTATTGTGCAATGCCACCATCTGCATGTCTCCCTTCTTCAACCACCATTAACTACTCCTTCTCCCACCGCCTAAAACGACCGCCTAGAGACAAGCCACCGCTAGAACCATCCTCTACACCAAAAAACTCAACTACGACCATTTCCAGTAGCAAAACCCCCACAACCCATCCATTGCAATTAGATCACACATTCAATCTCTTTCTTCAACCACAGACCCGACCACCAACGTAAATCCCACGACCAACACCAACACCACCATTGACCATAACCTTTCACACTATCGAAATTTCCTTAATAGTGTTTCTCTGTTCATATTTTGGAGGATGACGAATATGAGTTTCATAATTTCTCATCACGGTATGCTTCAATTCCACTATCAAAGTTTTGTAGTTGACTAAAGCTTCTACGATCAACAATGGCAATTTTTATCAGTGAGGTTTAAAAGGGTAACGACGATTTTTGATGACATGGCTCGAGCTCGTCTACGTGAGAGTAATGACAAGGAGCATTAGTCGAAGATGTCTATGGATTCTTTGTTTCCTTGAGAGATAGTGAAATTTCACTATTTTCCTATACTAAAATTTTACTATTTTGTAGTATTTTTTCAAACTTTTATTTACAATATTAATCTTATTTGATAAATTTTAATTTTTAGAGTTCAAATATACAAACTTTATTAAAAATAAATTTATATATTATGAGTTATTGAATTTCAAAATTTGGAAAAACTTGCTTGAAAGAGATGCGATATTCACAAAAATCAGTTAACAGAAAACAATGGAGGGATATTTTAGTTACAAAACAATTAGAGCACTTTTGGAGTTAAAAATAGTGAAGTTGTCATCTTATTTTAGGACCTTTGGCCGAATAACCCCTTTTTAAATGCAGTTTGGATAAAAATATTCAAGGATTGTCTGATCTCTAGAAAACCTTAGAGGTGGGATCAAGGATTGCAATGGATCCTCTTACAATGAAAAGGGAAATCTTTTGGAACCAAAGTGAAAGTTCTTGCACTAGATGTTACAGTATATTACTTTTGGGAAGAAAGGAATCATAGAGTTTTTCATTACAAAACTACAACAATGACCAGGTGAAGAAGAAGATTAATAATTTCCTGTGCATTGTCATCTCTGATTGGAGAAGAGTTCCAAACACCTAAAATAACTGGGAGCTCAAGCAAAGTCTTGGGTGGTTTGATTAGAAGATCTTGTTTTCCCTGATAAGCAAGGATACTTTTGGCTATATATGTCGAAGATTGTCTTTGGTTTTGTTTACTCTTTTGAGCTTGTGCTTGGGAGTTCTCCTGTTTTGGTAATAATAAAAATTCAATTACCCAAAAAAAAAAAAAAACATTAATCAGTATTCTAAAATATCTGTAATGATAATATATATTATTTTACTATAAATATACAAGAAATATAACAAAGAAATAATGAAACATGTTTAAGAAAGAAGTGACTTACCTAATGCATTGTAAGTCAATGAAAATATACACTCACGGGATAGCTCGGATAGATTGGTAGATGTACCGTAAATGCAGAGGTTATCAATTCGAGTACCTCACTTTCCGTTTCATGGGATTTGTGATGTGAATCTCATGAGAATAGGGAGATTAATTTGGTGACAAAGTTACTGAGACACTATACATCTTGAAAAAAAAATCAATAAAAAATATGATAAATGTATGAAATTAGAGTATGAAAGTACAACGGAAATTGGGGGGAAAGGCGAAAAAAAAAAGATAAGGCTAAATCCAAAAGACACCCTCTCACAAAATGTATCTAACCTTTTAAGATGTGAAGGAGGCGTATATCAAAATACAAATTTGAAAATATATAAGAAAAAAAATATTATTTATAAAGAAATAAGATTTCATGAACCTTCATACAAGTTTGAGAGAGAAGTATTACTTTGACGTTTTAGATAGAAAAAACTTTTATTTCTTTTAGTTGACAAACTTTATTTTTATGCTATAAATTGTGCACTTCTAAGGAAAATCTTTCAATAATTATTTATTAATAAACTATAAATCCCCCAAAATTATTAATTATTACAGAGTTTACTGTAAATTTTTATTAGAACACTCTTTCCATATACAAGTAGTTTTTCAAAATTTAAGAAGACGCCTCTACCAATTTAAAAATTATGGATAATCACATTTAACTCCTTCAAATTATCTCTCTTTTATATTAATACAAATTTTCACATCCGTACAATTATTTTTAAAAATAAAATAGTAAATTTATATTTTTTTATCAACATTCGTTACTCAACAATTTTAACAGTGACGGTCAATTAAGATCAAGAATCATGAGAAGGAAATTACAGTATAATTATCTCAAAAAATTAATATCATATAAATTTCATAGCAATATTTATGACAGTCGCATCAGAATATATTTCCTACCAATTTCTTTTTATTTGAATGTTTCCTGAGAATTTCTGATTATGTGCTTATTCAATCAAACATTTAAGCAAAGGGTTGAAATTTAGAATGGTATTAAGACAATGACAAGGGAAGTAATTGAAAGACTGACTGCCCCCCACATTATAGCAACCGTTACATAAAATTATAATGTGTATTAAACTGCACGGCACTGCGATTTGGACTGAAAATCTCCCATTATCGTTCTAGAACCGCCACCTAGCTAGAAATCCGATTAAGATATTCAAGAGATATATATTATCGTAAGAAGCTATCTATCTATCTATATATATATATATATATATATATATATATATATATATATATTTTTTTTTCATTCGATATTCGATCTTTCGGGTTGACTAATCGGATGACCAATTTCACCGTCTACTAACGAGGGGTCCGATTAAAAGGAGAACAGTGTCTCGTATGGACTAGTCAAAAAAAAAAGTAGCATCTGTTGAATTTTGACATGACGATTTCGAAAGACAAGACTCTTAGTTGCGTGCACGCACATACATCCTCTGCATATCCAATGAGAGAAATCTTTTAACAAAACGGTCATTCCATATCATCATCGTCATGGGTAAGGGTCTAACCAGAAAAAAATTAGGGTGAGAATATAAAGTTTTATAAAAAAATTTAGAGTAAAAAATGAAAGAAATGATAAGTAAAGACTATGTTGGGATTTTTTTTTTGAGAAGTGGGCTATAATTTTAAATGAAAAAGAAAAAAATAATGGATAAAAATTAGATTGAAATGTACTAATTTAAAAATGACTAAAATTTCACATGTATAACATAAATTTTATAAAGTTTGAGGGGCGGGGGACTGAGCCCAGCCAAGTCTCCTAAATGGCTTCACCCTTGGTCATGTGGTATGATTATTTCTACAAAATTTAATATTTTTTTTTTATAAAAAAAAGTTACTTATTAAAAATTACATAAAAAATAATAAAATTCTGTGAGACTCTATCACTCAATTCCGAATGATGAAATAAAGAGACCGTTTTACTAAATAACTTTTCGTACAATAATTAATAGAATTTTGAAAAAAAAAATATTCAACTAAAATTTTAGTATAATTTTAAAAATTGACCTCATAAAAAATATTAATATTCCTATAATACTCCTATATATAATTTTTTATCCCCCACAAAACACATAACCTCTTGCGGTCCACCATTGCCTTCTTCAAGACCAAAAAATAAATAAATTAGAAAATATGATAGACTGGGCTAAAGTAAATGTACCAAGTTGAGAATCATGACTTGTAAAGATAAGACGTGATGTGCGTGTTCTATACACTATTGTATTTTTTCCCTGTAAGTAGTTATTTCTTATTTTCTTGGCAATTTCATTTATGGAAAAGAAATTTAAATTTTTGACACTTTGGTCTTTGAACAAAAGATAATAATAAAGAAATTGACAAGTATGAATTCTAATTTCCAAAACAAAAGTTATCATATTCATTGCTAAAAAAAGTATATTATACCTAAATTACTTATAAGTCTGATTCATGACTTGAAAATTAAAACATATTCACATATTTTTATTTAAAACAATTTAAAATTATGATCTCTTATATAAGAAGTGAATTTTTTTTTAACAGGTCCAGTGCATTACTATTTTACTTTGCTATTTCAATAATAATACCGTGTCATGTGTTATGATTTATTTTTTTAGTAGACTATAGTATTGTGCAAAAATAATCAAACAAATAATAAATCGATTTCAAATAAACAAAAAATAAATAAAATACATAGAGAAGACACAAAATTTACGTGGTTCGACGAGATACCTATATTCACGGGCAGCAACAATCAGTTCACTATCTATCAAAGAGATTATAAGAGCAAAAAACTCCCAAAACCCGAAACCTATTTTTTCACTAGTGACGACTATCTTCTCCTAAGTCAAAATCCCTAAAAGATAATATTCTTATATAAGTAGATTACAATATAAAAGATAAAACGGGCCCAAAAAATAAAAGTGGATCATTTTTCGGGTTGTCTTGGGTGTCAAACGAGTCATGAAGAATCCGGGAGAATTCATAACAACCATCAAACACATAGTACACATGATAGAGAATTATTGAAATAACACACTGTCACGTAAAATACCAAACGCACTGAAGACTTTTCCTATAAGAAGAGAGATGACATGTCACTCGATCATTAGAGATTTCGGCAATATTCTTTTAAAGTTGATGACCAGTATTTGAACAAAAATTTAGTAGACAAAATTCTCAAACTCAGAAGGGAAAATCTTAAATTCACAAGGAAAGATAAATTTTAAAAATTTTAAGGTAAATCATAGTGATCTCTCTTGAGATTTTTGATAATTACAAAAATCTTTTTTGAAAGTTCTAAAATCACACTACCCTTCTTTATTTTTACTGAAAAATTACACATTCCTCCCCTCCAGTCTATTTTTTTTGCAAAATAACAAAAGTGTTCACTTTATTTTATTTTAATTTTGAATACTTTTTAATTTTTAAATAACTATTGATTAAAATATTCTTGATAAAAAAATAAAAATAGAAGTTATTTACTTCAAATTTATTTTTATATCAAATGAAAAAAAAAGTTAGAAAAATTTAATCAAAATAAAAAAAAAAGTTAAAAATTTTAAAAAAAAGTTAGCCAGGAAAGAAAGTATATGTAGTTTTGTTAGTAAAAATATAAAAGGACAATGTTATTTCAAAAATCTCATAATTTGTTTTGTAATTATTAGAAATTTTAGAAAATGTTAACATAATTTACCAAGATTTTTATTATTTAAATAATATAACTGAATAATAAAAAAAAAGTTATTGCAAAAATAAAACTTATCTAAAATGGAAAATTTTTAAATGAAGGAATTCGTACCAAAAAAAAAAAAAGTCTTACACCAGGCAAAGCAAGAAATTTTGATCACAAAATAATTTCTAATTTAAAATGTGTACCTTGGGGAAAAAAAGTCAAATTTATAGCTTGAACAAGTTGCGATTCAAGTGGCTTAGGAATTTCTTGGCAACCCCACCTACATCAATTTGTGTTGGCTAAATAAAAAAAATAAGTAATATTAATATAAACTTGAGTGTATATAAAATAAAGTGTTTTAATTTTTAAATGATATATGAACTAGAAATATAATGGTTGAGATAAACTGAAAACTTAATCCCTAAAATCATCTAAAGGTTAAAACATATCGTCTCATATATACTTGGAACTTATAAGCAAATATGAAAATAAGGATAGTGTCGGGCTCCAAATCAGATAAAATGAACTTTTTTTTATTCATGTGCATGTCACACTTGTGACACGTATGCATTCCTATGTATATCACGTAATTATTTAATTTTAATTAAAAATAAAAATTAAAAAATACTTGTGTATTATATATATATATATATATCAAATTATAATTAAGATACATATTCGAAAGTTTTTCTAAGCGAATTTAGAATTGAAATATTTTTGAAAAAATAATAAGTATAAGTAAATATGAAACAATGTCATGACATGAAATAAAAAAAGTGACATTATTGCCGCTAAATGCAGTGAATTACAGAAAATTTTCTTTCTTTAGTGCTCCACTCTTGATTTTGTCGAGCTATATATGTAATGCATTACAATAACATTTTGACTATATCTCTTTGAGAAGCGGAGATAATAAATGCCTAGCCATTTTATATATATATATATATATATATATTAACATTAATTGCTGAAGAGACCAGACTATTAATCCAGTCGTTAAATTATTCATTTGATTTATTCCACAAGTCAAATCCGATAACTAGTGAATACCTACCATTTTGATATTAATCACACCGACTAAATTGACGAAATCTGTGACGAAAATTTTATATGGAGTAGACTTTATTATTGTGTTGTGATCAAATTTATATATATATATATACACACATACATACATGTCTATGTGTATATGGACTTAAAAGTAAAAAAATAGAATGCCACTATGAGGAATGTTTAATTACATATGTGTTTGTATATATATTATGTATCACTAATACTAGAGACATCATCTTATATATTATTTTTAAACATCATTTATTTATATAAATATATATATATATACACGTACATGTTTTATTCAAGACTCAAAATTTTACTTACATGACTAAAATGCGTATAAGACAGACTCCTAATCTAAGTAGGAAATCAAAGCAGAAAAGGGATGCTGTTAAAATGGGGAAATAAAAATAAAAAATCAAATTTGAGTATTGTTCAAAATTTGAAACTAAATAAGATAAAAAAGAAAGTTTCCCAATTTAGTAAGTGAACTAATTGTAAAAATAAAACTTTCTTGAAAAAATAAAAACGAACCATTGAAGGTAACGTGTTTTCGTTTTCAACTATCAAACACAAAACAATTTTACTTGAATTTGGAATTCTTTCATTCCTATTGCTTCATGAATTCTCTTGTCACTTATTTTACATTATTATATATATATATATATATATATATATGACTCTAGTTAATTTGAAACATAAAATAATAACTCTTAACAAAATCTTTATTATTTTTTACATTAACATAAAAATTTTATTTACAATTTATTCTTCTCTTGAGATGAAAGAAGAATAAATTTAAATAAAAATGTCGATTATTTTAAAATCTATTAAACCCTTTATAAAATAACAATTCTAAATGGTTTCAAATAATAAAAATATAAGAAACTCTAATAAATACGTAATATATATTCTAATATAAAACTGTATTTTAATAGATACTTGAATAAAATTTTTACATAATTCTACAATTGAGTAATAGGAAAATTAAAATAAGTCTTTCTTTTATATATATATATATATATATATATATATATTTATTGTGAGGATTAGATTTTCATTGACTTAAAACTTCTAGTTTGTATTAAATTATAATTAATTTAAGTGGGATCATAGTTTAAGTGGGATTAAGTAATTACTGTAATTCCATATATATATATATATATTCGCATACATCAGCGCACACGAAATTTGATAACAGTAGTTGATTAGCCGCCTGGCAGTTGGATACTGTTAAACCACGTACTTTATAATTACAACCCTAATTCCGAATTCAACAGAACTTCTCATGCCGAATTCACATTTGTAAACTCACTAAAAAAATCCATTCTATTAATTTATCTAAATCTAACCCATAGCAATCTTATTGTTGTTGACTGATATATTTGGTTGGTTTTTACAAACCTTCCTTCAGACACCTCACAACCCAACCTTAGAGAAAAAAAAAACACACACACACACACACACACACACACACATATATATATATATAATTGAACAATTTTAAGAGTGTGAAAAAGGAAGGTTAGTCTCTCTAGATCTAGAAGAAGAGCGTGTACATATATACAATTGAACAACTTTAAGAGTGTGAAAAAGGAAGGTTACCCTCTCTAGATCTAGAAGAAGAGCGTGTACTTTTACTAGTAGTGCTATAAAGAACGTACATTAGAAAAACTCACTCCTTACTTGTTTTCCACGGTCAAGTCTCGTGTTATTCACTCTTTCTTTTATAAATTGCACCCTCAGACTCCAACTATTACCTACATTCCTACTTTCCTAACACGAAATATACATGAATCATGATATATATACAATGGCATACATGATATATATATATATATATATATATATATATAGTGTCGGCAAATGAAAAAGAAGTCCAATAGTAAGCCAGTATGAAAAAACTTGGTAACGATGCAATTTTAAATTTTCACATCCAAGATATATTTTAACATCATGACATTATTTTTGTCATATTTTTAAAATTGATTTTTACATACTTTTTTTTTGAGAAAAATAAGATTTTTCTCTCATAAGTTTTCAAATTTTTATTTAAAAAAGCCTCCTGAGATTTTAATTTTAGCATCTATCGTCATCCATTATTATATATAATTAGGGATGGCTATTTGGCCCACTTTATCAAGAACCTGTCCTACGCGGGTATAAAGTGTTCATAAACAAGGTTGGGACAAGGGTCAGGTGAGACTTTTAAAATTCCGTCGAATTCGGGATGGGGTCGGGGGATGATCTCCTGTCCTAACCCCGCCCCTTTTATATATTATTTTTTTTATTATCATTATATATATATATATTAAATTTACCAATAAACCACACTAAATAAAATTTGTTCGAAGGTTTTCATATCACATTGATATTATTTTTTCTTGTATTAGTTATTTGGGCAATGAAATTTTAATTTATCTATCAAAATAAATGTTTTAATTTATTTAAAAAAAAATCAGAGATTCAGGTCGTGGTCGGAGAATTTTAAACGATGTGAACATTAAGAAAGGAACACCTCGCTCTAAATTCGTTTTATTACCATTTTTATATATAATAATATAATATATATAAAAATTTATGTCTTTGTACTCATATAGTATTGTGCACTCATATAGAAATGAGACCTACTAATAAACTCCATCATAATGAATCCCACCCCATTTAATCATGAATCATTTCTCTCTCTCTATATATATATATATATAATGTGTGTGGATGGTGTGTGTATATATATAAAGAGAGAGGAGTCCAATTTCTATATAAAAGTCATTATATAACAATAATACTAAGTTTTTTAAAATGATATCATAAATTGTAGTTGTATTATCGTTGTAGTTCTCATGCTGACTCAGCCTTCTGTTCATTCTTAAAAGCACGGGTGGGGTTAGAAACTCAGAATCGTCTAGAAGATTGAAGATTCTAAGAAAGACTTACTCAGGCTCGCCAGTCACGACTCACCAACTCGTCCTCTATGTGCTGGGCAAGCTAAGCAACACAGTCACGCTGACGCGGTCCATGACGGCTCACAAGTTTGAGGTTATTATACTTACCCCCACAATATAAATTATATTTCACGCAAATCACCATCAATCTTCCTTTTCTCCGAAGAAACCAAGGGCTCTTTTGTCAGTTTATAGGGTCAACTATCCAAGTCAGACTTCCCAACTTGAAATCTATAAATATACCAACTCCATTCGGTCTCAATTTCATTGCCTTGTTCCTTCAAACACATCTTTTTTCACATTACCAAAAGCTAGAAAACAAAAATCGACCCTAGTTTTGAGATGGTTTTTTTAGACATGATGAAGAGAGGAAGAGAAGGAGAACATGAAAGCATAACCACCATGGCCAACTGCTTGATGCTGCTCTCCCGCGGAGGCAAGTTTGACTCGGTGGCTAACTCTCCTGCGACCCCGAGCCGTGTCTTCGAGTGCAAGACCTGCAACAGGCAGTTCCCGTCGTTTCAAGCACTCGGCGGCCACCGGGCGAGTCACAAAAAGCCGAGGCTGATGGGAGGAGACTCGAATCAGAATACAAAGTTGCAATCCTCGCCGCCTAAACCTAAAACTCATGAGTGCTCAATATGCGGCCTGGAGTTCACGATAGGACAAGCTTTAGGAGGCCACATGAGGCGACATAGAGCTGCCATGAAAGAAAGCCATGAATCTTTGTCTCTGTTTCCTATACAAGTACCAGTTTTGAAGAAATCAAATAGCAGGAGGGTTTTGTGTTTGGATCTGAACTTATCTCCTCCGGAGAATGACTTGGAGTCTCAGCTTGGGAAGGTGACTCCCATGCATGATTTTTATTTGTAAACACTAATCAAACTCTCCCCTAGATATATATTAGGTTTTTTTTATTTTTTTATTTTATCTTTTTCTATACAACCTTGTATTTACTTTAATATTTTTTTGAGAAAGGATATTTAGATTTAGATTTGTATTGTATTTATTTATTTGTTTATGATAATAATAAGAACTTACTAGTGTCCATTATTTCTTTGGTCGGTTTATGTATTGGTAAAGTATTACTTTTGGCCAAATATTTATAAAGTATTACTTGCTATTTTGCCATTTATGAGGATACGATTATTACATTGTGATGATATAAAGATGATGCCACAGTATTATTATTGGGGATTGCCATGTTGATGCATCATTAGCAACCGAATTGTTCCTCATACTGAAGCTGCAACATGCATGAATTGGCTTATATATATATATATGTATATATATATATATATATAATAACAGCTGCAACGTGAATTAGTTTATATTTTTTTATTTTTGGTCTTAGTAAATTAAATATGAGAAAAGGGAGATTCTATATATATAGCCCAAAAAAAGAAGTTTGAAATGTTAGGACTTTTCCAAACAATTAAAGAAATTGACAATCTTTGTTGTCCAAAATTATTCATAAACTTAGAAATTTTTACAAGAAAAATGTGAAATTTTACTATTGCTTTGTATGTTAGTAATTCATTTTAAAAGTCTTTATTAAATCCTCTAAGTATTAGTACCATTACAATATTAGTTAATTATTTTTTTAAAGATTTGATCATACCGAACTTAAATAATAGTTGCATATTTATAAAGATAAAAACTATTGTCAACATCTTATTTCTCCAAAATTATTATAATTAAGGAATGTATAAACATACATGTACATCATACATTC
The DNA here is from genome assembly GCA_008638375.1 of Nyssa sinensis. Lineage (NCBI taxonomy): Eukaryota > Viridiplantae > Streptophyta > Magnoliopsida > Cornales > Nyssaceae > Nyssa > Nyssa sinensis. The sequence goes on along the minus strand of CM018041.1, from coordinate 10,424,017 downwards.
GAGTTAATTAGTTGCCCTTGCAAATTGTGTATGTGTTTACTATTTCAACTGTCTATGTTCTTCACGAGACTCAACTTTTAATGAAACATAGATTAAGAACTTTTTAATTTTGATTATAAGTTTAAAAGATGCATAAAATATATCTAAAGTTCTAAGTCGTAACTAAAATGAAACTGTGCGACTAGTAGTTAGATCGTTCGATTGCAGTCCAAGATCATTCAAATGAATGAATGTCATGAATTAGTTGCCTAGCTACTCTGAATTGTGTATTAGGGTTAGGTTAAACCTTAAGAAGTGACGATTTTCTTCGCACATGAGAGTTGAGTTTTGCATTTTAGACGATTTTCTTTGCGTTTATAATTTTGACATTTTTTTAATCTATGTATTTAAGACATTTATTCTAGACTTCAGATTCAATATAATTCTTACTTCATAGAAGTAATTGTAAAAGATTTTGTTAAGTGATATTCTTAAAATATTTTTAGAATCACTAATATAGGGACGACAAGTAAGAATGTGCAAAAAAGCACAATCAATGAATAAGGACATTACGTAAATGACTATATCGAGACTTGACTAACTGTGTAAGTCTACCAAACAGCTAGCGTAACAGGTTAATAATTAATGATATGTTATTAATTGTACCGATTGATTTTCTTAATAAATACATTCTCTTAAAATTGTGGGCTTTATTTCTTATAAGGATTTTTCGCATAAGATTTGTGACTCTCACTTGGATGTGCTCTTTATATTTATGTTTGTTATTTTAATTTATTTAAGCACTTAGTTATATTATTGGTGAGAATTTAAATTTAAATAACTTTGAAAGACTTAGTTATACCACTTAAGTAATTGCGACTATCTTCCTATACCTCTGTAGGTTAGTTAATTAATTATAATTATAAACCGTCTCAATTTTAATAATTAAAACATTAACTTTTGCCCCTTTTATTTTTTACTTTTTTTTTTGAAAAACAAAAGGTTAAAAAGCTAAAAAAAAAAAAAAAATTGGTGACATGTGTCACACTGTTCTCTGTAAGGCATGACCTCTAATATCATCACTAGCTATTAAGTTTAACTCTCTTGAAAATCTACTAAATCATATCGTGTAATTCTTTTAGACATGAACTTTATGTGCTAACCAATCAATTACCATATTTGCTTCTCGGTATGCATGCTTGAACCTAACTTCAATGCCTTTTTTCCTTGATAATATTGAAACAGTCCTTAATAATGTTGTATAATCTCCAAGGGTAACATTGCCTACTGACATGATATTAATAACTAAACTAGAATCTCCTTCAATGTCTATATTTTCTATCCTGCATATCAAGACGTCGAATGAACAAAACTTTTAATTGAGACGCCAAAAATTTTTTGTCATACCAACTAAATAAAGCCCAATAAATATGACTTAGCTCAGTTCTTGACAATAACTCAATAAAATAAATTTTAATAAAATAAAAATACATGCATGTGTTTATATACACATTATAAAAAATTATATTTGTATAAGTGCATATAAACTGATTTAAAAATATGAAAAAAAAAATACTTTTTCAATCAAACAACTTTTTACTTTTTTATTTTTTGCTTAAATAAATAAAAAGTGTTACCAACAGTGTATTAATAATCTAATAATTTATTGTTTTTTTCTTAGACAAACTAAAAAAATAATGGTTTGAGCAACAAAAAAGTTTGACCATCAATTTGTAATCAAATAAATGTTCACAGTTAGAAGTAACTATTATGAATTTAATAATGCTGTTGACTTTATAGTCCAGTCACCATTAATAATTAAAAAAAAAAACTATTTTTAATATGATTCATTACTGGAATAATAGAGAAATTCTCAATAGATGACATAATTGGTGTAGGGGAGGAGCTTCTCCAACATACAAAAAATAAAAATAAAAATAAAAATTCAACAAAAGCAATTTAGAATTACTTTTTAATACATTTTAAAAAATAAAAAAAAAATAACTTTAAAAGTTTGGCCCACGGTTGTCATACGCAAATACAAAAATAAGAATACAAGAACTGTATTTTGCATATAATTTCCTTTGCTTAGTTCAAAATAGCAAAGTCCAAAATGCATATGTCGAAAATAATGAAGTGCGCCGATAGAATGGACCGATATGCAAAAAACGTTGGATATGGATGTTAGAGCGCTATTTTATTATATGATAAATTACACTAATTTAAATTAAAGTTTTCAAAATTATAGAATTTTTTTTTATTTATTTGACAATATATAGATATTCAATTCAGTTATTTTTTTTTAAAAGACAAAATTACCATTTTTATTTTTTTTTCAATATTTTAAATTTTAACCATTTTTTTCATTTTTTAAATAAATATTAATAAAAACCTTAAATTTATTTTTAAAAAAAATTAGAGAAATTTGGTCAAAATTAAAAAAATGAAAAAATAAGTAAATGAAAGGGACTTTTGTCCTTTTGAAGAAAAAAATTGATTGGAAAGAGTTATTTATATACTGTCAGGTAAAGTAAAGAAGCTTAGTGTGATTTTAGAAACCTTAGGGGAGATCAGTATAATTATCAGAAATTTTAGAGAGAATAGTGTAATTTACTCTTTATCTTAAAACAATATTTTATTCCAAACTAGAAATGAAGAAGTTCCTTCTACTTGAATACGTATCTTAACCACATAATACCTTAAATATGTATGTATGCGTGAAACCCCAAGGGGGTGGCTGCGTGGTCGAAACTCAACGGATGCTATATTTTTTTTGGAGTCAGTCCGTTCGAGACATTGCTCTGACTTTAATTTGGGATTAGTCTCCCAAATTAGTCGACCGAAAAATCATATTCGAGATATCAAACCAAAAAAAAAAAAAAAAATGTAATGTATGCTTCAGCCGATGCTATTTTATTTTAACATCTAATCTCAATCCTTTCCTTTTAGCCCCTAGAAAGCAAAATCCAGACTACCAAATTGTAACTGATTTAACAGCATTTGACATGAGCTAAGTGCCTCCTTTTCAAAGTTTGTTAATGGTATAAGAATAAGCTTGGAATCAAATCAGTGTGCATGCATGCATGCATGTCTAAGAAAAGTTTGTCACGCTTTTGAATTTACAACACTAAACACTTCTGTATTTGTTGTAGTCACTTGTTCAATTCAAGTACTTTATTGAAATTTTAGTAGAAGATTCTGAACATAGCTCTTGGGAGTGACGAAAAGGTCATAGATAGCAGGTAGGGGGCAAGTTTGGGTGTTTCGTCTTATTATGAAATTTGACAGTCCTATTAAGATATTCATTTGATTATTAATTTTTTATTTTTTATTTTTATTAGTTTCAATTAAAAAAATAAAATATTATATGTGCCAAAATAAGAAAAATATATTCACTATATTTAGACTTATGAGATGAAGGGGGAGCTAGTTGAACTAATTTTGGACTTGGTTGTAGGTTTTTGGTGAAGAAACATTTTTGGGCTTGGGTCATGCTCGTTTGGGCTTTTTCTCTTGTTTAAACCTAAACAAATTATAGCTCTGATTGTGGCCCAAACGTATCAATGGTGAACGCCCGTGACATGTTTAACCTTTAGGGTTGCTTTATACTTGGCGTGTGACCAAATGAAAATTCATAGGTCTGTATGTTTCGATTGAGAAGACCATAGATTCCAAAACAGCCACAGCATATGAGATTTACAACCTACTAATATAGGCTGCACACACAGATAAATACATACGTGTATATCATGAGATCTACTACAAACCACTAATATAGGCAATATACGGAGAGAGAGAGAGAGAGAGAGAGAGAGAGAGAGAGAGAGAGAGAGAGAGAGAGAGAGAGAGAGGGAGATGCATAGATATATATATATATATAGGAGGATTTAGTATTTTTTTTTATCTAATAACACAAGTTGCAGAATGATTATGATTATATTACACCCATCACTCTTCCTTTTCTATGCATTGAATATATTCATCATCGTATTGCTCATCTTTTTCATTTTTCTTGCACTATGCATTAGAGTGGTTTTAAGTTTTTTTAAATTTAAATTTAAGGTATTGTTTGTTAAAACTTTTTCAAGTTTTTTATTGGTTGCTTTTTTACTTAAATAAAAAAATAATAGAAGGAATATTTGATTTATTTTACTTTTAAAAAATAATTATCAAATGTGCTTTTTATCAAGTGGAACTTAAATTTGCCAGTAAAACTTTTCAACTTTTATCACCCTCGATTTTAGTATAAACAAAAGTAAAATGTGTATATAGCATTTATCACTTTCCATGAAAGTAAAATGTCTTTTCCAAAAAACATGTTTGTATAGGCATTTCATCAACAAAAAAAAAAAAAGTTTCTTTGATGCAATTGTATCAAGAAGTGTTTCTTAAAGTGATATTTACTTTCACGGATATGAGCTTGAAAAATAAGTTAAAAAGTTGTATAATTTTAGAAAAAAAAAAATTTAAAATAATATGGATTGAGCAAGAATTCAATCAAAGTTACATCATGAGTCATTGTATGAACACAGTGGTGTTGGTGAGTGAAGAAACAACATAATATTGAGAGTGATCTATGATATTCTCTCTTGTTGTTCAACCATTAATAAGCTACTTTTATAGGCCTTTTAAATTTATAATTATTAACCTCTCTTTCAATTCAAATCTAATTGTTAAAAGTATGGGTGCATATGAGTCGGATTGCAGTAAAATCAAAACCGATCAAATTTTAAATAATTTTTTAAAAAAATAGAATCGAAATCGTGAATTATTAGATCCAACTCAACCCGAACCGAATATTTTCATGTTGTGTCGGGTTGGATCAGTTTTTTTTTTTTTTTCACAGAATCCAAAAATAAAAATAAAATTTAACTCTTGATATATATATGCAAAAAAAATTAAATCATCAAAGTATTTATGACATTTTGATAATAAAAAAAAAAAAAAACTTGACATAACAATAGTTTTGAAAATCCAGACTACCAAATTGTAACTGATTTAACAGCATTTGACATGAGCTAAGTGCCTCCTTTTCAAAGTTTGTTAATGGTATAAGAATAAGCTTGGAATCAAATCAGTGTGCATGCATGCATGCATGTCTAAGAAAAGTTCGTCACGCTTTTGAATTTACAACACTAAACACTTCTGTATTTGTTGTAGTCACTTGTTCAATTCAAGTACTCAATTGAAATTTTAGTAGAAGATTCTGAACATTGCTCTTGGGTGTGACGAAAAGGTCATAGATAGCAGCAAGGGGGCAAGTTTGGGTGTTTCGTCTTATTATGAAATTTGACAGTCCTATTAAGATATTCATTTGATTATTAATTTTTTATTTTTTATTTTTATTAGTTTCAATTAATAAAATAAAATATTACATGTATCAAAATAAGAAAGATATATGTTACTTTTAAATTTATTTATTTTTATTAATTAAAATAAGATATTACATGTGCCAAAATAAGAACAATACATGTTTATTAAAAAATTAAAAATTATTACAGAGATATGATTTTATAAAGTTTGTCCAAACTTTCATATAACCCTAATAGAATTCAAACAAAAAAAAAAAAATTGGCTCTGCCCTTGTTCACACCATTGGACAGAAAATTGAGGAGAGAGACCATGTTGGAAAAATTGGTTTGAGCATTATAATTAGTTATTTTTGAACTAAAATTAAAGTGAGTCCCACAAATTAATTTTAGTGGCCCACTTTAATTTTAGCAGGTCCACATGGGAATGTGTTATCCTTCATGAGGAGATTAAGATTATATATTGGGTTGCTCAAAATCATCAAGGAGTGAATGAGAAATTGCCTCCAAACCAATGTTCTCAGACCCAGACCGTTCATCGAACCGAAAAAATGTCCGGGTTACCGGTTACCGGTTCAACCGTCGGGTCAACCGAAATCAAACCGTAATGTCATAATTATGTAATAAATAAATTTAATAATACATATTATTGATATTTTAAATTTAAAAAATTATATAAAAATTACTAAAAATTATATAAATTTTTTTTATAAAATATGAATTTTTTTAATATGTAAAACTTCAAGAAAAAAATGAAAAAAGTATAATAGACATATTTTATTGCAATATTGAAAGTTAAAACTTCATTACTATTCTTCCATAATCGCAAGGACCATAACAAAAATCAATTTAACATCTAATCCAAGTATAATCCAATAATTTAGTCTTCAACTACATGAAAAAAAATATATATAAACACTAATAATCATACATAAAATAAAATAAAATACCACATGATACAAATATATAATACTAGAGTTTCAAACTTTAAGAGTTTAAAATTTTAAATACAATCCAAAATAAATTTAGCCAAATACCAATTCAACTTAGCCAAAATTCCGCTAAAAAATTGCATGAAATTTGAGATTTTGAAAAGAAAAAAAAAATCAGCCATGAACCGGTTGAACCGTTCGGTTTTACCGGTTTTCCCTTTTTAGAACGGTTTTAAGCTTCAAACGGTTTACTAGGCTAACCCGGACCGAACTGGGGACCGGTCGACGGTTCAACCGGTTGAACCGGCCGGTCTGGTCCTGTTTTTAGAACATTGCTCCAAACATCACCACTTGGAAATGGTAACAAAAGCTTTAAGCTTGAGAAAAAGCTTGTGTCCCACATAGGATGGGTACAAGGCTTTTAAATAGTATATATACACATAACTTGGAGAAGGGTTTGGGCCCCAAAGGGCATCCCGGTTTTGTGGAAGGAGGAGGACCTAGCACATGCTTGGTTCACCACACATGCGCGCGCTGCCCCGCACCGAATTGGGCTTGGGCTTGTCTATGTCTTTTTAGAGAAAATTTATTTAAAATTTTTTAAACCAGAAACACAGTCGTTTTGAACATACGTTTAAGTTACCGTTGGGATTCCGAAACGCTGTCGTTTTGCGACGTGCATATGGTTACCGTTGGGAGTCCAAAACACTGTCGTTTTGGAAGTACTGTTTGACTAAATGGGTGTCTTCTCCACAAACGCGACTGTGTCTGTTCGCTATGAATAGACACGACCCAAGCTTCATGCCTGTTTGATATAGGCATGAACGAGTCTATAAATAGGACACACGATCACAGCATTCTGCATTCAATTCAGTTATTTTGAACATACATTTAAGTTATTGTTGGGATTCCGAAACACTGTCGTTTTGCGACGTGCGTATGGTTACCGTTGGGAGTCCAAAACGCTGTCGTTTTGGAAATCCTGTTTGATTGAATGGGCGTCTTCTCCACAGACACGACCCAAGCTTCATCCCTGTACCAAACAAACATGAGCGAGTCTATAAATAAAACACACGATCACAGCATTCTGCATTTAATTCATTCATTTTGCATATCATCTTCATTTGAGAGAGAGGTTTTGTGTTACAGTTCTGGTTCGACAGACAACCATTGATAGTGCTTTCTTTTGTGTTGGTGAGATCATTTTATCTTGGTAGACGTATTGCCTAGTACTCATAAGTACCACTACGAGGGCAATAAATTGTCTTAAGGACATTGTGTCCAACACAAGACTTGATCCAATTTTCAAAAATTCTCTGTGTTCTGCAAAGTTCTGGTTCTGCAACAGGTTCTGTTTTAATTACGTTTAATTATTTCTTTTTGTTTAATTAAGTATAATTGTGTTTTCAGTTTAAATATTTATGTACCTTAATTCTATAACAACACTGTTTTCTAAAAACAAAACTTGAATTCTGTATTGCAAAACAATTTCTGTTTTCACATAAAATTGAATTCTGTTTTTCATAAATTTCTGTTTTAATCTAACTGTGTAAAATTGAAATAACGATATATTGTTTCTAGCAGACCATGCAGGGAGGGAGATGATAAAGTTAGGATTCTAATATTTTATTTTTAAATGCAAAAAAGAGATAATTAACATAAAAAAATGGTAAAATAGATTATGAAAAATGCTATGTATTTATAATTATATCTCTAATTATATTTTTAATGTGATGTATCAGAACTCAAGATATGAGAATTTTGAATTTTATGAAATGTGATTTTCAAATTCACTATATTTAGACTCATGAGATGAAGGGGGAGCTAGTTGAACTAATTTTGGACTTGGTTGTAGGTTTTTGGTGAAGAAGCATTTTTGGGCTTGGGTCATGCTCGTTTGGGCTTTTTCTTTTGTTTAAAGCTAAACAAATTATAGTTCTGATTGTGGCCCAAACGTATCAATGGTGAACGCCCGCGACATGTTTAACCTTTAGGCTTGCTTTATACTTGGCGTGTGACCAAATGAAAATTCATAGGTCTGTATGTTTCGATTGAGAAGACCATAGATTCCAAAAAAGCCACAGCATATGAGATTTACAACCTACTAATATAGGCTACACACACAGATACATACATACGTATATATATATATATATATATATCATGAGATCTACAAACCACTAATATAGGCAATATACAGAGAGAGAGAGAGAGAGAGAGAGAGAGATAGGAGGATTTAGTATTTTTTTATCTAATAACACAAGTTGCAGAATGATTATGATTATATTACACCCATCATTCTTCCTTTTCTATGGATTGAATATATTCATCATCGTATTGCTCATCTTTTTCATTTTTCTTGTACTATACATTAGAGTGGTTTTAAATTTTTTTATATTTAAATTTAAGGTATTGTTTGTTAAAACTTTCTCAAGTTTTTTATTGGTTGCTTTTTTACTTAAATAAAAAAAATAATAGAAGGAATATTTGATTTATTTTACTTTTAAAAAATAATTATCAAATGTGCTTTTTATCAAGTGGAACTAAAATTTCCAGTTAAACTTTTCAACTTTTATCACCCTCGATTTTAGTATAAACAGAAGTAAAATGTGTATATAGCATTTATCACTTTCCATGAAAGTAAAATTTGTTTTCCAAAAAAATGTTGGTATAGGCATTTCATCCAAAAAAACAAGTCTCTTTGATGCAATTGTATCAAGAAGTGTCTCTTAAAGTGTCTCTTAAGGATGAGCTCATCCTTAATACCTGGGTTTTAAGGATGAGCTAATTGGGAGTTGGGCCTCCAAATTTCAATATGGTATCAGAGCCAGGCCAGAGCCTAACTTTGGGCTAGAGGAGTCGGGGCGCGCCCATCTGGGATTCGCTGAGACACGCGATGTAATCCAGGAGGCGTGTTGGAGTGTCCCACATCGCCCGTCTCTAGCTCCTCTGGTCTGTATATAAGGGCCCTCTCTACCTCTCCTTAATACCTGGGTTTTAAGGATGAGCTAATTGGGAGTTGGACTTCCAAATTTCAATATGGTATCAGAGCCAGGCCAGAGCCTAACTTTGGGCTAGAGGAGTCGGGGCACGCCCATCTGGGCTTCGCTGAGACACGCGATGTAATCCAGGAGGCGTGTTGGAGTGTCCCACATCGCCCGTCTCTAGCTCCTCTGGTCTGTATATAAGGGCCCTCTCTACCTCTCCTTAACACCTGGGTTTTAAGGATGAGCTAATTGGGAGTTGGGCCTTCAAATTTCAATAACTTTCACGGACATGAGCTTGAAAAGTTGTATGATTTTGGGAAAAAAATTTAATTTGAAATAATATGGATTGAGCAAGAATTCAATCAAAGTTACATCATGAGTCATTGTATGAACACAGTGGTGTTGGTGAGTGAAGAAACAACGTAATATTTAGAGTAATCTATGATATTCTCTGTTGTTGTTCAACCATTAATAACCTACTTTTATAGGCCTTTTAAATTTATAATTATTAACCTCTCTTTCAATTCAAATCTAATTGTTAAAAGTACGGGTGCATATGGGTCGGATTGTAGTAGAATCAGAACTGACTTGATCTTAAATAATTTTAAAAAAATAGAATCGGAATCGTGAACTATTAGACCCGACCCAACCCGAACCGAATATTTTCGGGTTGGTTCAATATATTTTTTTTCACAGAATCCAAAAATAAAAATAAAAATTAACTCTTAATATATATATATATATATATATATATATGCAATAAAAATTAAGTCACCTAAGTATTTATGATATTTTGACAATAAAAAAAATAAAAAAATAAAAAACTTGACATAACAGCAGTTTTGAAAAAAAAAATCACTTAATCTACAATTATTTTTTTTATTAACAAATGTCTTTGAATTGTTACTGTCTCGTTGATTTGTGACTCAAAATTATAATACTAAAATATAAAGTACTCACTATTATAATAGATAATTAAAACAAAGTTTGTAAACTTAAAATTATATTTTCTATCATTTTTTAACTCATCAAGTTGGGTGAGGGAATGCGAAGGAAAAGAGAAATTGAGAGTCTATTTTTGGTGATGCAAATACAAAAACAAATTAAAAAGACTATAAAAAAAAAAAAATTCTTATGAAAAATGATATGGCCAAGACATCACTTCTAGATTTGGAAGTCCTGGGTTGAAACCGTTTTCATTGATGATGCATGTAGGATGGAGAATTGAAAGTACTGGGAAAAGCAAAAATAAAATTTAAAAAAAATGTGTTTAAATGAAAATAAGGTTTATTTGTTTGAATATAACAATGGATATATATATATATATATATATATTTTATATATATATAAAAAAGAGTAAATTACACTGACATCTCCCAAAATTTTTAATAATTATAGAAAATCTTTCAAATTTTTTTTTTTTAAATATTGGAACAAAAAGAGTTGATAAAAAATAATTATGAGTTCAATTATCGAGTTAGATCGGGTAACTTATACTTTTAATCCGATTTTTTGATTCTTTACCAATTCGAACTCACTTTAACCCGAATCAACTTGAACACATTAAAATCAGATTTGGTCAATTCTCAAATTCTCGATTATTTTGTTCACCCTAGTTAAAACTAGCCAGATCATAGTTATAGTCAATTGTTGCTTTGAATAGGCCGATTAATTGTTTTCATTTCTCTAATGTTAGAATATTTTGTGTCCGTAGTCGACCGGTTGATTCTTTTAGTAAATGTTCATTTACTTAAGAGATAAAATGTAGAATAAGAAGGTCCACTCTATTTAAATTCAATAAAAATACTTAGAAAAATTAGTTCTTAAATGATAAAATGTAAGTTTTTCCTCTAAAAAATAATTGTTTGATTTTTCTACTCAGCCTACTTTACCACTTTTTAAATTCATAAGCTTCGTATTGGGTATTAGGTTCTAAAACATTATTTTAAGACTAAAAAAGGTTTAGAGACTTATGAATTAAGATTTTAGAATTTTTAATTCTCAGTAATTATGGTACCTAATATGTTTATTCTTAGCATTGACACGTACTTAAAGGACGGAGTCAAGGAAAAAAAAATTGGAAGGACTAAAATTTTTTTAGAGAAAATTTTAATAGAAATTTTTTGGGTTGAGCCAAAATTTTAGAAAAGAAATGAGATAATTAAGATAAAAATTTTGAATTTGATTAAAATTTTGAAAAAAAAAAAATGAGAAATCAAGTGTAAAAAATGGGTTAAACTAAAATTTTGAGATGAGCTAATTTATAAAATAAATTTACAAATAATTTTTTTTATTCTCCACATTTTGGGCCCTAACCACTCCTTCCTCCTCCACCCTTGCAAGTACTTAATCAAAATTCTTATGTTTAATGATTAGGTTGACTTTTTCCTTTCTAGTGTTGTATTTTTGAACTATTCTTATAAGTGTAGTGACCTTTAAAATATTTTATTCCAAGTTAAATTTGACATCTTAGAGTTTTTTTAAGATTGTATTGAACCAAGTGTTAAATCAATGATGCAATTTTACAAAAGGAGACTTAAACACTCACTCAACCCTTAGATCAAATATCTTGGTGTTGTTGCACTTCTTTTTTTTCAATCCTTGAACTTGAGTCTGAACTTGAATTTAAACTTAAGCTTGATGTTGATGTTGGTCTCTTTTGACTTTTAGGTCCATCATTAAATCTTTCCATTGTAGTTTGATATCTTTTGAGAGTGAGGTGTATCTCAAGAGCTTCCTTTTGAGCTTGATATCTTCACTTGCTCATTTGTTCAATTTAAATAATTTAGACATATCATTAATATGGGTAAAAAACATAAAAATCTTGAGGCTAACAATCTTGATTAAAGACGTCTCCAGAAGGGATACTTTTCTTATAAAAAAAAAAAACGTTACGTATTTTTAATATGACATGACATTATGTGAAATTTTTAGGTCCTACATAATGTGATTACGAGAGGTATTATAAAGTGACTCTGATAGAAATATTTAACTTAGACAATACTATTAATAAACTGTGCAATGTGCGAAGGGATTTTTTATTTGTTAGATTTTTTAAAAATCGAGTTTTTATATATTATAATTATTTAATTCTCAACTTTTATCTTTCAAGGGATAAAAAATGAGTTCGCACATGCTAACGATGTTTTAATAATATTTTTTTATTAACTTTGATAAATAAGCTTAAGAATAATTACAATGATCTTTCTCAAGTTATTTGATAATTATAAAATTTTTTATGTATTTTTTAAAATTATACTAACTTCTCATGTATTACAGTGAATCATTAATAATATTGGGATTTCATTTGATCTTTTTATATAACTAAAATATTTTTGTATATTATACTAATTTTTTTGTTTTTTCAAAAATTATAAAATGTCACTATAATTATTTCTAAAAATAACATAATAAATTTATATTCTTCATTTACATTCGTCGTCTAACCATTTTTAACAAGCACAAGTAAATGTAATTTCAAAAAAAGAATGAGTAAATGTAATATCAAAAATGAAAAGTTGATTTAATCATCGGGTATAAGAAAGGTAAATGAATTATCCAATAAATTTAAAACTTTACCATTTTAGTTAAAAATAATAAAAAAGATATTTGTACGAAAAATAAATGATACAAATCATAAGCTCATTTGTATATTCGAACCAGCTTCTTATCCCTTAGATTTTTATTCGTGGGTGTTTTTTCTAAAAGTATTTTTTTCCTTCTCTCTCTCTCTCTCTGTATATATATATATATATATTATATATATTTATAGTACATATATTGTATACACATATACAGAGAGTTGAGGCTCTTTTTATTTCCGGCTAGCACTCCCATTAACCGCTGCAAATGTATGTTCTCTTTATAATCCCTCATTGGTCTCAGTTTGTAGGGTTGGGGCTTGATTGTTGTCTCTACCGTTGATTCAAAACTCACTTTGATCGTCTCTGTTTCTCTCTGATTAATCGTCCAATGCGTGTTGATTCTATATGTACACACACACACACACACACACACACACATATATATGTATATACTTGCCTGTATACACGTACATACAGAATCGAAGTTCGGTTCAAATTGAGTAATGAACTTCAACGATTGTTTATGGATTTTAATTGTTAGGTTTTTGTTGTTGTTGCTCTGAGATCGATTTGAACGAGCTTTTACCTTTGTTTCGTAGCGTTCTGCGTCGTTTCTCGCAATGGCCGGCGAAACGTTGTTGTAAAGGATATGTAGGGGTACGAAGTGGTGAACGAGCTCAACGGATTGTGAGGACGCAAGTACGATTGCGATTGTTGAGAGAGTTAGCTGACTCAGTGGGTCTGCTTTGACGAAAAGAACTAGTGGGATTCACTGGCACGGAAATGGTAGGCTCTGAACTCTGATTGAGGCTTTTCATGCAAATGCTATGTTGTTTTGGGGTTGTTTAAATAGTTTTTTGCTTTAACAATTATTGGACTGCATATTGTCCCCTGTATGAGTTATTCTTGTTTGTATAATTTTGAAATTGTAGTTTTGCTAGTCGCTTGGTGTTTTGAATTGGCGCAACTTATTGTAGTTTTCTCCTTTTTACTTATTTGGAAGATTTATAGGTTTCATTTACTGTGAAGCAATATATAACAAAATTGTTTGAATGGCTTCGTCAGCTTTTAGTTTTTAGATTAGAGTTTGAAATATTTTTCTGCTAAACCAATAAGAACAGTTGGTTTCAAAATGTTAAACTGCAGGTAATAACCAACAAAGACAGTTGGTTTCAAAATGTTAAAACTACAGTTAATTTCAAGTTATGGTTCCAGTCATTTTTGTGCTGCATTTAAATTTGCTTTCCATTATCGACATCCATGATTTTTTGCAACTAGCTAGATAGACATTCAAACATCTTAATTTAGGTTTTTCTTTGTTTTTGACATATTCTTATTTATCAGAAAAGAGTTGTTTATTGACATATTTTCTATTCTAATGGAATTTTAATTATCTTGTGATGGCTATCTTACCATGTCAGTATGCTTCGTTGTGATGTTCTTGGAAGGTTATCTGGGCATCGTTTTTTTTTTTGGTAAGTATATATAGGCATTGTTAACTGGTGATAGGATAGCATCGGAAACCTAGAGAGAGAGAGAGAGAGAGAGAATTGACATGCGTATGTGATTTTTCTTTTTTGGTTGCTAAAAGACCATAATGAAACAAATTATTGTAAATGGACTCTTAACTGTTGACAAAAAATTTACTTATATTTGTTTTCCTGTTCACTCATGGGTGAAGGGGCCAAATTGATCTGCCAATATTTTCTTAAGCAGCCACCAGCCTTAGATCCTTTCCTGACTCAACTATTGGGGATAATGTTCATGGAGCATTTAAGCCATGGTACCTCATGTTGAGATGTCAAAATCTAATTTAAACGTGCCAAACTATTAGTTTAACCGAATTCAGCTCAACTCATTTGGCAAACTGTTGAATTTGGGTTCATTTGTGGTGATCCAACAATAAACAGGTTTGGTTTTGGTTAGGCTCTTGGATAGAGCCTCATTATTGTCTTTAAAATAAATTTTCTACATTTGAACATTTTGCTAGTTAGAACCTTATTATTATCTTTAAAATAATTTTTTTTTTTCATTTGAAAATTTTGGTAGCTTTTGAAGGCTTCTTTGGTTTGGACATAACAACCTTAACTTATAATGCTGCAAACGTACTCAAGAATCTTGCCCAATTTGATTGAGGGGAAGGGACACTGAATCAAGAAATGGTGCACGAATTTAGGATTAAGCCTGCAAGGGACACACCAACAAGGGTTCTGCCAGTTCTTCGGAATCAAATAATCCATTTTCAAGATTTTACACTGTGAACCACAGAAGAAGACCTACCTTGGTTCTCATTGGTGATTTTCATGTAAGATCTGCCAGAAAGTACCATAATGAGGCCCAATGAGAGATTTAAAATAAATAAATAAATAAATAAAAGGATTTTACTGGATGTTTGGCTGAATCGTTGTTAAAGAATTACCATTTTACTTGTTTATGTATCCAATACAAATATTAATTCCCATTAGTTTATAATGTATCAGACACATTTTTGTGTATCACATTCCAACTCGGTCATCTAATTTGATTTTTTTCCCTTAGTGATGGAACTCTTCTTTTTGTGAGTGACTTCCTGAAAAGTTTATGTAATAAAATTATCTCATGCTTGCTTATTGAATTAAGACTTTACTTAATAATACTTTTTGTGCTAGGTTGTCAAATTGTGGATAAATGTATTACTCTATTACTTGCTCATTAGGGTTCTTCAAAGTAAAAAAAACAAAAGGGCAGGACAGTGTGGATGTGCCAAAAATGGGATCATGAGAAAGCCTATGGTAGGCTTGAACCAATGTTTGTCACATCTGCCATGCACAAAAATAGGATTTTCCAGAAAGCCTTATCAGTCAGATAATGCAATGCACCCCATCTCAGTCTTTTTTGAGAAATGGATCCTCTACTGATTTTGTCTCAGCTTTTAGGGGTATTAAACAAGGTAATCCATCATCTCTCTACATTTTTTATTTCATGCATGGAGGCTTTTGTAATCTATGATTAATTTGAATTTTACAAATGGCAGAAGAAGAAGCCAAGTATGGGCACTAAGATGGTTAGAAAATTTCATGCAATCTCTCAATTGCAATTTGAAGATGACTGCGTGATATATGATAAAGCTACTGTAGAAAATAGCATAGCAATTCTTAGTTCACTTCATTAGTTAGGGTAAGCTTCGGGTCAAGTTATAATTTTGCTAATAAGATAATTTGGTTATTAAATAGGGGAGTGACTTGAAGAAATAGTTGTGCACCCCAATTGTTGAGGGCGGGTCAAAGAAAAATGTATTTTCTTCTTTGGTTGACAAAATTAGTTCATGCATGCTGAGTTAGTAGGGGAATATGTAGGAAAAGGAGTGCTTCTCTCTTGATCCCTATCTAGGATATTCAAGACTCAATGCAGTGGGTGCCTAGTACTAATGTTCCATTGTAATAAGTGAAGGTAATGTGGCATTGATGCTTAAGTTTGTAATAATATAGGGCAAGTTCGGTGCCATTGAAATGATTGTGTGTGCTACAACCGTGAACCTAATCCTCGTAGCATTATTGAAAAAGCTACAAGAATGTTCGAAGAGTATTCTATGATTAAGCAAAAAGCTTCTCTGACTCCCCAATATGATTTTTTTAATCGGTCCAATATGATTGGTTTCCAAGAATCAAAATATGAGACTTATTAGATCGACTCCCTGGATGATTGAATTAAGTTAAATTTTGATGGTTCTAATATGTGTAAAAATGAAGCAGCTTTAGGTTCCATTCTGAGAGATTGTTTTGGGTTTCCAATTTTGGCTTATAAATGAGTTGAGAGCGACCTTGCTGTCTCTATGATTGAGACTCTATCTTTAAGATTAGCTCAACTTATGAGGTGTAATAGTAATACTAAAAAGGTACACACAAAGGACAATGCTCAATTGATTATTATGGGCTTATTGGTAGTGGTAATATTTCATGGACGATAAACAATATGTTATTTGGTTGTAAAATATGATATAATGATTTGGAGGTTAGGATTACTCATACTCTTAGATAATGAAATAAGGCAGCTGATTACTTTGTGAATACGATTATTCAAACTAAAGAAACTATTTATTGGGAGTGTCATCTCCCTGTGCGATCAATTGAATTTTTTTACCAGGATATTATGGGTAGTACTACTCGGGGGTTTTCATTATGATTTTTGACAATCAAACAAAAAGAAAACTCTAAGGAATTAAAAATCCCATTCATAAATTTTTTGGTTCTTTTGAATTAGGGTTTCATGTGTAAAGACCTCTTGGAACTTCGAGCAATTATGGAATTTGGGGGTAGAACAGGCTTGTGGTTAGCCAATCTGAACTGTTTCCTCGGTTAACGAATTTTTCTGGGAGATTTTTTCTTCTTGTTGTTTTCTAAACTTATTTTTTATTTTCCCCACTCCATTAAACATGTGATATGGCCTTGGTAAGGATATATATGAACTGGAAAGTTCACAAATGCCTCGCCACGTGTTTGACGCCTGTGCTTTCTACATTTAAACAAAAATGGAGATCTTGCTGCATTAATGAAAACAAAAAATCCTTCGAAATTTGATAAAATCTTAAGCATAGAAGGTAGGTTTATGTATTTGGAGAAATTTGGTGTAGGCTTGCTTCACCTTAACAAATGACCTACCCCTACCCCAACCAAATAGCCAGGACTTCACTGCTATAATAAATCTAGTTCATTGAAATTCCATCCAGAGAAAATGGAAGAGCTATAAATCTCTGAAATTATTTAGAGGAACATTGCAAACAAAGCACTGTGACACTTAATAAAGGAGTAATTTCCCACACGAGAGATGCTTTACCACATTCTGAATTGCCTCCCCATACTAGTTTTCTATGACTAGACTAGAACAAACTCCAGGGTGGTGTAGCCATAATCATATACAGGAAAATTCCCTCAGTTCCTCATGCATTTATTGATATTGTTGTGGAAAACATGATGATTGATATTTATGATTCCAAATTACAATGGATATTTTCATTAGAAAAAAACTATAGTTGTTTTAGACAAAAATAGGTGCATTTATTTCTTTAAAAAAATATGAGGCTAGATTTTCATCTTCTGCTGGTATTTCCTTATTTGTATTTTAGTTTTTGAAGTGCAAAATTTCTTACGTATATTCCTTTTCTGTATTTCAATCACAATATTTGCATCATGGCACCTTTACTTATCAAAAAAAGGAAAAAAAAAATGAAAATGGCACACTCAATGCGCGTGAGAGATCTGAATTGTATTAGAAGTATTTTGAGGGGTAAGATATCTATAGTGTGGTACTTATAAAAAAAAAAAAAGATATCTATAGTGGTAGACTCAATGTAAGAGTGACATTTCTTAGTGGGCTTTGGGTGCTGATTTTGCCTTTTTTCCATACTACTATAATTTTTGTTCGCTTGCGAGATAAAGAATATTATTGTCTTCATGTTATGCAAAAAGAGAAGTCCAAGATCCCCACTTCCATTTATATAATTGACCCTTTGAAGCATCTTTTCACCACACTTTTTCTAGAGAATCTAAAGTCTATATTTGGATTATTTTAAATAGATTTGAATGACCATACATAACTTAGTAGTTAGTATGGCAATGGTGTTATTAAATTTAATTGGGAAGTTTGTATAGTAATGACATAAAATTGAAATTGGAAAGGGTATTATTTCATTATTTAATATGCCCCCTGCCCCTTCCCTTCTTGAATGTAACCAAAATGAATTGTTTAAAAGCTAAACCCGGGAATTCTCATCTTATAGGCTAAAGTCCTAACATGTGAATTCTTCTCTTAAATATATGAAGTAGGTAGTATTTTTAATTACCGAGTGAATTTAGAACTTAGATGCTTTGCACGTTGGCATATATTGTTAAAAAACTTTCAGGAATTACATTGGTTATGCCTTTGGTGAAATCACAAGTTAATTAGGATGACTTGGAGCTGTACATTTTTTATAATTGTCCTCAATTATAGAACTAGTATAAGTGTACAAAAATGAAATGTTTAGGTACCATTGTCTTCATTGTGATAATCTTGGAGATGCTTTTACTCTTTTGGTTTTTTTATGATGCCGATGGAAGTAAAGAAAGGGGAAGAGACCTTGATTTTTAGCATTGATAATTGGTAGAGACTTTTACAAACTATTAAAAAAAAAGGGGCTTGGAATCAAAATTGGAATTTTATTATCTATGCTCATATGGAATATTTTTTTTCTTATTAATTGCTGACTATTGCCTAAATTTAGATGCCACAATGTAAACGTTGAGAAATGACAATCGGGGTTGTTTCCATGTGCCCTGTGCTTCACTTAACGAAAACTGATAATTGTTGAACCTGTACTCACTAAGCGCCCCCCCCCCCCCAACAAAAAAAAAAAAAAAAACTTTCAATCTACCCACTTGTTGCCTCTATACCAAGAAGTTTCTTTTTTGCTTTAAGATTCTTGTTAATGCCTCTGTTGTGCTCATCAGTGATTAGTGAACTGTTAAGTCCATCAAACTTTGGAGTCTGGATATTAGGAAGTTTTGAAGGTACTTTTGTAATGATATGAATGTGGCCTTTGAGGGGTTTTAGTAGTAAGGTCTTGTTCATCATATGTTCTATACAGAAAAGTTATGAAGCACGGACACTCTATTTTGGCTTCACATGTCCGTGTCGAACACCAACACTTCCCGGACACGTGTCCGAACACTTGAATCATAAAAGTTGATGATAAAATGAAGAAGTTATTTATTTTTTATTTAATGACTTTGTTCTTTTAATATCTTAATAATATTTTTTAAATTTGTGTGTTTTTATGTCAATTTGAATTAAAATAACATTAGGGTTTTATTATATAGTCATATAAAAATATAAAAAATTTATATATATTCAACGTGTCCCCTAATGTGTCCGTGTCTTACTTTTTTGAGAAATAACGCGTCTGCGTGTCCGTGTCGTATCGTATCCGTGTCCCGTGTCCCGTGTCCGCATCTGTATTTCTTAGCAGAAAAGGTTTCTCTTTGATGTCATATGTACCTTATGTAGGTAATTATGTGAAAAACACTTGCCAAATATGTTTGTGTATGCAAACTATGCTTTAGGGTATAACTAAACTGATTTGGACTGTTGCAGTCTTAAGGAAAGTTCTTCATTATGATGTGATGAAATTTAAGAGCTGGCCCTGTTTGCACAAACTCTTGCAATTCCTCTCACCAGGATGCTTTCAGGATTTTTATTATGAATTTATCTTGAGTTGGATTCTGAAAATGCAACAGAACATAGGAGTGTTTGATTTTGGAAAGCATCTCAGGTGAAGAACGAAAGGGTCTCTAGGAACAAGTTCTGATTGCATTTCAGGCATACACTTTCATTCTCTTGAAGTACCTTATACTCAATCTGCTGTTGAGGCTTCCCCGAAAGTTTGTTTGGCATTTGAAGCAGCATGAATCAGGCAATTTTACCTCCTTTTCTATTTTATTCTGGAGTGAATCTATCAAATGCTGAACGGACTTACACAAAATTGATAGTATTAATTTTTTTTTTTTTAAAAAAAAACTGCCTTTGATATGCTATTACGGATTTTGTCTTTACCGTTGAACGATCAGGTTGTCTATAATTTTTTTCTCTTTTGTTGTTTCTGGTGGATGTGTTGATCATTTTGATCATAACTCATATGATCTAGTATCCTCTGTTACTCAATTGGGACACCATTCTAATTATATGTTTTCGGCAGTCTTTCCAGAACAAGAGCTTTTGGCTCCCAAGGGATTCAGGGTGTCTAACTGATGGGGAGATGAGTTATGATGGCTCTTCAAGAATCGAACAGAAACGTGCTCATCAGTGGTTTATGGATTCTTCAGAACCAGAACTATTCTGCAACAAGAAGCAAGCAATAGAAGCTGTTAACAGCAGAACACTGTCAGGAATTTCAAATGCTAACATTTCTTTATGGGAGAACACTTCAAGTTCTCAATCGATCTCTGCACAGTTTACTGATCGCCTATTTGGATCTGAGCCAGGGAGGACTTTCAATCATCTTGGTAGTAACATTCCATCTGTTGGCATGGGGAACTTAAATATGGAGAGAAAGAGTTTTGAGGATCAATTTGGAAATGATTCCTCTGTTGGCTTGTGTATGTCACATACCATGGAAGATCCCTCATCATGTCTCAATTATGCTGGACTTAGAAAAGTTAAAGTAAATCAAGTCAGGGACGCTGAAAATGACATGTCTGTATCAGTGGGACACTCCTGTACGAAGGACGATAACAATACAATTTCAATGGGCAACACCTATAGTAAGGGTGATAACAACGTATCATTGGACCCAACTTACAGTAATGGGGATGAGAGTACCGTCGGAATGGCCCCCACCTATAATAAGGAAGATTACAATTTCATTTCAGTGGGTCACACCTTCAACAAGGGAGATGGAAATTTCATGTTGATGGGTCATAATTATAACAAGGGAGATGACAGTATCTTATCTATGGGTCAGCCCTTCGACAAGGGGGATTGCAATTTTATATCAATGGGTAGGCGTTTTGAAAAGGCAGACGGAAATATCATATCAATGAGTCCTGCTTATAAGAAGGGACATGGGAATTTCATTTCAATGGGTCCCGCCTACAATAAAGCCACTGAAAATTTCATTTCCATGGGTCCAATGCATGATAAGGCAGATACAAGTGTTATATCGATGGGTACCCCCTATCACAAGGGGGACTCCAGCATTCTTTCTATGGACCAGAGCTATAGGAAGGGTGAGGGCAGTACCATTTCTTTTGGAGGCTTTCAGGATGGACATGAGACAAATCCCTCTGGGAGTATCATTTACAGCTATGATTTGTTAATGAATCAATCCTCAGCTCAAAATTCAAATACACCGGGACAGAAAGTTTCCGTTGAGCATAATGCTGAGCCAATTGTAAGTGTTGCTCCAGCAGCTGGTCCAATTACTGAAACCATCCCCAAGAATAAGGAACAAAAGATGGCCAAGAAGGTTCCTCCTAACAACTTCCCTTCAAATGTCAAAAGCTTGTTATCAACTGGTATGCTTGATGGAGTTCCTGTGAAGTATGTTTCTTGGTCACGGGAGGTGAGTTGCAATTTTTCTGTGCTCATTCATTACTGATTAATTTTTTTATCCTGACACATGGTTAATCTGTTTGCAAGCAGAAGAATCTTCGAGGAATTATAAAAGGGACTGGTTATTTGTGTGGCTGTGATGACTGTAAGCTCTCCAAGGTAAGCTATAGTAGTTCTACTTCTTTCTTTCCTTTTATTTTTAGAGCAAGTTTTCCAAGGAGTGTCCTGTTCGAGTTTCATCATTAACCAGTCGTTCAATGTTTTATGCAGGCTCTCAATGCTTATGAGTTTGAGCGTCATGCTGGTTGCAAGACCAAACACCCGAATAATCACATCTACTTTGAGAATGGAAAGACCGTCTATGCTGTAGTCCAAGAGCTGAAGAGTACTCCTCAGGAAATGTTGTTTGAAGCTATTCAAAATGTGACTGGATCCCCTATCAATCAGAAGAATTTTCATATTTGGAAAGGTGATTCACTTTTTTTTTTATTGGCAACTTCTTCAAAACAAACATGAGAAATCGGTACTGTGAGTCCTGAGCCCTTTCTCAATGTAACTAGGATAAATATATATTTTTCTACTTTCTCTCACGCAATTCATCTTTTGCTCTTCTCAGCATCTTATCAAGCTGCAACCCATGAACTTCAGCGTATCTATGGAAAGGATGAAGTGATCATACCGATTTGATATTAGAACTCTTCCTCTTTCAAACCTGCAAGGTTTGTTAATGCACGGTTTGTGCATAGCCGCCGTTATCATTATAGTAAAAATTATGATATCTCAGTTTGGAATGTTGGATAGTTTGGGTAGAGAAATACTTCTTGTTATTTTAGCTTTAACCTTTTATTAAGACCTTAATTTTATTCTGGTTTTTGGACTAAGATTATTATCTCCTAAAATTTTGATGTGCGAGAAATGCTCAAGTTTGGATCAAAGCAATCAGAGCCAGCTTCCTTAAGTTTAGTTGGGGTGGCACGATCTCTTTGGGTGGTGGGCTAGGGTTTTTAATCTCTGACATGTGCATGTCAAGTAGTAAGCTACCATGTATTACAGTCTGAAACTATAATGGAGTCTAAATGAAGCATCAGAAGACTGCCATGAAAACTCTTTGAACAATTCGTTTGGGTGGTGGGCTGGGGTTTTTAACCTGACACGTGCATAAGCCACCAGATGTTACAGTCAGAAACTAATATGAAGGGAGTCTAAATGAAGCATCAAAGTCTTGAATTGTAGATATTTTGAATATTGAGTGAATTTTGTGTGGATATGGAGATTGTAGTGGCTTGGGACTGCCAATGAAAACTCTTTAAGCAATTGGTCTTGTGATGTTTATTGGGAATTGAAACAATTCCTCTATTGGCATTGAAGGTCCAAACTAGAAATTGTGTGTGGTGGAGATTGGTATGCGGGTTCTCTTCCCAAAATTGAGATTTTGCTATGTTATCATTTGATGTGCAGTACCTTGTATCTCAATGCATCGAGATACAGGATTTCCCACTCTCAGTTGGTTTAGGCGAACTTCTGGTTGGGAATACTGTAGTATGGGTGTGTTTGTCCAAATGGCTTCACTTTGGAAGGACTACTTGCCAGATCATAGATGGAAATTTGTCCCGGAAATTCTATTACAATTTTTGTGGCTTTGTGATGTGTGTGTGTGGATATGTATAGGTAAGAATGAGAAGACTGGAAAAGTAGTGGTAAAAGCAGGTCTCATGACCCAGGAAAATTATGTCCAATATGGACTGTGATGTGGATGTTTTATCACGGAGCTGTGATGTGTGTGTGTGTGTGTGTGAATATGTATAGGTAAGAATGAGAAGACTGGAAAAGTAGTGACACAAGCAGGTCTCGCGACCTTCACCCCAGGATTATGTCCAAATTGGACTGTGATGTGGATGTCTATCACAGAGCCGTGGTACCTTGAAATTCAACCATTCATCATTTTCCTTCCCTCTTTGAAATTGACCCTCCAGACTCCCTATTGAGCAGGTATTGTGGACATTGGGTTGCTTCATTTGTGTTATTTCATTGAAAATGCTTCTAGCTGGCTCATTAACGGCCAGTATTGACTGTTGTGGCTAAGGTTCTTGGGGATAGTGGTTGTCAATTTGTTTCAAGGTCGAAAAAGGAAGTGATGAAACACACGCATGTTTGATGGAAATTACTCTCTCTCTCTCTCTCTCTCTCTCTCTCTATGTATCTATCTATATATATATATATATATATATACACACACACACACACACATACTAGTTATGTAACAAGTGCATTGTTCGTGAAAAGTTTATCTAGTTATTATGATGCATAGAATATTACGTTAATTATAATACAATTTGTAATTATTTGATAATGAAAATAAATTAATAGGATGGTCTAAGAAATAAAAGAAAATTATTTGTTACGAAATTTAATGGAATATAGAAGATGAAAGCAAAATTAATTAAATTTAAATCAAGTATACTTCTTATGTTTAAGTGTAGTGATAAAAAAAAAAAAAAAACTAAAATAGTAGAGGTAAACAAAAATAAATAAACTGAAATAGTAGAATAAAATTTTTTTTTTTTCAACTATGATTTTCTTTGTCTTGAGAATTTCGATAATTTACTATTTAATATGAGAGGTTGCTTTTGTTATACACATATATGTCTTTTTATTTTAATAAGAATTATTAATTAAATAAGAAAATTTAAATTATCATTATAAAAAATCAGGTATTCTTAAATGTGCATACATACATACATACATACATACATACATACAGTTAATGGATGTATACTCGGTATTTACAGTTTAATTTTAAAATTTACTTTTAATCAACATAATTTAATTAATTATTCTATAATTTAATTCTTATAACAATTACAAGAAACATGTTATATCAAAATAATATTTAAATCAAATAAAATAATATAAATTTATAGATCAAATATATTGTAAAATAATACTATTAAGTGAATGCAGTTATCATGATTTAGTTTTTTTTTAAGGGAGCTCTATTGGCACTCCCCACTCGGTAAATTGCACACCACAACTATAAGCAAATTCCAAAGTAATCCCTAATGAATAGTTAGCTTGTTTGGAATACAAGGACAGTATTGTAATTTTATTAAAAAATTGGAGTGCAACTTTTTAGAGTGCAAATAGGAAGGCATCCCTTTTTTCTATGTTTAAGTCTTTATTATTATTATTATTATTATTATATAATAAATAATATTTAATTATTTTTTTTAGTTTTAAAATTAATATGTAGGGATGTATTTTTGCTTAAAAATGATTAATTAAACAAATAAAATAAGAAAAAAGTATATAACAAATATAATGTAAAATAAGAAAATTAAGTGGATGTTAGCATCATCATATGTATAAACATGAACCAGATTCCATCATCTTATAACATATCATATCTTGCTCCATTATTTTGAAGAATGCTACAGTTATATTTCATTCGCTGGGTAAATAATTTTGAGTAGGAATTAATTAGTTGTCTTCTTAGTACTCGATTAACCCTAGCAAACCTTTTTTTAAGAATATTGAAAAAATACAACAAGAATAATATATATAATTAGACTTATAAAAAAATAATATATTGCATATTTATATAGGACATGAACGCAATAATATATCATTACATCTATATGTACTTCCAGTGACACAAAATTTTAATTATTTTTTCTCATAACCCATAAAGCTAGATCATACAAATATCATATATATAATTTTTTGATATACTTCTACTATTAGTGCTTCTATGAAATTAAATATTCTATAATTAAAATTTTCAACCCGGGAATAATATAATATAATAGAGTATACAATAATCCTTAAATTATTACTATATTATGTAATTATTATATTTTGGAGTTTAAGGACTTAATAATTCTTTAATTAATTATTATATTATACAATTAAGAGTTTTGACAGTTAAGAGGACCAACTATATGAATTTTTGCTTGGCTATAAAATTGTGACAATTTTATGGGAATGGGAATGGGATGCAAGTACTTGCAATTGTGACTATTTTATGTTACCCCTGGAGATCCATTCAGTCTTGTGAGCTCTTTGTAATGTATATATTGTTAAAATTATGACATAATATAAGTATTAAAGTAAATGTAAAGGATTAAACCAAGAGTGCTACTAGATTTTGCCCTTTTTTTTTTTTTTTTTTACAATTTTAGAATTACAAGCTTTTGTTAATCCTTAATTTCAATTTGGCCTTTCTTTTTTTTCTAAATCTTTTCTGCATCCGCAATGGAACGGATAAGATTTGAAGTGTTTTTTAACCATCCTAAAGTGTTTTTCTGTATCCCTGTTTTGATCATGTCCTTTTAATTTCAATGTTAAACATGAGATTAATAATTTTTAGGGGTGTGGCTTTAATTAGAGATTAATAATTTAGTGGTATAGGATAAATCATATTTTCAGAAAGCATAAATCATAAATCATATACTTTAGTTAACATTATACAAGACCCCTTCTGAAAAAAACTATCGGAGTTTACTCGCTCATTGAAGATGATATTTTAATCGAAGCATGGGGAAGGGTAATTAGGGTTGGGATTGGTTGATATCAGGTCTAGGCCTCTTGCACAAACCAGAGACAGAATGACTCAATTTCAATTTGCTTAGGTTGTATTTATACTATTTTTTTGAGCTTTAATTGTATCTTCATTGTCATACAATTAAACTTTAAGATTTGGAACGCGAGAAGTACCGTTTAGTTGCGCTAGAATATAAAAATTCGTATTTCGGGTTTGAAACACTAGGGAGCCCTTCATTTTCTTTAAGGTATATTATTAGTACATATACATTCTGAAAACTTATAGGCAGCCCAAAAGTCTTTATTTTGTTACAAAGATTAAACTGCTAATTTACTGCAAAACATTTTAAGTATTGAGTGCTTTCTTGCTTAGAGACTGTTTCTAAATTTAATCATTTAGTACGATACAAGTATTGTTTTTGTTCTCGCCGTGCTTTAATTATAAGGCTTTTCAGCATAGAATAGAGTTTTTTTTTTTTTTTGATAAGTGAGTTGAAATGTTACTTATTGTTGAAAATTGAAAAGCATTTTTGAAAGATCTTACACAAATGTGATTTTGTATTTTAATTTTCAATCGGAATAATTTAAATATTAATTGTTTTTAACAATATTAATTAAAAAAAAGAGCAAAAATATCTTAAAACTAAAATAAAAGTTGAAGATGACAAAAACTAAACTAAAAGATTGACAAAGTTCTTATATGTTTTTGGTTTTGCATTTTTTTGAAATTTTCATCTCATAAATAGCTTTGTTGATTTGATTTGGTTATATATCAATCTTTTGGTTCTTAACTTCTTTTTTTTAACTATATAACCATTAAATCGTTGTTGGTGTTGGTTTGTGCATTCGTGTATTTTTGTCATGATTTTATAGTGTTTCACTTCTATTTTTAATTTTTTCAAAATTATTAAATTAAAATATAGAAGAAAAAAAAAGTAATCATGTGCAATGCATGTGCTTTCAACTAGTATATATATATTGATTGTGTATATAAATGCAGTTTTACCTTTATCAACGAAAAAATTATTTTAACGACTCAAACTCGTGAGATAAGAGTAATTTCATCATTTTTAGTTGCGCATATGTATAACTGTGTGTGTAACAATTTGGAGTTGAGAAATAAAGACAAAATCATGAAACTAACTTTCTTCAATATCATTATTGTCCTCAACTTCCTCAGTAAATTACATCTTGGTTGGTTCTCAACTTCTCATTCATTGATTTTCACCCCATTATGCTGTATACACTCCATGTGAGATTGGATTTGAATGAGTATAGATAAAAGAGCAGAGGTTAGCAAAAATTGAAGTTTAAACAGAATAGGGCTAGCTGCCATATCATTTTAGGTTCATTTTGATTGACTTCTATGTTTTGTTAGGTCTCAACCACATATATATATATATATATATATATATATTTTTCAATGCCCTCGGATTAAGCATAAGCAATTGTCACATAATGTTGATATCTTTTATCTTCATGGTGTTGAAATAAATATCTTTCTAATGTCGATTATTTTCCGTAATGATTCAAAAATTTATTTAAATTTAAATAAAAATTTTATTTGAATTTGATGATTTTTTTTAATGACCCAAATTGGATTTTTTTATTATAATAATAAAAGTGTAAAACAAAAAATATCCATACTTTTATATATACCTTTACTCAAATTGGATTTCTTTTAATGACCCAAATTGAGTATTTTTATTATAATAATAAAAATGTAAAACAAAAAACATCCAAACTTTTTATATATATGTGTGTGTGTGTGGAGGTATGATATTCTTACATTTCTTAATATAAAATTCATTTATACCAATTCATTATTGTAAAGTACATCGTCACTATAGGCCTCATGGACGCCAAACTTCAATCTAATCAAAGAGGTTAGAAGCAATCTATGAACTCTTTTTGTTATTCTTAATAATTTATTAGAGTAGAACTATTATTAAAGCTTGATGGAACAACTTTAAATTTTTAAAAAATTAAATATTTGGCATGCATAACCAGCACGGAAATCATATTTAATCCAACTATTAGATTGATAAAAATAAATAAATCCTGTAAAATTATGGAAAAATGTCGTGTGGGTGATTTGATCATCCTGTTATTTAAGCATTTCAAAAAAAAAACTATGTCATTACAAAAATACTGTTATGATATCATAGAGCTCCATATATAACTTCTGACACTCGACCTTTTAACTATGAAGTGGAGCGCGTTTGGGGTTACATTTGAAGTGTCAATATCATTTCCCATGCTTCTCACCATATTAATTAAAAATGGATTGTTAATAATTTATTACATTTTCAGGACATCTTCTTTATGCTTAGGGCATGATTAATAATTAATTAAAAAAATTAATAATAATTTCTTCTTCTTCTTTTTTGCTATAATGATTTATTTGAGTAAATCATCTATCAGAAGGTTCAATAAATTAATAATGCTCTCAAGAATGTAGATATTGCAGAACAGAGCAGTTCACAACACTCCTTGGTATTAAAAATTTAAAAGCTAGGCAATTTCCTTTGTGGGTTTGGCAATTGTCCAACACTTTTTCTTTCTTACATGTTTATGGGTTTTCATTGTTTGCTATATATATATATATATATAACTTATTTGTAACACTCCACATAGCTCAAGCACCAATAATCATGGTGCTTTGTGCTCACTTCCTGTAAAATTATGGAATTTGTTTATTTCTTGCAAAAAACTCAAATTCCAAGCATTTTATTTCTTTGGTTTCGTATCTTCAAACAGCTTCATCTTCTGGAATTTCTCTGGGTACATTAACCAACTCATGATTTGAACTCTCTTTACCATCGCGCATCGTAGAAGTTTGTTGATGATCAACTGGTGCAACCAGATGACGATCACTATCCGAGTTTGATGAATTTTGATCCCTGCTCTTACCCCAAATGACTAAATATAGGCCCATAACTATGACAATTGCTCCAAAAATCCTGCAAACAAACAATTCACAACTTCATAATTAGCAAATTGTCACCTTCTTGTTATATATATATATATATATATATATATATATATATATAGTAGTTGTGGGGAGAGAAATTCTAGTGTACCTTCCAAAATTCATTTGCTCAGATAAAATGAAAGAGCCCATAATGGCAACAATAACCATGCTTAGAGGACTGAAAGCAGTCACAAAAACAGGTCCTCTTTCCCTCATTAGTACTCCTGAAATATAATAACCAAAGCCTGAACAGATTATTCCCTGCACCCAAACTTCCATTTGTTAGCCAGACTTCATTTGTAATATATATAAACAGTTATTTTAGTTGGATTAAGAATTTCTTACACCATAGAGTACAGCTAAGAGTTTGGAATCCCAGTGTATGGACCAAATAGCGGTGTTGCCCCTCTCAACAATCAAGGTCAGTATGGCGCCTTGTAACGCACCCATCATACATATCATAGAGGTGAGAGAGAGTTCAGCTGGGTATGATTTCAACGTAATTGCCTACAATTTGCAAACCCTGTTATTTTACCAATTATAAATTTATATATACGATTATATAAGAAACCATTAATTAAAAGTAAGATAATTGTTCTGTTCTAATTAAAATTGTTAGGTGGATTTATATTTTGTGTGGCCAATCCCAAATGATGATAATGACAGTGAAAACAAGGTTGGTGACCATCCATGAATTAAAAGGTGTGTGTGTGTGTGTGTGTATATATATATATATATAAAATAATTTTTTGGAGCTCAATTGTTCATTTTGGAGTGGGAATAGGGTTACCCTACATATCAATATATATATATATATATATATATATATATATATATATATAACCTTTGAATTCATGGATGGTCACCAACCTTGTTATATATATGTATATGAGGGGGGAAATCTTACTTGCAGAGTGTAGAAAGAAGCCCAACAGAAACAACCAGCTGTGATCATGAGAGAACCCTTAATGGGATCTTGTTGATTTGCAGCAGTAGTTGTAGATTGAGCAAAAGTTTTATCTTTGGTCCATGGCAATCCAATTATGGGCCCTTTAATTAGTGTCATAATCATTGCCCCACCAACCGTCACAAGTGTCCCTCCCACCTTAGCCTGGCTATATAATCTCCTTATATTCACCTTTTCAAGCCTACAATACACACCCCATAAGTCAAATTAATCATTCCCACCTTCTCTGTGCCTCCCTTAAAAATAATACCACATTTTTTTATCTTCTGGCACACACACACACACACATACATATATACACACACATATATATATATATGTGTGTGTGTAATTTATTTATGTGAGATAAGAGTACATGCATACCCAGAGGTCCAAGCCATTATAAATGTTATAGCAGGAAGAATGTTACACATGGCTGCCGAAAAAGTGGCTGTTGTATACTTCATCCCAGTATAGTACAAGTTCTGGTCTATAACAGGCCTGCATATATATGGAAAGATATAGATATAGATACAGTTAGATTATCTTCATGTTAAAGCTGAATTATGGTAATTAAAGATTTGATTGGAGGTCAAGATACTTACTCTATTAAGCTGAGCAACATTATCTTGAAGAAGATGGAGAATGTCATCCCTGGCCTTACTTTCCTGCATGCAGAAACATTCATGAGTATTAGCTATATATAATTAGTTCCAAATCTTCATCTAGCATAAAACAAGCATAGACACACACACAGACCTTTCCAAGACGATAGCAAAAGGAGCGAAGACAACAGCAGCCACTACATTTCGGTAAACAGCAAAAGAGTAGGTGCTCATTCCTTTATTTAGAGCAAACTTAGCAATTAGAGCCAAACCGGCTTGGCCGAACTGCAAGAAAATCACAGCCAAGTATGGCTTTGCTCGATTATACATCTGCAATGATAAGATATTGCTTTTCATCTCTCTCTGTATATATCTCTCTCTGTTGCAAGGATGTTGTGTGCAAGTAAATGGCAGTCCTGCACGCATATATATAGGGTCTTTTTTTCTTTTAATGGGATAAAACCCATTTCAACACGTCTTCATATGTGTCAAGTCTAGGGACTCCACTATGTGAACTGAATGGAATTGTTCAGATGAAACCCATTTCATGACAACATCAAAACCAGTGGCATTTTCCGCATAAAATATCAAACATGCACCATACTTTAATGTTGCTGGCTAAGGAGGATGAGTGTCAGTATCAACACCAGTAAACATGTCTACCAGGTGGAGGGTTGGTGGGGTTTAACATATAATTAACATCGAATCAAATTAAGGATGGGTGGGTTTACTTAATGTTAAGTAAATATATTAAATATCCAATTATAAACATGTTCTAATCAAGTAAGACTAATCTAGCCGGTCATTCATGTCCTTTTTTAAAAGAGAAATCATAAATTAAGTCTCATTTGCATCCACACATGTGAGGTTCGGGTTCGGTGTATCTAAATTTCAAGTGAAAATGATAACGTCCAATGAATTTTTGTGCTTCCACGCCAAGCTCCTCTCACAAATAAATTCACTACAATTTATGAAAATAGAGAAGAAAATCCAAATTGAAGATGTTTTAGCCTTCTAGGATTAGGCCGATTCATTCGTGCATGCATGTACATATCAGAGTGTATCGCGAATGAATTATACATGAAGTGTATTCCACTAGATATGCTTGTTTCAACACCAAGCATTACAAAAGTGGGAGGTTGGACTTACTATTGTTACGTACGCTTACTATATAAATATTCATTTCTCAATGCATTTTCTTTTCTTATAGAAAATATTAAACATAACTCATTGTGAAACTTATTATAATAAATACATGTGGTAAAAATGAGAAATGTGAAAAGAAAGATGTCATATTTATGACATACAAAATAAGCGAAATAACATGTATCTATATAAGAGTACTCATTTAATTAATTTATTTTACACATGTATAAATAATAAACAATAGAAAATTAGAAGGATTTTCATTTATTTGATAGAGATACAAATATATTAAATTTGATTAAACCTTCAATACGAGATGTAAATATTGACTATATAATACAAAAAAAAAAAATATTATTACTTTTATATAATCGGGATAGGGTTTGATAAGATGTTGTATTCAATCTCGCCCATATTGAAATTTGCATTCTCTTAAATATATTCCAATAAAATATAATAGATTATGTAATTAGATTAAATTGGCATCCACAGCTGTACATGTCATAATCATTAACTTTAGATCTACCACTTAAAAAACGAAAATGTCAAAAATACGTTGAAAATCAAGCTACCATCTAATCAAATTGGCCTGCGTTTTTTAACAGCGTTTAGACACACTTGTTTAAGTTTTCCTTTGATATAGATGATGAAGTAGATATGCTTAAAATACCACCCTTTTTGTGCAAGTAATCATAACCAGAAGTATATCACGAGGTGTCATTTTCATGTGTTTCTTCTTCTTCTTGAACTTATAACCAAAATGAACAAGATTAAAAGGATAAACTTGGGTTGAAAATGTGAAGTATGCATTATATATAATTGCTATTACTTTCGTGTGAATGATTCATGATCCAATCAATCAAACTGTCTTCATCAATTCAAGCAAATCAGACGATCACAAGAGAAGCCCATCAACTTGTCTATCCGAATCAGATCACACTAATCACACAACCAGTACTAATGCTGTTTTGCTTTGCTCTGACTCTGTTTATTTGACTAATATTGTATCAATCCATATATAGTACTAAGAAGTCAGAACCACAATAATATCCTATTAAGAACTTAAGATATTTAGTGCCATTACATTTTAATTACTTGCTTAAGGCACACTTAACTCATATATATATATATATATATTTGAGAATTAGTTATTTCAAATACAGTAAAAGTCACGTGAGTGTAAAAGTCACTTAACTCACATGTGTGTGTGTGTGTGTCTGTGGGGGAGAGAGAGAGAATTTAGCCTCATGTTTTCTGTTCTTTAAACATAAATGGCATCCATCTCATACTTTCACAAGTTCATAGTAGTGTACCCTGTGATTTTCGGTGGCGGAATTGTGCATGCAAAGCTTTATTAATTGGGCACAGCCCCATATCTAATTACTTATCTTATGCAAGTCAACACTTCCTGCCCCCTGGTTGGAATATAAAATTTAATTTGTTAATTTCAAGGATTATTTATACATACATATATATATATATAATAGAATGTATGTCTACCTATGTTTTGACCCATTGATTAGGAGTGTTAATTGTGTTGTATTGTGTTCATATCGTGTCAAGATACACTACAAGAGAAAGCCTTTACTCCGACACCATCTGCCGTCGGTAATAACGCCCTTAGCGTCGGACATACTTATTTCCGACCAATACAAAGCGTCGCCCAACTTAGTCGGTAATAAATTGGTCACAACAAGATTACCGACGACACAACTGTAACGTCGGAAATAGTCAACTATTACCGACAATCTACAGCGTCGGAATAAAAATTTATTTCCGACCATATATAGAGTCGGGAAAACATTTATTTCCGACCATATATGTGGTTGGAAAAACATTTAGTTCCGACCATATATGTAGTCGGAAAAACATTTATTTCCGACCATATATGTAGTCAGAGAAAAATTTATTTCCGACACAATCAATAGTCGGTATAAAGAATTATTTCCGACCATATATATTGTCGGAAAAACCTTATTTCCGAGCATATTAACAGTCGGTCAAAACTTTATTTCCGACCATATATATTGTCGGAAAACCTTATTTCCGACCAGATGGATAGTCAGAACAAAACGTCCAATAAACTGTTATTTCCGACTTCAAAAAGTGTCGGTAAAAAAAAATTTATTTCCGACCACATAGACCATCAGCATTAATTGTATATTTTTAATTTATTATTTCCGACTCATTGGTTATATTTTTATTTCCGACGCAAATTTATTGTCGGATATAAAGTTAAATACTTGAAAAAAATCATTGTTGTTATCATTTTTTCAACACAAAACCTGATCGAACACAAAAGTGTATATTATATATATATATATATATATATATATATATATATATATATATATACAACTCTTGTACATGTCATGTCATCCATGCACCTAACAAAGACAAGAAGTTCAATTCATGGCAAAATTTCTCCATAGATATATTCATGCTCTTTAACTTTTAAGGACTAATAACAAAATACATAACCTATAATATGATTGATATATATTAATTGTCCATTCAATATCATACAATATCATAAAACAAAAAATAATAATTATTTCCTTTGGAACACCAACCCAACCAGTAACAAGTTTCTTCCTTTACCCATTCATGTAACACCAACTCAATCTTTATAATGAATAATTAGACTTGATATTACCTGTATGTGCTCCCATGATCTTACTATCCAAACATTGTAAGAAATTCATCCATACGTTTCTGTCTCTCTTCCATTGCAGCCTCCATTTGTCTATGACGCTCCTCTATACTTTGCATCCTCATTGTAACTTCTGCTTGCACTTGTTCTTGCACTTGTTCTTGCACTTCAATCTTCATTGTCTCCTTAATTTGTTCCATTTTCTCTTCTAAAACCTCGTTGCGTCGTTTCTCAGTTTCATACAATCGACGAAGCTCATTGATTTGAACACCCTAACTGGATGAAGATGAAGGAGGAGCCAACTTCCCATGGCCAAGACCTTTCACATATCCTGACCTCGTGCCCAACACTTGCTTACATATTTCCGCGTCACTCAATGCCTCACTACCCTCCATGGGTGGCTGTGATTGGAGGTTAATCATGTTATCCTGTAATAATTATAAATGAGACAAGTTATTACAAGTAATGAATATAAAATTACAATTAAAAATACGTACATAGACATGTTGGGACTGAGGCGTGACCCAACCCTTGCCCTCTTTAAAATGAGTCATCCTCCATAGTTCAATTTGGCCAACAGATTTCTGTGTCAAGGCATCACGCTATATAATTCAAATATCGATATTAGTCCTCATTTAAACTTAACCAATGGTCTACTCAAGGATAAGGCAAAACAAAAAGTAAGAAAAATGATATTATACCGTCTCATGGAGGTATTGCACAAATGGTTTTGACCCACCATGATGATTTACTTGAAGTTGTGCCCGGTTTGCAGCATTTTTTTTACTTCTTTCCTGTAAATAAAAAAATGCATATATTTTTCTTAAGAGAGTCTTGAAAAGATAAAAAAAAAAATATATACAAAGAGACCAACAACAATCACCATCCCAACAAAGAGACCAACAAGGTCACAAGTGAGTCCAGACTCCAGATGAAAAATATGCATACCCATCAAACAAAATAATAAAATTTCACCTTAGGATTTATGCCCGTACTAATAATCACAACTATAATTAACCCATAGATCCCCAAAACTCCAGCCATAATGACTGCTACAATCGATTTCATGACAATCAATCCCAATCCCACTCTTTGCAGTTTCGAATGTAGCACCCATGCTTGCAAAGAAACCATTAAAATCACAACAGATAAACAAAATTTTCATGACAATCAACCCCAGATAAGCTTTTGTTTCCCAAATTTTTTTTTTAAATATGTTTCTATAAAAATCTCAATTTTATATGAATTCATATCTCCACATTCCTTCTAATAGAGACTTGTAAAATGACAAAACTTGCGTTTATTGTTAGGTAATTGATATCCCTAATGCAAATTCATGCAATGAAATCAATCTTTTTTTTTTTTGATCAGCAAAGAAGAAAATATATTGATGAAAAAGAGAATGAAAAAGGGATACATCACTACAACAACAAAACAGTGCAAACAAGCATGAAGAAGCACAAACCCAAAGAGAGAAAAAACAGCAGGAAAAGAAAAAGAAACCTCTTGTTTTCTTTGTTTTCTATGAAACCTCTTGTTCTGGATCCAGCTAAATACAAAGCCATATATTCAAGATTAAAAGATTCATCCGTAATAAAAAAGACTACACTTCATAACCAAGTACATGAAAACTTACATGTGTTTGAAACCAATGAGAAAATTGTTTTTCATGCCTTTGTTGGACATTAACCATGCTTTCAGCTTCTAGTAGTACCATGTGCGCCTTACATGTGTAGCGCATATTATTCAAATTGTCAAATGTGCATTCTATCCAAAATGAAAACTTATTTGTACGTAGTAGTGGGACATAGTTAATTTACTTGCGATATGAAACGAGTTCAAGAGAATTATTCAGCACGTAATAATTCGCTTTCTCATATTCTGCTATATCTATATATTCATATGATCCTGAACCCATTGGTCAAACTGCCATTCCAAATGCAACAACTGAATGTGTAGATTGTTGCCATTGACCTCCATCATAATTCCGTTCTACACGATTGAATCTTATTTCAATACCATCTATATACATTGAACAGAATGCAAGGCATTCACTGTCAATGTATGCTTCTGCAATCGATCCTTCGGGACGTGTTTTGTTGCGCACATATTGCTTTAATGTTCGTAAGAATCTGTTAACAATTAAAAATTAGACTTCTACCACCAAAAATCTTATCATACATATTTTAAATTATCACATTACCTTTCAATGGGATACATCCATCGGTACTGGACAGGTCCACCAAGTTTTGCCTTATGTGGCAAATGAACAGCCAAGTGGACCATAACATCAAAGAATGCCGGTGGAAATATTTGCTCCAACTTACAAAGTATGACAATTATGTCCATTTCCATCTTATCTAACAACTGCCTCTTCAATGTCTTTGACCACAACTCCTTAAAGAACAACCCCAATTCAATTAATGGAGTACGAACTTTATCCTCAAAATATCCACGTATAATGATTGGGAGCAGTCGTTGCAAAAAAACATGACAATCATGACTTTTCATACCTGATATTTTACCGTCTGTTGCATTCACACATCGAGAAATATTAGAAGCAAATCCTTCTGAAAACTTCACATCTTTAATCCAAGCACAAAAACTCTTTCTCTCATTAGCTGATAATGTATAACATGCAGGTGGTACAATGAATTTATCACCATTTGGTATCAAATGCAATTCCTTTCGTATGCCCATTACCTCCAAATCCATGCGCACTTTGATGTTGTCTTTTGTTTTCCCATCCAGGTTTAGCAATGTTCCCAACACATTCTCACAAATGTTTTTTCGATGTGCATAACATCCAAATTGTGTCGAAGCTTAAGAGTTCGCCAATATGATAATTCAAAAAATATGCTCCTCTTTGACCAATTCAACTCTACATCGGTACGCTTTCTTTTATTATTTGTTGGTCCCTTTCCAAATAGGTTAGGTTGGAGATGTTCCAATTGTGCAAGCACGTCGTCCCCAGACAAATGCTTTGGTCCCAACCTACTTTCATTTTTTCTGTCAAAGTCATCCTTGTAACGTCTTCTCCAACTATGCATTCTTGGCAAGAAACGACGATGACACATGAAACATATCTTTTTCCCATTCTTTAAATACATCGATCCAGCATCCTTATTACAAATTGGACATGCCATATACCCTTTTGTGCTCCAACCTGACAAATTTCCGTATGCAGGAAAATCGTTAATAGTCCATAACACCGTTGCATGCAACTGAAAGGTCCGCCTTGTTACAACATCATATGTATTAATGCCGTTCTCCCATAACTCCTTCAACTCATCTATCAATGGACGCAGATACACATCTATGTCATTTTCAGGTGATTTTGGACCAAGGATTAATAGTGACATGAAAATGAAGGGCTCTTTCATACACTTCCAAGGCGGCAAATTATAAGGAATAACCAACACAGGCCACATGCTGTAAGCGTTGCTCATGTCCCCAAATGGATTGAACCCGTCACTCGCGATGCCCAGTCGGACATTGCGAGGATCTTGCGCAAACCAAGGATGTTCCTTGTCAAATTCCTCCCAAGCCAGGCTGTCTGCTGGATGTGTTAGAACTTTATCCTGTGAAAGTCGTTTTTCTTTGTGCCATCTCATATCTCTAGCCGTTTTTGTTGACATAAACAACCTTTGTAGCCTAGGTTTCAACGGAAAATATCGTAATACCTTCTGAGGAATCTTCTTACTTTTATCGGCATTAACTTTATACCTCGGCTCATCACATCGCGGACATTCAATTTCATTTTCGTGTTCTCCCCAAAATAATGCACAATCATATTTGCATGCATGTATAGGTACATAACCAAGACCTAGTTCACGCATATACTTCTTACACTCATAATTTGACTTCGGGAGCGTCTCACCAGTAGGCAGTGCCATTTTAATCAATTCCAAAATCATATCAAATGATTTGTTACTCCAACCATTGATCATTTTTATATGCATCAACTTCACAAAGAACTCTAATTTTGAGAAGTTTTTACAACCTAGGTAAGGTGGCATATGCAAATCAGCTGAAAATGCATCAAATGGTTGTGGCTCCTCCCCCTCTACATTAGAATGATCATGAATACTACTTGTTTCCCCTTGCACATTGCTGTCAACATCAATTCTTCCTGCACATACGTTTTCCAACATTTCCCTCAATCTATCACAACCTTGCTCACTAGAAGGATCACGACTACTTTCATTATCCACAGTCATAACTTCATGATCTTCGCCATGAAATACCCATCGGGTGTATCTCTTGTCCATTCCATGCAACTCCAAATGTGCTTTAGCTACATTAATAGGTTCATAATACCTATTGTTGCATTTCCTACATGGACATTTAATCCTATTGCCTTTATCTGCGCTCGGACGTGCATACTCAATGAAGTCTCTAATTCTTTTCATGTAACTAGGCAAATGTCTACCCGGAACTTTCATCCAACTCTTATCCATGTTTGATCCCTACCACAATAAGAAGTAATCAATTAGTATGCTCCAAAGCGGGCAATTTAAGGTTCTAAACTAGTGATATCAATCCCATCAATAATTTGGTTCTTACGGTGGGCAAGAATATTGTCACAGCCCACAGAAACCACAATAAATTACAAAAATGTCGACACTTTGTAATTTCTTACAGTAAGGTTTATTTTTGGTAGTTTTTGCATATTATTTTCAGCTTTTGTACAGTCAAACACATATTTGAAAACTGAAACTAAAAGAGAATAGAAAGAAAATTACAACAGCCAACCTAATTAGAGTTTTTTCATGTTGCATGTGGAGATGGTGATTTATACACTTACGGTTGACATGAAATTATTTAAGAAAAGAAAAGTTGAAGCCTGGATTTTGGAAAACTTTGTGGTGCTGCAAGAATTTCCTTGCAGGTTGTGAATTTTTTAAATAAAATCAGAATATGGGAGAATAATAAGATACCTTTGAAAGGGATTCTAGGCCAAAATTTCACTTTCTCAATTCAGAGGGTTGAAGGACTAATTAATTCCTGTCATGACCATTGGCATAATGATTTAGGCTATGTTTGAATTAGTTTTTCGAATACATTTAATGTGTTTTCAACTCTTTAATCATCCTTAATTAATTTTGAAATAGTTTAGAATAGAATTTCAAATTGCAATTATTAAATACAATTTTTTTCATTGAAGTTTTGTTTGGCATAGCATTTTGAAAGTAAAAAAATCAGTGTTCTAACCAAAACAACGAAGAGAAGCTTTCTCCCCACGACGCTATTTTCGAACGCCCGAAACTAGCCTAACAAGCGCTAAGTGGGGTTTGGGTTAAGCTAATAAATATAATTTTTTTATTAAGTTGGTCATGAATGTCTCAATTTTATAGTTGTTAAATATTTTTTAATTGTTCACCCAAATACTCAAATACTTAATTCAAACATTATTTTTACATAATTTCTTAATTTAAATAACATTTTTATACCGTTGAATTAAACGGGCACCTACTTCTCTAAACTTTTGATTTTGAAAGTTGAAAGCAAAACCTTCCCATTCCTATGAGGAGTTGTTGTAAGACTTTTATATGAGCTACAAGGAGAAGATGTTTTGACTTGGTATTTCTCCATCAAACATAGCCATCAGGCTGCCTAAAAGCATTCAAGGAAAAAAACTGTTGAATGGATGAAGCTTAATCTAACTTCTCTTGTCCTTCTAGCAATGTTTTAGGTCTCAACATATTTAATTTAGTCAATCCTCTAATAAAAAGTGGAACCCATCATCCATCAGGCCACCAATAAATCGCCCACCAGTTTTAAAAAATCAATGCAAGAAAAGAAAGAATATAGAATATAAAAAACTTAAATCCACTAAATTTATTTCACTGGAGAGTGACATTTATAGGAAATTCTGGCAACATATTGTTTGGGAGCTTACTTTTAAGAATTAATTAAGATCTGTAGTTTACTTTTGTTTACTGGTTCTGCCTCGATTGCCTCTTTGTTTGATGGTCTTATTCTAGTGTTAGATATGGATCAATAAGGAATTGGTTCTATTTTCTGATTTGCCTTTAGGTTGGATGATTGCTATCTGAAACATCAGGGGACTAGAAAAACTTTATTGTTAGTAGTTTTTGTATTTATTTTTTTCCCGTTCTCTCCATTACAAAGGCTATGAAGTTTGAGTGGGGTTTAGATAATGCAGCAAGAGAAAACATTTTTTTCCAACAAATGACAGCAGGAAACTAGATAAAATTAGATATCCACCACTTAATAACCAACCATGGACGGACCAAATTGCATCCATTTCAAGCATCACTTGTCGTCACCAAAAGCAAGAGAAATCAGATAAGAGCCTATTAACAAATAATAGCAATTTTAGATATCAATATGACACCTAACATTGCTTGACAAATGCAACTGACTTATCAGTGATAGATACCAGTGTTTTCAACAGATTTGGTTAGACTTATAGTAATCCAACTGACTATGAACATATAATGACTGCATATCATAAAGCATCATCAACAGTTTCATCAAGTTTACATTGTCAACATGCAACCAATGTAATGTCCGCACCTCATTTAAGATAAATTTTGAAACACTGCTCTTTTTAATTCCATCAATCATGACCAACATATATATTCAAATTTAATTCTACTATCTGTTTCTTCTCTGGTTATTTAAATAAGAAAAAGAGAAGAACACTTGTTTTTTCTTCTAATTAATGTTATTCTTTTAAGGGCATGTTTGGTAAGTAGAATGACTCAAGAATGGAAAGGTCATTTTCAAGTTCATTCTATTAACAAGAATGACTATTTCCAGAAAAAATAGAAATATCATTTCTTCCCATGACCTAGAAAATGAGATACTAAAAAAAAGGGGATTTTACAGGCAATTTCATGTTTTGGGAGTAGGAAGTAAACAATTACAATTTCACATCTTTTTTTTTTGAAAAATTAGATGAGATATAAAATATTTTGAGTTGTAAAAGCTATAATATAACCAAAAATTATTTAAACATATGTGAAACCATTAGAGATGGAAAAAATTATTTAAACATTCTGTTATACATAATATTTTTCTTCTTTTCATAGAAAGATATATTGGGGATACCAACAGTATAAAGTGGCAAAAGGAACTCTATGCACATAGAAGCTGCTTCCCAAATCAATTGAGGAATGACACAACGGACATCATATATGGAATCTATATACTATAGAAGTCTACTAATATCAAACAAAATCGAAAATATTCAAACCAAAATAATCTGGTAACCAAAAAAAAGGCAGTTTCCAACAACTGATTGAATAACGGTACCCTTGATTTCTTTTGGCGCAGATGATGTATCCAATATTAGCGCAGAGAGCCGCCGCAGTAGCGCCTGGTAGTGTTTTTCCGTAGAGATAGATAAAGCTTTCAACCTCTCCCCAACAGAGAGCTTCAGAGGCGAGACAGAGAGAGGTGAGACAAATCAGAGAGATCGGCGCGCGAGACGCCGGTACACAGATCGACGGGGAGGAAGAGAGCTTGAGAGGCGAGAGATCACAGGGCGGCGAGAGACAGAGAGCGGCGAGACACACCAGAGAGATCGGCGAGAGACAGAGAGAGAGTAGCGCGAGGTTTTGAGTGGGCTAGACAGTCGAGGTACACAGATCGACGGGGAGGAAGAGAACTTGAGAGGCGAGAGATCACAGGGCGGCGAGAGACAGAGAGCGGCGAGACACACCAGAGAGATCGGCGAGAGACAGAGAGAGAGTGGCGCGAGGTTTCGAGTAGGCTAGACAGTCGAGGCGCGAATTGTTTTAGCATGAAAAGCTTATTTCCGACTAATCTATACGTCGGAACTGATATTACTTATTTCCGACCCACACACTCATCGCTTTTACTTAAATATTTTCGACTCTCAACCATTGCGTCGGTATTACAAATTATTTCCGACGTATCTGTACGTCGGAAAAATACTTATGCATTTCCGATACAACAAATGGTCGATTTTAGTTACTTATTTCCGACATATACAACCATCGTCGGCGATAGTTAATTATTTCCGACACCTACTAACGTCGGAAAATATCATTTATTATAAC
This sequence comes from Nyssa sinensis, assembly GCA_008638375.1. NCBI lineage: Eukaryota > Viridiplantae > Streptophyta > Magnoliopsida > Cornales > Nyssaceae > Nyssa > Nyssa sinensis. Next base: position 10,381,246 of record CM018041.1, on the reverse strand, counting down.
TCTGACTGATATGTACTGAAATTATTTCCGACCCCAAGTATATTGGTCGGAAATAGGTTTTTATTTCCGAGCCCACGTATTTTGGTCGGAAGTAGTTACTTAGTTCCGACGCCAAGTATTGTGGTCGGAAATAGTCAAACATTACCGACTAGAAACGGCGTTGGAAAAGAGTCCGTCGTTCTTACCCTTCATTTTCGACATTTAATTTCTTTCCATCGTAAATACTTAACTTTACCGACGAAATTATAACCGACGCCTAGGATGCGTCGGAAATAACCTACTTTCTTGTAGTGATATGGGCATTCAATTATATGGGTTAACCCGAATACGACATAATTAACGAATCATGTCAAAATTCTCAATCCTAACACACGTGTAACACGACACGATCCATGTAATCCGTTTAACAAATAAGTCGTGTTAACACAAGTGACACGACATGACTTGTTTAAGTCATTTAATAAATAACTCGTGTTAAAATCGACACAATTAACATATATAACCTGTTTTGACACATTTAACACGTATAACTTATTTAAAAAATATAATTACTAAGTTATTCTCCTTCTTTTAATGTATTTCTTTTTTATATTTTCATTAAATTAAAATATAAATTTAGTATTAAAAAGATTAATACTTATAATATTAATTTTTTTTATACTTATAAAAAAATATTAATTATTACATATATTAATACTTACAATACAAAATATTTTCAATTATTCATATTTATTCGTATTAATCATGTTAACTCGCTTGTCAATCCTAAAGCGATCTATTTAATAATCATGTTAATCACATCAATCCGTTTATGACCCAAACCCATTTAAGCTCAATCAAAATCCACTAACTCTGAATCGTGTTCAAGTTATATTATCGTGTCGTATTATAAATTGACAAGCATACCATTGAATCAGTTTTACTTATAATTTATTTCCTCTCTCTCATTTCATTTCTCAATTTTTAAATAATTTTATTAAAAATTACTCTATAAATAAAAAAATTATATAGAATTTTTATTCATAATGATGTAAACGATAATATTTTTAAAACCCAATAATTTTTAGGGAGCGCCAATAAGAGTATCCTACACTCCTACGTACTACGTTGGAGGAAGGAATGTGAGAAGCCTTTTGGTCTTTTTAATGTGGGATAAATTATCATAATTTTGTAGTCTTTTTTATTATTAAATGTGTTAAGTTATATTAAACATATTGATATGATTAAAATTTAAATACAACTTGTTTATTAATCATGCTAAACATGTCGAGTCATTTAAGACATAAACTCATTTATACTTAACCCGAATCAGTTAACTCTATGTCGTATTATCATGTCTTGTCAAAATTTAATACTTGTATACAAAGTTATCTCTTTAGTTCAAAAACCGTTGTATTATCACATCATTATGAAATAAGCTATGCTCAAAATAAATGAATTTTGTTATAAAAAAAAAAAGGGTTAATTATACTTTGGTATCACAAAATTTTGTCTCAATTTCAAATAAGACTTTTAATTATTAATTGTAACAATTAAATCTTTCAATTTTTAATTTTATTTTAATTGAAGTCAATTACAAATAGTTATCCCAAATTAATTACATTTTAAAACCTTATAATTTCATATAGGTTTCAAAATAGTATCTTATAATTTACAAGTTTCAAATAAGGCCCTATAATTTTATACGGTTTTCAAATGAGTTCTTATAATTTTAATACATAAACTAGTTACCGTTAAGAATTTGGAATGATTATTAACGACGGTTTACATTTGGGTTTGATTGAAATAAAATTAAAATTTAAATGATTAAATTATTACAATTGATAATTGAGGCAAAACTTCAAAATAACAAAGTACAATTAATCCTAAAAAGAAAAAAGAAACAGTTGGCTGCATCATGGTTTAGATATACATGAAATAAACAAAAGTTTGTGGAGGGAAGTGGCAAATCGAATGGGATGCTGAAGTCATTTTTGGTTTGCATTCCCTTCAAGAAAAACCTAAAAAAGGACCAATAACTTAAAAGTATAAAGTGTTTCTTTCTTTGCAAGCACCCATTAGCTTGAACCAATGAGCATAGTTGGCGTCTTTTACCACTTTTAATCAACTTTACTTTCTTAATAAATATGCACACTATCACCACAAAATTTTCCTATATATATATAGCCACACACAAAGCCAATCAGCTCAAGTCTTGTTATTTGTGCACACAATGCATTTACTTGTTAAGTTTTACACGTGGAACATTATACTAAATTTTGCTTTGCCTAATGTGAACGACGTGGATGTCGTGAGAGTGAGGAGGATTAAAGAGTCATGAATTGTGAGAATGAGCACAACTTACGTGTCAGAATGTCAAATGAATTTTCAAAATGAAGTGACAAAAAAAATAAATAAATAAAGCAATTTAGAACTTTCGGAAGAGATTTTTCAAGGAGCAGGACGAGACTTGCTAAGTTTCACGGGATTTTTAGAACGAGAAATATAACCAATGCGAAATTCTAAGTTCTAGAAATCAATATAATAAGAGATTTTCGAAGTCAACTATCGAGAGGTAGATTGAGAATTATTATCCTTTTTACTGTGACAGATGAAGGATAATGATATTGATCAATCATATGTGAATCTCTAGATCTCACGTGTCAATGACCTAATCCGTTAGACTCAAGACATATATATAATGCATAATATAAATAATTAAATATGTAATATAAATAAATGTATATTAGATTTTCTAAGATTAAATAATTCAGTACTTGAGCATTATTGTTAAATTTCACGTAATATATATATATATATATATATGTACACACACATACACACATATTTATTGCGTTAAATAATTGTAAAGTATTTGATCCTTTTTTGTTGAGTTTTATTATCGAATTGGATCAAATATTCAAAAGTTATTATCGAGTCATCATAATAGCTATCTATTTGACTCGTGATCACCGATTAATTGTTCTAAAATGGCACAACAACATGGCATGAACATGACACAGAATTAGCAGTCTTGGGTTAAACATAAATGGGTATGTGTCAAAAATGGACCAACATAATTAATAAATATATCGTATTTGAATTTTTGTCATGTAAACATGCTTAACACCACTAAATATGTTTAATAAAAAAAAGTAAATCATGAGTTAAGAAAATACGCCTCACATTAAAAGCTTGTTAAAATTTTAAAAAAAAAATCACAGTATAAGAGAAGTAATCACTTTATTTTATCCCCATCAGAAGTCCATCAAACTTGGAGACTATTTTGTACTTATTAAGTAATTCTTTACTTAAAGTTTAAAAGTTAAAATAAATCACTTAATCGTATTAACACTTATAATCTGTTTAATAAATGAGTCAAGATCAGGTTAAAAATTTTGATACGATTAATTAATTACGTCATCTTCACACCCCCTACCTATATCTGCCACAATACTAGATCAAGTTTTGCAGCCTTAAAGAGGGGATGTGTGTGTGTGAAAAAGCTATATGTGCATAATCCTTGTCACCCTAAAACAAAACAGGAATGATAGCAACAGGTAAACTCCTCTTACGGGTGTTGATCCAAAAGATGATGTTTGTGAGTGATATGATTAACATTGTTTATAATTAGAGGTCAAGATTATATTGATATAATAATGGTAGCTAGAATTTTAAATTGGAATTAAAAAAGAAATATTGGAGGAATCACCTTAATTTGTTGTTTATAAAATTACAAGTAGATGGTGCGTACGCATGCAAGGCACAATTGAAACACATGGGTATCGGTGTAATGCAGGGGGTCAATAATTAAATTATACATATATATATATATGTAAGTAAAATGACATCACATTCACTAGATGTGGAAGTGCTTGGAACTAATTCCACTCACTAGGTTAATTACGTTTATATTCCACTCATCCACTAGGAATAATTGAATTATATATAAGTTAATTAAATGACATTACATTCACTGGGTCTAAATTTTAAAAAACAAGAAATTGAAATTTTGATGACGCAATGTGTTATCCGCTTGCAATAGCGACGTCCTAAGCTGTACAATTGGTGCTCTACTCACTAAAATGGCATTTGGATGCATACAATATTTTGTAAAGATCGCCGCATTCAAATAAGCAATGTGAGTTTCATAGACTCCGTGCTTGCGTCAAGACATATATATTTTAAAGAGTAATTATTCTAATGAGACGATCGATTTATATTATTATTTAAACTGGTGTAATTATTTCTCATAAATTGAACAATTTTTCTAAATTCATGAATTGGTAATGACATGTATATGGTGATAGAGTTACTGAATAATTTCTTTATTTGAAAAATTCATTCTCTTAGCGGCACTATTTAAAAAAAAAAACAAAAACAAAACCAAAAACGGTTATGATAAGATTAGGTAGGTGTAGAGTTAAATTCCAAAGCTACAGTGTGATATTTATATAAAATGAAAGATAATTCTCTTTCACAAAATATAAGAAAAATAGGTAATTTTGGATTTATGATTATTGAAGAGGATATGTTGTTATTATTATTTTGTTACAGACATTTGCCAACTACAGGTTCTTTAAACATATAACTATCAATGCAAATTCGAACTGTATAATAAGACAGACAAGACATGCCTTTAACAGTTACTCAAACTGAAACCTCTTAAAGACATAATTCTTTATCTTTTGGACATTGGGTTTTGCTCAATTTTAACTACAGTGCAACATTATACCATTAATAATATAGTCTACAATTATTTGAGCTCTAACAGCCAGCCAGAAAAGATTTTCATATCATAAAACAGTAATGCAGTATGAAAATAAGAAAAGAGTGTGCATCTGGATAGGAGGTGAGAAATTGAAATGATGCCCTATCTCTATGCCTTTCATTGCTGGCGGATAGTATCAATATCATTGTCACTTTTATCTCTGTCATGCACTATCACTCTTTGGAAGATTGCAGCACAAGCAATTTGACTAATCTGTTCTAAAGGTGTTAATGTGACCGTTAAAATAATTTTGGGATTTAAGTTCATACATGCATTTACGCTAAAGGTGTGAATGTAACCGTATAATTTTGGGATTTAAGTTCATACATGCATTTACGCTATACTAAGTTCATACATGCATTTACGCTATACTTGAACCAAACTCGTGATCAATTTAGTTAGAGGCTCTTTCGGACTCAACTCGCAAAAATATAGAATTCAAGTACCATTGTCTTTCAGAAAGGGGGAAATAGTTGGCCATTTCAACTCTTTCATGGCACATTTATAAAAGTTCAATACCCATGAGAGTCCAATCTGAGACATTCGAGTTTACGACCTCACCCCACGTCAACCCCTTACCATTGGGCTATAATACAAACCACTGTTACATTAATTGTCTCAGGAATGAGGTCTGTAAGCTCCAGAAAGCACTGCTGTTGGAACTTGGAAGCATCTGTCAAAGATCCTTTTGGGGCTTGTTGACCAGACATGGAATTGCTGCAAACTGTGACACGGAGTTGCAGTGCAAATATATGTATAAAATACAAAGATATTGTATATCACAAGCAGCATTGGAAAGCAATCGATATTTTCAGTTAACAAGATGATGCCCCATGCCTTCATATGTGAGGGATAGCATCAATATCATTGTCTCTCCCAGCTGAAAATTTTGCAGAATCAAAAGATATCACATTTTTCTGTGTCATACACTAGTACTCTCGAGATGATTCATGGGCAGGCCAAGTCAATAACTCAGTAATGGAAGCTCAAACTTCCAGTTCCATTTTATCCTCAGCAACTAGAAAAATTGAAACAGAAGAAAAACTTAACTTGCACAACAGAGTGGCATCATAAAGAGCATGCTTTACAAGGAGCAAGTCCGACGTTCCTCAGTCAATGAAAGAACAAGAACAAACACAAAGAAAGAACATCAACATCCATGTTGAAGAACCAAGAGACCGCACCATAATACCATTCGTGAATCTTCCATTTATTATTGGCCTTTTGAGAATTGGTTTTGATTGGTACTGAAGGCTTCAACAAGGATAGTTGATTGGTTCAGGCTGCATGGATTTCTGAAGAATCTCTCTGTGCTCTCTATGGTGAACTTCCAAGAAACCAGTGGCTGTGGAGGCAGATGGGGCGCGGCCAACATATTTGATGTCATCCATTGTACCCCTGTCCAGTGATTTCATGGCAGTACTGAGGCGGGGCACAATGTAATAATATGCTCCCATGTTCATTGGCTCTTCCTGGCACCAAACTATCTCCGCATCTGGAACCAACACAGCAAAGATGAGAGAGGTCACTCAGCTGCAGGATGTCAACAGAATCCTAAACATCAACTTAAAATAACATATTCAATGCTTTCCCAACAAAATTTACGTATTAGATGTCTTACTTTCTGAAGGCTCAGCAATGTCGCAAAGTGACAAGAAAAAACAATGAGAGAAGTCTAAAGAGAATGAGAAAAAGTTAATGAAGTGAAGGCTTTGGATAAGCACTTTTTCCAATTTTTTTAAGTCTTCATCTTGGAGCTCCTATAAATTTGAATTCAGAAAGTTCTCAGAAACTCACTTGAGTTTGCAATCAGATAAATTAACTTGTAACTTGCTTTAGTTGCAAGGACTAGGAGTTTTTAACCATTTTAATACACATAAAATAAATAAAATAAAATAAAAAATAACTAGATTAAGTTTCGACTCTCAACTCAACTTGGAGAGTTCTTAAACACTGCTCCCAAGTCCACAGCAACAACAACATACACATCCAAAAAGGGCATTCTAATCTCCTATGCTTATTAATGATTACCAAAATCTTTTTCAAGTCACCAAAATCTCCAACTGGAAGAATTTTTACAGGTACTAGAGATTGTTGCATAGCTTTTGCTTGTTTCTAAGATTTATGACTCATGAAAGGTCAGTTTATTTTGGCACTATGATAGATTCTATCTGCCTCTGATCATTATTTACACTATGTACTTTTTGCAAGTTCCCAAACGTGCCCCCAAAGTCTACAGCAACAAAAACATACATGTCCAAACAGGGCACTCTTCAAGCATCAACACTTACTAAAGATAACAAAAAATAAATAATTTCCGAGTCACCAAGACCTCCAACAGGCAAAACTTTACAGGTTCTAGAATCGTCTCATAGATATTGGTTGTTTCCAAGCTTCGGACTTATAAAAGGCCAGTTTATTTTTGCATCATGATAAATCATTATTTTCACTATATAAATTGCAGCACATACATGCAGATGTCCAACAAAGATACATGGTGTCTAGATATAGGAAACACATGGTAACTGTGAAATTTATTTAAGTAGGCAAATGAAATTTTATCTTCTTATGTGTTTTGTAAAATGTGGTACTCTTTTAATCCAAAAAGCAAAATAACAAAGTAGGGTGCTTGTGTCAGAAAGATTTACAATGACCTCTCCTTTAACTGCAAGTTTGAAATAATTACTTGGATATCGCTTCAGTTCCCGCCGGATGAGGTCATAGGGGAAGGGAAAAAGCTGTTCCACCCTACATATTGCAATGTCTTTGCCATTGACTTTGTTCCTCTGTTCATCAAGCTCGTAATAAACCTGCAAAATGGTTGAATCCAAGCAATTCGTATCAGTAATAAATCAAACAGAAATCAAAATCAACCACATAAAGACTTTATGCACCACAATTTAGACCAATCAATGAATTGGATTCTGATCCGAATCCAATCCAGATCCGATCAACTTAACCAGCTCTAGTACACGGAATTAGATCCGCTGGCCCATCCAATTTGAATCCAAATAAATAAACAGACCAGATATGGATTAGTCTGATCCAATTTGTTAAGGACCAGTCCAATGTAAGCATCACACACACACACATACACACTAGATCATATGCATAAATTTTTGTTGTCCTTGTATAAGTGAATTAGATTGACTTTAGGGTTCCATTCACAAATTGAAACTACGGAAGCCATAGCCTTCTCTCCTTTGTCTACTGCTCTGCACCTGTAGCTACATCTCTCTCTCTCTCTCTCTCTCTCTCTCTCTCTCTCTCTCTCTCTCTCTCCCGCTCCCGCTCCCTCCCTCCCTCTCAGTTATGTATTGTGGTTAGCAGGGTTGAGCAGAGTTCAGTGATGCTTGTGATTGGTCTGTGTGACTGTGTATGCTTGTCGTGGGTGAGGTGGAAGGTTACACAACTCTATTCATTAAGTTTTTGATAAAATACCAGCTATCGTCTGATATGAGCTTATAATGGGGCCCCAAAAAGGGATAAAGGAGCTCAAGTGGAGCTCCCTTATCACTTTTTGGAGTGCCAATATCATTTCCCTTGGAGAAAATGCTAAATTATGTTGATCACTAAAACTGATTATTTCTGTAATTGGTATATCATATTGGATCAAATCAAACATTGTACTTAACCAATTGGATAAGAATCACCTGATCTGGTTTGAATCCGGTCCATTTACAGGCCTATCACAATTCAACGAAGCTACCATTTCTCTGTGCACACACATGGGTGCATGGAGTTTAAGGAACACCTACTTTCTTCAAGGTTCACCAGATGCAATGTACACGCTGATTTAAGAACTAAAAGAAGATGGGAAAGAGAAATGGGAAGGGGGAACGAAATACAGTTACAAACCTTCCCGGAGCAAAGGATTAGACGTCTTATACCCTCTTCAAGATCTGAGTGGTCATTCTGGTCCTTTATAAGGCGCTTAAATCTAGTCCCTTGTTTGTCGAACCCTGGGTGGCCTTGGACATCATCAAACTCAGACAGATTTGATTTGCAATCCTTGTGCCGAAGCAAGTTCTTTGGAGACATCACAATGAGAGGCTTACGGAATTCTCTATGTATCTGGGAGATAAAGACATAATAATACATTAGAAAATAAAGAAAGTTTTCTACAAGCTTGGAGGAATTATAAACCAATTAGCTGCACTCACTTGGCGTCGTAAAACATGGAAATAATTTGCAGGAGTTGTTACGTTCACAACTTGCCAATTGCATTCCTGGATCTGCTTCCGCAGTGTTGGATCCATCTCTGGTATAACGTAGGGATTATCATCACTCATCTGCCATCAATGTTTTGGCTTATATTGGTGAAGGGTCTCAGCATAACAGAGTTTACTTGGAGAAGAGGATTTTTTATTAAAATAAAATAAAACACTAATCCCAGCCATGACAAGAAATCAAGAACTGCATAAGTGTTTAAAGTGAAAAAGCAAAGCAAGAGAATAAAGGGTGTGCTTAACAAATCAAGAATCAAAAACAAAGATCCTTGTAAAATGGGTGACCAATACTTTGCACCACAACCTATAGTCATCCAGTGAGTTCCATGAATTGATTTACATATTAGTTAAATCCTCACTACCAAACTCCAAAAGGATATTTTTAGGAAAAACCTATTCAATTTAGAGTTTTCTTTTCAAAATTCCCCCTGATGAGCTTTGAGAGAAACCAGTGCAAAATGACGTCGAATAAACTATACAAGAAAAATATACAAGTGAATAAACTATAGGGAGATCAAAGCATCCCAATCTCCAGATTAATGGAACTATTTTAGTTCAAGATTAGTTTTATTCCAACATTCAGAATGAAATTTAAGGTTCCCTTCATATACACATACAGGTGTCTGTGCACACGTGTGTTTGTGTGAGAGAGAGTGAGAGTGAGAGTGAGTGTGTGTGCGTGTGAGAGAGAGAGGGAGAGAGAGAAACCAGAACAAGGTGGAAACATTAACAGAACAAACATATGAATACTCATCTATGAACTATGGTAAGGTAATACCTGAAGGAAACGCTCCAATCGTGCACTTGAATGCTCAGGGCCCTGGCCATCATAACCATGAGGTAGCAAGATAACAAGCCCAGTTTGACGCAACCACTTTGCCTCCCCACTGCTCAGAAACTGATCAAATATCACTTGAGCTCCATTAGCAAAATCACCAAATTGGGCTTCCCACATTACCAATGCATTTGGATTTTCCATTGAATAACCCAATTCAAATCCCAGAACACCAAACTCCGAAAGAGAGCTGGATGGAAAACAAAAGGATAATGTCTCTTGATTAGGGACAAAACTTGTCACTGAAGCAACAGTTTCACAAGTAAAATGTGGTATCTCAAAGTTCACACTAGAATTGCACATGGCTGTCCTAAACTAAATAAATTAACGTTATCCATTGCAATATATTAGTGCAAAACAAGAGAGGGTGACTGAACCTTTAATCGTATTAACAGTAAGAAAAATCTCTAAACAGCATGGAGTGTGCACCTGGAAGATACATAAGGGTGCAGGAGTTGTGTTCAAAACTTCCTATATCAGACATAAAAAGGACCAATTCTATCTTCTTAGAAAAAGTAGGGTACAGCTGACATACATCCATATCTTGGATCATCAGACAAACAACATAACACAAATATAAATGCATACAGAAAAACATAAATATCTTTGAGGCTTTATAAAGTCCCAAAAGTGCTGTCTGCATAAGTTACAGGACAAATTATAAATTACGGCAAATTTATACAAATGAACCTTTTAAAACTATAAGCATCTTATCTCGCATACATGTCAAAAGGGAGGGCAAACCAAGAAGACGAAATAGATAATCACATCCTCTTATCAAAAAATAATAATTACATTAAAAATAAATGTAAAAGAAAAATATTGTGACAGAATAATGTTCAAGACAGAAGAGGTAGAAATGCCACTAGAACTTACCTGTTACTAATAGTATACATCTCCTCATTTTGGTTCATGATAACATGGTCCAAAGGACAGTACTTCTCTCCAGTTTCCTGATCATGAAGCACAGCATGCCGATGACTAAATGTGCCTCTCTCAACATCCTGACCGCTCAACCTGACATGATTTCCCTCTACAAGCAATGTTGCAAAAGCAAGTGCTTCCCCAAGTGCCCAGTCAATGCCCTCCCCTGTTTCAATCATTTGTGCACGATTGTCAAAGATCCTCTTTACTGCTCTATGGGGCTTAAAATTATCTGGAAGGGTTGTGATTGCTTTGCCAACATTCTTCAAAATCTCTGGTTTGACACTGCGGACAGCATAAAACTAAGTAAAGAAATCCAAGAGAAAATATTGATAAGCGAAGCAAAAACTAACACCGTTCGTGACATACCCAGTGTTTCGGACACGAGAAATCTGTTCAGGGGACTTGAATCCCAACCAATAAGCTGACAGCCAGTCCCTTTTTCTAGGGGCATAATCTTTGCTGGCATTGTATTCTTCATTAAGGATTGAATTGACCTTGTTTTGTATCTTATCAATGTCTTCTTTTGTCACCTGACCAGATTCTAAAAGCTGCTTTTGGTAAATTTCTAGCGCTGAGGGATGGTTCCGAATGACCTACAAGCACCCATTCCATGACAGATATATGAGATATTTTACTGCACGCAGTCAAATGTATAGAACAGAATAATAAAAAGAAGAGCAAACCATAGAGATAACAATGTTCCGAAGTATAGCCAGAAACATATATGGAAGGAAATAAAAAGTTTGTGAGCTTGTGCCTAACGAGAGTAATGAGTTTTAGAAAACTAAAGAATATAAATGGACTAACCTCATACATTTTCGGCTGTGTGAAAGATGGCTCATCAATCTCATTGTGCCCAAATCGACGATAACATACTATATCAACCACGACATCTGAATGGAAAGTCTGGCGCCACTCTGCTGCAAGTTCACAGACATGAACAACGGCCTCCATATCATCACCATTGACATGAAAGATGGGTGCATTCAAGGCTTTGGCAACATCAGTACAATACTGTGAAGATCTTCCCGACCTCGGGTCAGTAGTGAAGGCCACTTGATTGTTCACCACAATGTGTATAGTTCCACCAGTAGTGTAGTTTGGAAGAGCACTGAGATGCAAAGTCTCATAGACTACACCTTGTCCTGCAAAGCTACCATCTCCATGAATCAAAACACCCATATTCTTTGTCCTATCCACATCATTGGAGTAATATTGTTTTGCTCTAGTTTTTCCAACCACAACTGGATCCACAGCTTCCAAGTGACTTGGATTTGCAACCAAAGACAAATGAATTCTCTTCCCACCCCTAGTTGGTCGATCATAAGAAGTTCCCAAGTGATATTTGACATCACCAGTTCCTGTGTATAGCCCAACTTCCTCCACAGGCTTTGTACCACCACTAAACTCGCTAAAGATTTGACGCAGCGGCTTCCGGACAACATTAGCCAAAACATTTAATCTTCCTCTATGAGACATTCCAATAACAATGCTCTCAACCCCACGATCTGCTGCCCTATCAAACATTTCCTTCATGCCAGGAATCAGTGTCTCACCACCTTCAAGACCAAACCTCTTCGCTGCTGTCCACTTCGTGGCCAAGAAGTTCTCAAACTGTGTGCTCCATATAAGCCTGTCAAGAATAACCACCTGTCGCTGACGATTGTACTGCATTGGTGTTGGGGTCTCAATTTTGTCTCTCAACCAGTTACACTTTTCACGATCAGCAATGTGCATGTACTCGTAACCAATACTCCCACAATAAGCCTGCTCAAGTCGGGTCAATATTGCTCTAAGGGTTTGCACAGGACGATTCTCAGACAAAAACCCAGACATCCTCCACACACCAACAAAAAATTCTCGATCAAGATCTGCGTCAGTGAACCCATAAAGAGCTGGGTCTAAATCATCGGGAATTTCCCGCTGTTCCAAACCCAATGGGTCCAATTTGGCTTTCATGTGACCCATAACCTGGTAGGCTCTCACAAGTAACAACAACCGCATACTTTCTTGAATTGTTTGGCCCGAAATTCCAGGAGACGTGGTAGCCTGGCCAACAAAATTTCTAAAGAAATTGTCCCACGACTCATCGACACTATTTGGGTCTGCCTCCCAAGCCCTCTGAAGTTCCTCTAGGTAGACACTGCTTGTCCCATCTAAGAAGCTATCAGTTAACCTAGAGAGTGGCACAGGATGAGGAACAGGGCGCAGCCTGTGTCTTTGATTTGAATACTGTTGTATGAAAATAACAATTTTGTGATGGAATGACCCGTGCTCTTGCTGCATATGATCCACTCTTTGACAGAGTTCTCCTAATAGCAAGCTTTGCGACACTAGACCCAGCTCTAAACCACGCCATTGCTATTTATTCCAATTCTCAAAACAAATAAAGATTTGCTAGATTTCCGTTTCCCAGAGTGAATCTCAAACTCTTGTAACAGCCATTTCTATCATCTCACTTTGTAACAATCCTAACCCGCCAAATAAAAATTTAATAGTGATTCAAAAAGGGATCAAAATCAGTAGTAAAAAATTTCAAACATATAACGAACAACTCAGGACAAAATTCTAATTTCTAACTAATGTTAAAACATTAATTTGCATTTTGTCTCGTTGCATCAAATCCGGTCCTACCAAATCAAAAATGAAAATTTTCAATCCACTGCTTAACAGTTCAAACGAGAGTAGAATCTACAATCACTACTCATATAGGCAAACACAATAGAGGGGGAGAGAGGATCAACTTTATATCATACAAATAGAAGAAAACAAATGTACATGCAAAGAGAGTCGAAACCAAGACGACAATCAAATACCATACCAAAGTTTTCAGAAGATAAAATTGAGTTAGAATCAACAAAATGAAAATCACCTGATACAGATAGAAACACATTACATGATAATACATACTTGTTCATACAAAAATGTGTGTTTACGTGTGTGTGTGTGTGTGTGTATATCATATATGTGTGTACAGAAAAGACAAATATATACGTAAACGAAAGAGGAAAGTTGAGATGCATCACCGGAAACCCTAAGCCGACATAGCCAAATCGCACAGAAGGGAGGCATATGACTTTCTCGATTCTATACCACCATTACACTCGGCCGCTCCGTTATATTTCTTCACTTCCCCGTATTTCCTCTCTCGTTTTCTTTCCTTCTTTTCGAAAAATGATGTTGGAGAACTTTCTCGGAGTTGGGCCGAACCTAAACGCTGCAGAGTAACCGTCATAGGCCCACCAAGCCCATAATATTTCATTTTTTCTTGGTTATTTAAATAGGGATGCAATTGTTGAAACTTAATTCATTAAAATTAATTCGATCATAAATAAATTTTTAATCGATCATAATTCGTGCTCAAATAGTATAGGAGTATTTATAAGTTTATTAGTTTATTATCAATCAAATTCAAATTTAAAATATATTTAAATTTAATTTATCTCATAATTCGATCAAAAGTCGAACGCGAATTAATTGATTTATTAATTCAAACCAGAATTACTTCTAAGAGAGATGGATCTTTCCGTCTCATATGAATCACCTTGCTCATAATATTTTTCTATTAAAATTATCTTTTTGTATGTTTTAATAGGATGCTTGAATAAATAGTTGCTCTAACCCCTTCATGTTTTTATAATTTAATATTAAATATATTTTTTTCTTAGATGAAAGCTACCTCCTTAAAGAGTCATTAGTGATTTTTCTGCATTAATTTTTTATTAATAGGTTTTTTTGTGATACTAAAACCAAATCCATAATCCTTATATTTGTTCTTAGTATATAGATATTTGTATTTAGCCTCCAAGATGAATGAACTTAGAAAGCTTCATAAGTTAGTTAAGTTGCCCTTTTTTTGGTACATGAGAAATGAGAAAAAGAACAAAACCCTTGGGTCTCACATAAGCCACGCTTGTGATGTCTCCAAGCATAAGATTTTTCGCAAACACAACAACATTATTAAGATACAACTTAAACACGACACGAAATTAATGAATTAAGATTGAGTATAAATGAATTTGAGTCTTAAACAAGTTGACACGTATAACATTATTAATAAGCATGTTGTGTTTAGATTTTAATAATGTTAACTTGTTTAAGATGACTTAACACGTTTAATTATATATAATAATATAAATTAAGATAATTTGTCTCATGTCAAATGTGTATTAAGGTTTGGAAACTTTTTACTTATAAAAGAGATTTTTACGTTGATTTGTCCCTATATCCAAAGTTTATTAAATTTGAAAATTATCTATACATATATAAATATATGTAATTTTTTTATTTAAAAAATAAAATAAAAAATAAAAAAACGGAGTTATATATGTCAACATGTGTAACCTGTTTAATAAATGAGTTAGGTTTGAGTTTTAAAACTTGACACAAGTAATTAATAGTGACAGATTAGGGTTGACACATTTTTTTAATATGTATACTTAAACACGACCCAAACATAATACAAATCCTAATTTCTCATCCTAACTAGAGGAGATCCAAAACCACCATTCTCGTATCTTGAGAAGCTCCCAAATTTGTTAGAAAATCTACAAACTTGTTGCCTTATAGTGTGGGTGAAGGGACAAGTCTTCAAGCTGATAACTGGTGGCGGATTCAAAAATTATAATTTGAAAGCGCTAAAATATAGATATTAAAATTTAAGATAAATTCATATGAATATATATATATATATATATATATAAAAATAGGGCACTTAATACTAATTTTTTAAAATAAATTAACAAAATAAATAATAAAAAACATAATTTCAGACTTTTTAGATAGTCTCCACTTGCATCTGCCACTGCTAGCAGCATATGTCTTGCTATCATTAACCAGAGGTTCAATGGGTGAATTCTCATATATCTAACCCTTTGCAAATCTTGTAATGACGGAAGTTTTGGATTAATTTTTTTTTTATCATACCATGAGTCTCAAGCCTTCTCTAATGCTCCATATCTTTGCCATTAGGACTGGATGTGATTCCAATTTGGTCATAACAGCCTTTCTCCAGTTGCCTGAGTCGTCCCCCAGTAGACCTCCAAAAAATGCAGTTCCATCCAGAGAGATGAAGAGATAATCTGTAAATTAACTGGTCTTACTTTAATGATAAGAGTAAACTACACTGACCTCTTTCGAGTTTTCTAACAATTATATCAATTTTTTTTAAGATTTTTAAAATTACATAAATTTTCTATTTTATCTGATAATATACATATACCCCATCTAGTTAAAATTCTTAATCAAAATGATAAAATTGTCCCATTTATTTTTTATTTTTTGCATTTTTTCAATTTTGACAATTTTTTTCTAAATTTTTTAAATGATTTTTTTATTTTATATAAAAACAAATTAAATTAAATTAACTTATTTTTATTTTTTATAAAAATAAATTTAAAGTTTTAAAAAAAATTGATTGAAAAAAGTATATTTGTATATAATCAGATAGAGTATGAAAGATCTAATTTCAAAAACTTAAAAAAAGATCAGTGTAATTTATCCTAATGATAATTTGAGACTATTACAGAACAAACTCCAATTAATAAAAATTATGAGTTGGACACATTTAAATTTTAATCATTCTGAAGTATTAATTAGTATTATAATCTTCCATGTCGAATAACTTTTGTAGAACAAAAAAAAATGCTTTAAATTTCATAGCACAAAATGAAAATCTCAAATTTGATGATTTGGAAATACAGTAACATGGTGTTTGAGTACATGGCCTCGATTTTCACCCAATTTCAATTCTAATTCTAGGGCATCAATTTAACAGTGCCAAAGAAAACATAACCATATTTCATGCTAAAAGTTTGCTCCCCCACCCCTCTCCACTACCACACAAAAAAAATATTTATATATATATAGATGAATAATATTATATATCTCTAATTTTTATTCTTATTTATATCTTTAATGTAATTTGGTTTTGTGATGTAGTAAATTGGAGAATCATGTCATGTAAGACTCAGAAATATTAGATGATACCATGTCACTAAAAATATAAATAAGCATAAAAAATTGAATAAATTTGGCAATTTCATACACACATATATATATATATATATATATATTAGTCGGTGACTCATACTTTGTACGGATATTGTGAATCCCACTAATAAAATAATCACGTTGAAATGATACATTTAAGTAATCGTAAGTTTTATTAACCAAAAATAATCATGTTCATCGGAAAAAAGTGAACAAATGGTAATCTCGTAAATAATTAATATACAAAAGATAAAAACTTTTAGTAAAAAGACGACTTACTCTAATTTATTATATTTTTTAATAAAAGACGATCGACTCTAGTTTATTATATAAGTATGTGTATATAAATATATATATATATATATATATATATTTGTTATATAGAGTTATGTTACTGTAAATTCAAGTACACATGAAAATGAATGTTTTAATTATTAGATTGTTTAGAAATTAAAAATAAAATAATTGACATCAATAAAACATCTATCCTTAGAAAATCCAATGACTAAAAAGACTTATTCTCATCACATAGTCAACCTTAGAATAACGTTATCCTATTATATACATTGAGGGCCCTTAGAAGGGCCCGAACATGGACCATATATATAATAACGTCTCCATGAACCATGATCCTTCGGTTCACTTCGAGTGCTTTTGTCTTTATAATTGATAACACATAGATAAAGCATTAACCGTACGATTTAGAAATTAGAATACTAAGATAACGACTTGACTAGACTCGCTCCACGTAGTGCCACTGGTCGACATCGTGCTGTCGTTTGATTTTTAAAATATCATAAAATTAGATGAATGTTATTATTTTCAATTTGATTGATATATATATATATATATATATATAATATAATATATGTGTCAATCAGATCATAAATTTTTATCACTCATAACATTTCTCTAAAAACTAAGTAAAGAATAACGGTTTAAAGGTATTTATTATTTTAATTATTTGTGCTTTAATATATGTGAGTGAAGATTTTATGAAAGCAATTTTTTAAACTGTGAATATGACAATTTTTTGTTTACATAGAAAATGAAAAATTTCTCTTATTTAAATATACTAAAAGTATGAGAAAAAATAATTTTCTTTTATATTTTCATTTTGCCTCACCAAATATATGAAATAATTGAAATTTGGTGAATCAACCAAGTATCTTTTCAACTCAATTTGAAAAAAGTGGGTGTACGTCGGATTAGAATCACAGTATTCTACCCAAATTTTGGATTCAAAAAATAGTGCGGAAAATTCATATATATATATATATATATATATATATATCAATAAAGGTTTTCTCTTTGTAAGTATCAAGGGTCTTAAGACATCATCCATGGAAGCCTTTTGGAAAGCTTAAATCCCTAATTTCTATCCAAAAGTTCAAAGGTATGAAATACTGACAAGGATGGTTGTGATTTTCACCCCATCTTCATAACAAAAATTGATTGAAGAGGTATTACGTTGGAATCCAACTTAACCCAAGTGTCTGTTTGGTTAAGTTAAAGTTTTTGGACAGTTAGATTTTTGAAGGGAGGTAATTATATGAGAATTAGTTTGTTGTTTCCATCGATATATTTCAAAAGTAATTCTGATGCTGATGTTAAAAGTGATAATTAGAACCCGTTTTGGAGAGTTTTAGATTATAAAAAATATATTATTATATAATAACTTCTACAAAAATGAATTATGAGTGTTTGAATGAGAATAACTTAGGATGACATAATAGATTACTTAGTGTTTGATTAAAATTATTTAAAAACGATTTTAGCGTATTTTGTTCTTCATAGTCTATTAGGTAGTAGTGGGTTTTTTTTTTTTTTGGTAGAAGGTAATAAAATTTAATAACCTAAAAAATTTAAATACACAGATATTGGCGTTAAATAAACAAAATAGATATTATAATTTGATCAAATAATACTTATCATAATAGTATTTATTATATATAACATTTAGTATCTATTTATTATAATCAAATAAATGAGGAAATATAAATTCATTATATATAAATTAATGATTAACACAAATAATTAATATTGTTAATATAACTACAAGAAATTAAAATATATAATTTGAAGAGCAAAATGGTTTAGTTTTACAGATATCCTAGAAAATTAGTTGATATTGTTTTTTATAATATTAGTGGGAGATCTTTGGAAAGAGTGATAAAAGTTTAATCAAAGACTACGTGCCTTTACTGCCTACACTCATGAAAGACACGGCAACTCACAAATCTATTTTCTTGCTCTTAGTAGCGTAAAAACGCCAAGCCACTATCACCTATGCAGCAACCATCGCCTACCCTAATGCTGCCTTTCACCTTTCTTGTTTGCTATGCGCCAACTAGCAGAATGCTTTACTAAATGCGCCAACCAACCGAAAGTGACGAGTCTACTTGTGCCAACGCCAACTAGGAAACTACTAACGCTTGGACATAAGCTCCTGAACCGCCCCTTGTGCCATCCAGCTCACCAATAAGAGAGACGGAAGGGCAGAAAGACCGGAAATATTTAAACTTTGAATGTTAACTTCGATTGCAGAAGTCAACAAGCTTAATGCACACAACCATATGTGGACTTTGCAAGACTTAAAAGAGCTAGATATATGATTCCTGTTTCCATATGTACATTGAGCTCTACTTTGCAAGACTTTGAATGTTAATTTCCCACTCGATTCTACAACTCTCTCAAGTGTGTGTATATATATATATATAAAGACTAGACTACACATTGGAGGACTAGGAGAGGGATGACTCTCCTGTATATAAACCCCTCCAACTCGAATAAAAGCAAGATTCAGTTCTACATTACTGGTACAATTACCCAAAGACTTCACTAGCTAAGTTAGTTGGCACTTGAAGGCTTTACAGTACAGTAGTGATTACTCATTACCGTTCCAGAATTGTTACTTTCTCCACGTCCAGAACAATGAAATTCTCAAATAAAAATAAAAAAATAAAAAAACCCACAATAAACTTTGAAAAGGTTCTCCATAACAACATTTTGGCTACACATAAACAATATAATAATTTCAATTACAATAACAAGCATAGATAAAGAGTCTATGGATTTCCTATGAAGATGACAAAGATACTTCTATTTTTCTTTCTACCTCAAAAGCAGAAACCGCTATTAGGATTCCATAATCTCAAGCCCCAACACGGGAAAAGGAGAACAGATTATCAAGGGGTTGAAAAGAAAAAAAGACGAGGAAATGAGAAAAAGGAACAGTCAAAACAAATACCAGAGATCAAGCAAAAGAACAACCTTTTAGCACATTAAAGCAGGTCATAGTTTTTTTTTTTTTGGGTGAGGGAGAAAGATGAACAGGGGGAACATATGCATGGATAACAACTTTGTCACCACAATACATTTTACACCCTTGAGAGTGCCACTTGCAGAATCCTCCCCCCTCTTCATATATTTTGATTTTACGAACCACAGCAAGCAGATTTCTGGGGGGCTTGATTACCACCGGCTGCTTGGTCTGCTTGGTTAATCCTAATTGTCTGAGGCTGCAACCACCAAACAAAGAACGAACTCATATACCTCAGTTGATTTCACCTGTACTGAAAGATGCAAAAAGGGAAAGTACCTCAGCCTTGGAATCAGTGTCTGCCAGCCTTTGCTTTATATCCCTTGCTATCGAAAAGAAAACCTCCTCCACATTCATATTTGTCTTTGCACTCTACAGCACAATATCTTTCGATGGTAAACATACAGAAACAAAAAATTTCTAAAGAGGTCAATATTCGCACTGAAATTCTACTCACTGTTTCAAAGAACTTGATACCATACTCATCAGCAAGCGCTTGACCCTTGGAGGTAGGAACAGCCTAGGAATATGAAAAAGAATAACACTTTCTGGTTATCAACAGAGATGGAAAATGCATGCTAATTGTTCCTACTCATGAGTGCAAACACACACACACACACAAGATTGACAATAAGAAGTCAAAAAGTCTAGCAGCATCATTCTTTCTTTCTTTTTTTTGGCAAGTCTAGCAATATCATCCTTTTTGTTGCTTTCTGATCGGAGTTTTCAGTTATGCCAGTCATGCAATTAAAAAAGGATAACCGTATGCCTCACAATCTGCCAACCAGATCTAGAAGGAAGCTATTCCATAATGCTATGTATATAACTACAACCACCTACCCTTTTGCTTTCATCCATGTCAGCCTTGTTCCCCACCAGTATCTTATTGACATTATCTGAGGCATGTTGTTCAATGTTGCGAATCCAGTTCTTAATGTCTGAACATGAAGAGAAGCTGGCTCAATGAAAGATTAAAAGACGTACAAAATTTATTATGGCATGCAAGTTGACTAGAAATGGCCAAGTTCAAACCCAAAAAGGCAGGTCCTACACCATCCACCTAACTAAAGATCCAAATCATAAGAAACCAGTTCCACTGGTTGACTACAGCCAAAGAAAAGCATGGAAATGCTACATGCTAAAAATATAAGGAAAAAAATTGAAATTTGAAAATTTATATTCTAAGAAAAGAAAGCATTGCAATCCAAGTTCGATGCTGAAGGCAACATAAGAAGGGCAGTTACTGTTAAAAGATGACTCGTCAGTGACATCATACACCAGCAAGATACCCATTGCTCCTCGATAGTAAGCTGCAAAAGAAATATGCGACTTAAAAGCAAACTTCAAAACTAAATTGAGATGATACAAGATGCAGCTTAGGACAAAAATAGCAATTAATTTATTAAAATGGGACAAATGGTGAGAAAAAAAATATCTCCAAGGCTGCACATTAACCTGATGACATGATCCTAACCATTGAGAGTGCCACAATTTCCACCACTATGAAATCATAAGCTTTGTACACAAAATGACTAGGGTTCAACAGTTGGATCAGGTTACAGTGTCAAGGCTCCAAGGTGGACAGTGAAATATGCACTCCCACTCTTATGTGCCAAAAAAACAAGTGCGGTTAAGGAGGGCAGCATCCACCCAGCTATCTACCTATTTTGAAATCAAAGAGCCAAATTCCACAAGCCCAACCACATACCTGTTGTGATCGTTCGAAAGCGCTCCTGACCAGCTGTATCCCAAATTTGCAATTTAATACGTTTGCCGTCAAGCTCAATAGTTCTTATCTTGAAATCAATGCTGCCAGAAAAAAGTATTACTGTAAAATCAGAAACAAACTTGAAAAGGCAGAAATATTATACTGAGTTTCTGGCTTTCAATATTTTCGGACTAAAACTCAATGGGTTTTTTAGCCTTATTTGTAAGAGCGAATAAAAGCAGCAGTTAGGACTTAACAGCTGGACCCCTCCTCCTTGACCATTTTTAAATCACCCATCAGCATTTTAGCTTGATCAGATAACTGCATATCATTAGTTTTAAAACAACTTTTCCATAACCTTAATTCAAGTTTTCACCATAAGGCATATAAAGTGAAACCAGGTCGATAATCATATGATCACCCTTCATTCTGCATTTCCCAACAATTAGGTAGGCCCCAAGTATTGTTCACTCCTGATGGTCTTCTAGGTATCCACTGTCCAAATCCTCATAATATGATGCTTAGCAGAACCAAGATTTCCCAAGAATACAAACCCAATGGTGGTGATGAAACTAGTTGTAAAGGAGCCATCTGAGAATCGCAAAAGCAGACAACTCTTGCCCACACCTGCCAAGACATCTTAGAAAAATGTTAAAAGATCAAAAACACAACTTTTAGTACACAAAGATCTAACAAGACTAACATGTTGATTAAAAATCACGTGAAAAGTGCTAGAAGCATGGAGAGCTCATGGAAACTCATAAAGGAACAGTAAGAGCTTCTATGACCATTTGACTCTAATAAGACTGATTAAAAACTCATAAACCCAGTAGAGATAGTAGTGTTACTATTTTGATGGACAAGGCATTAACACTTGGGAGGAAAACAGAAATAGAACAACCAAGGAGCATATACAGAAAAATATAGATAATACCCTTCAAGGTGTTTTCTTTTTAAAATAACAAAAAACCTTCCAAATTTTCCTTTTTCTTCGTAACATGTGCATCCATAGTTCCTTGGGCACTAACACTTCAATCTCTTCGAAGCAATCCACCTAAGCATTGTGAACTCCATTCTTCTTTTTTATATTTTTTAAAACTTTTTTGTTATAAGTAAATTTTCTAAAACTTTAAAATTTATTCCAAAACTTTCAGATAAATCAAAATACTTTCATGAGTTCAGGCTAACAAAACACTTACAACCATCGACACTTGTACATCATAGTTCCTTAGGTACTAACATTTCAATCTCTTCAAAACTATCCACCTAATCACCATTAACTCCATTCTTCTTGTTCATCTTTTTTTATAAACAAAAAAATTAATGACTTCCAAAACTTATAGACTTTTTCAGTGAATTTTAACCAAAAAAACCATTACAACCATCAAAATCATTACTTCAGGACCTTTTCACTTAGCAACCATAATTTATTGGAAGAAAAAAAGATAAAAATCCCAAACACTAGAAAAATGTTCCATATTAGAGGTAAAAGCACAAAAAGCACTTTTTCTAAAAAGGTGGATTCAAATAATTCCCAGGATGAGAATGCATGGACAAAAAATAAAAGATAGTTCTAATTTGGCTTTTTTAAAGAGAGATCAATTTTTTGGTGTCTTAACAGAGAGTTCAAAATCTCTAATGCCATAGAAAAGAGGCGAGGGAAGTAAATAATGTTGTATTGTAACCCTAAAGGCCTTAAAAAGGATCCAATAGAAGTGTATTTCGGAGAAAGAAGTTTTTTTTTTGGTCAAGCTTGACAAGCTAGTGAATCACAGGAATCCTTTTTCGAACCATGACTTGTATGATTTCTTTTTTATTTAAATTGACTCATTAAGATTCCCTATAATAGGGGATTCACTTAGTAATTTGTATGAAGAGGGGTGTAATATAATTGAATTGCAAATTGTAAGATTCTAAGTTCTAACAACTATGATGATATCTATTAGAGAAAAGGAGAATTTGTCCATCAACTTCATCCCCCAGTAACCATGGCCTAGTTCAAATCAAGTAGATGACCTTATCCGGTTTCTGGTTAAATCAAGCTGATGCAGGACAGCTTAGGAAAATTTTGAGAAAAAATCCGTAGAATTGATTAAGTTGTGGGTTTTGGTGGTGAAAAGCTTTTAGGTTTAGCACTGTAAAGGGTAAGACAAAATTTCTAAGGTTTGGAGATGATTTGAGATTGCAATTGACTTGATTTCAAAATTAGCGGGTTGCAAGAT
The DNA here is from genome assembly GCA_008638375.1 of Nyssa sinensis. Taxonomy (NCBI): domain Eukaryota; kingdom Viridiplantae; phylum Streptophyta; class Magnoliopsida; order Cornales; family Nyssaceae; genus Nyssa; species Nyssa sinensis. The sequence continues at coordinate 10,357,262 of CM018041.1, read as the reverse complement.
TTTCAAAGTTTAGGTTGTTGGAAATTCTGGGCAGCAGTTATTTTGTTATTTTTAGTGTTAAACTTAGGGGTGCAACTTGGGCGGGCTAACCCGAGCCCAGCCCAATTTGTTTAGGGCTTGGATTTCATTTTTTACACATTGGGTTGGGCTTGGGCAAAAAAATTCAAACCCGATATAAATTAGAGTCGGGCTTGGGTTGAGACTTTCAAAACCCAAGCCCCCAAACCCAAATTCAATATTTTATAAATTATATTTTTTATACTTTAGTTATCCACTATTAAATTAGAAAAAATTCATTACAAGAATTACTATTTATATTTTTAAAATTTCAAAAACTTGTTGACATTTAACATTCTTTCAAAATTAAATTATGTTGAATGAATTATTTTAACCATTTTTGGTTTCTTTTAGAAGGAGAAATTGAGAGAAATTATTGAACTTTTAGTGTAAAATCAAAATAGGAAAAAAAGATAACAATTTATTAAAGAAATCGTGAATAAAATCTAAAAATTAGAATTAATAATTGGGTCTTGTTCGGGCTCGGGTTGAACCCAATACTAATGAATTCTAGTTCTGGTCGGACTCAGGTTGGGTTGTTCGGGTTCAAGGTCATGTTCGGGCTGAGCTGGGCTCGGGTTGAATGTTTCAAAAAGCTTGGGTTGGGCTTGGGTATGATTCAACCCGAGCCCGGCCCACCCGACTTTCACCCCTAGTTAAACTAAAGGCCGATGATAAGGGGAATGGGTTAAGATTGATTAAGGCTTGGTATGGAAAGGCTTTGTGATAGAAATGAAAGCTAAAATAGAGTTGTGAATACTAATTCAAAGATAGTGAAATGAAAGAAATAGTGAAGGAGAAGAAAAAGAGAGAGAAGAAAAATCTAAGAATCTTTCCTACAATTCTTATGCTTCAAGCTCGCAAGGGTTAGGCCACATCACACAAATAAAATCTCAAACTCTCATAAACTCAACTCTATTGAAACAAAGAGATTAGATAATTATTGATAAGTTGATGGGCCTTCATATTCTTGTTAGGATTATGACTCTAAAAATAATAATTTTGAAAATTTTGGACTAATATAGAATATTCTAGACTAACTAGGACTCTATATAAAACTTAAATAACATGACTCAAAATAAGACTCATGGACCACACCTACAACCCATGTCCAACAAATCTAAAAAAGTACCAAATACCCTTAACTTCTAAAAGTTGATAAAATATGAAGGGAAAAAAAAACTTTCCACCGCAAACTAACATAAAAATAAATATAACTAAAGAGTCAAAATCAACCCAAATTTTGATTACAAAATGTTCAAATTGTGTTGTCCCTCTTATTGTTAGTTTGCTCCACATCACAAGCTTATCTTAGATTAAGTGATTTAACCTGTGTGATATTTTTCTAAGTACCAATATGCATTCAAATGTTGTTATTAATAGGGCCAGCTCAAGACCATTTGAGACCTAAAGCGATAATTATAAACACTACTTTTTTTCTCTTTTTGGGATACAAGATGAATAAGTTTTTAATAAAAATACAATTTAAGGAATTAAACTTTTATTAATCTTAAGTTTTTAGTTTGGATTATAATAAATACACCAAATTTGGGACATTTGTTTTTAGGTAGACATCTGATAAACTTTCACTTCTAATTTGGATTAACCTATAAAAACATAAAATTTGAGCTTTCTTTTTTATAATTAGACTTCTATTAACCTTAAACTTTTAATTTGGATTGACATATAAAGGCATAAAATTTGAATTTTTTTTGTAATTAGGCTTCTATTGGCCTTATTTGGATTGACTTACCAAGACATAAAATTTGGGGCCTTCTTTGTAGGTGGGGCCTAAAGTCATTACTTTGTTGACTTTATGCTTAGCAATTTAACAACCTTAACGGTGATGTGAACTATCATGATTTCTTAGAACCTTGCTGATACCAAACATAAACAATTGACTTGACTGATTACCTTGCAAAATCCATATAGAAGCTTCCAATAGAGTGATGCAACCACAAACACAACTCCAATTATTTAGTCATTTGTAAATTACCCCCTTCTTTTTACCCATCCCAAATTTAAAAGAAATTAATCACTGTTAGGTTTTGCTATTTTAAAGTACTTATTAAGAAGAATAATCATTTTATGATTTTAAGAAAAATTGTCAATTTGTCTTGTTGCTCCATGCTTTTGGCTACAAAGAAAAACTTAAAAGCAACTTCACTAAAACCTAAGTAGAAAAAAGGCTTGTATTGAAAGCAGTGTTTTCAGCTGTAGTCTCAGTGATTTAAGTGGTGCCAACAGCAGCTATACTTTGTATTGGTAACATGTGGTAGTCTAGTAGATTAAGAAACACGAATACGGACACGTAATATAGATACGACACAAATATGCAGACACGACATTTTTTAAAAAAAAAGTAGAACATAGATATGTCAAGAACACATTGAATACTTCTTTTATATTTTTTATATGACCAAATAATAAAAACTTAACATTATTTTAATCAAAATTGGCACAAAACAAACAAATCACAAAAATATTATTAAAAGTCAATAAATAAAAATTCAAGAATTTCTTCATATAATCATCAACATTCATGATCCAAGTTCCAAAACAATTAGCTAGTCCAACACACGTCCAAGACATATTCGAATGTGTCCATGTCCCAGACGTGTTTGTTTGACATTGATAGGTGAGCCAAAATAGTTGTCCGTACTTAATAGCTAGTGGACATACAATGGAAAAGCATAATTTTATTCCAAAATCAGTAACTTCTTGCTCCAACTAGAAAGCAAGTTTGCCTTTTTGCTTCCCAAAAAAAAAAAATTCATAAGAAAATAAAGTAATACTAAAATGGGAACTAAATGGCACCTAAGTTTAAAATTTACACCTATTAGAGACAAAAATTTATATTCGAAAAGAAAATACTTAATTTTTTTTTATAAGTAAAGATATAATAAAAGATGCCTGGGGAAGGGGAACCCATGTACAAAAAAAAAGGGGGGGGGGGGACTCACAAAAAACTAAAAGCCTCAAGCCTCCCAAAAACTTTATAAATGAATGTAAATAGAGGGGTATGCTTCTTGTACCCAAAAGAAAAGTATTTGCAAAAACTATCCTTAAACCTATAAAGGGGTAGTAATTCAATCCCCTCAAAAATGCTTCAATTCTTTTCTCACCATAAGCACCAGAAGAGGTATAGAGGTACAATCCTCCACACCTTCCTAACACTTCTACTATTGCACCCTCCAGGCCAACTACAAACTAGGAAGGAGCTCTGACACTGACCTCAGGATAACCCAGAAGCAACCAACGAGAATTTCTCTGAAGCAAAAACATGATAATTCAGTGAAAACAATTTTTTGAAGCCTGGTAAGATATAAGGAAGTAAATTTATAATAGAGGCAAGATCAGCTCCACCCAGAAAATAAAAGCCCAGAAGACTAGTCTTTTTTTAAAAAAAACTTGTCATTAAATCATAATAAATCTTTCATAATGATGTGTTAACAAGAATCTTGCATCTGATCAGCTCTGCAGTTCATATTCTTTGCAAAACCCATAATCAATTTGGTGCATTCTAAAAGGAGCAGTCAAGTAATAGAGAAGCCCAGATATTCACACCCAAATACACAATATCACAAAAATGTGATTAACAGAAAGAGAAGGCATTGCATAAGTCAGGAACACCGGAAAAAAATGATCACACTACAATATACAATAACAAAAAATATTGATTAACAAAAAGATGAGGCATTGCAGAAGGGGGTAGAAAGAAAAAAATGGCAGAGTGACCACAAAAGAAATGACCATAGAAATTGTATCCAAGTCAAGCCTTACAATTTACCAATTCAGACAGCACATTGAACATAATAATTTATGGGAAAATGAAATAGTATGCATTAGACGAAACCAAAAATGTTAACCTTAACCCCATTCTCATGTATAAATGAAGAAATGAAAATCCCTAAAAAAAAAAAAAACAGTGCGTCATATTAAAATCCGAACCAAAACTCAGATCTCAACAGCTAATTGGTTCATACCAAATAACCATACGATTTCAAATCGCAGTATACAGTAAATACAGAAGAAATAGTGGAAGAGGATGGTAATCTAACCGCTGTCGCCAATGAGGAGGAGCTTTATAAGGTAATCGTAATCAGCACGAGCCCTTGCTGGTGCAGCCATCGTCAATATATATAAAACACAGATAAAAACACTTGGAACCGATCCGTCTCTGCGAACAAATGCCTATGTTTATACGCATATATACGTGTGAGTGTGTGAGAGAGAAAGAGATTAGTGTATAGAATAGATCAGTCCCAAAACGGACTATGTAGAGAGAGAAAGAGGAAGCCTTACCGTCACAGGTTAGCAACTCGTCGGCGACATGGGACGGGAGATTTCAGATAATCAGATACCCAATGAGGATCTGCGCAGAGTTTGCTCTCTCTGCTTTTACGTATGATACGTGTTTATCTCTCCCCGCTGATATCCAATGACAGAGAGTGGACGCAGTCCTTTTTTTGTGCACCCCACTACAGTTGATCATTTCTCTTTTTCCATTTTCAGATAAATTATAGTTACCTCCCCCAGAGATCACGTGAAATTACATACATTATCTCTGTTTTTCGAAAATCACAGTAACATCCTCCCTTTTTTTTTTTTTTCACATGAAGTTGTCCCACACCTTTGAATAATTTCATCCAGATGTGCACGAAATTATTTCATGTTTCGCACAGCAGCAAGTTAGGAGAATGTAAAATTCAAACGGATTATCTTCGTGTGTATAATATATCTCTTATCTACTCAGCACTACAATTCTAAGATCATTAACGTCTCTTTTACTTTTATTTTATTCAAAGATCTATTAATTCAAAATTATTTGTAAGATAATTAAGACAAATTTTAAATATTTTTAAAATTTATTAAATTTAAGTCAAATTCAATACATAAAAGTTATTAATTTATTAAATTTGACTAAAACTAGTTATTTTATTAAATTACACTGATATTTCTTTTACTTTTATTTTACTTGTGATTAGGACGGTGAATAGATTAAAATCAAATCAGATCATAGATGATTCAATCCAATTTGTTGAAAAAATTATCAAAATGAATCGAATTTTATGATGGATTCGCAAATTCTTAATCCAAATTCAAATCTATTAACTCTCAGATTGGATTGAATCGGATCAAATTCGATCCAATTATAATATTAATGTATATTATGTATATAAAAAAATCTATATATTTAGGTGTAAGATTTAAAATATATAAATAAAAATACAACGAGATAAGGTGGTTAAAATCTCTCTCTTTACATGGCATGCCAAAATTCGAGCCTCAGTGTCCCACGAGAAAACACTTTTGTACTAAAAAAATTTTAAAATATATAAACTCAACTTAAGAAAGTCTTATATAATTTAATATTTAATATATTTTAATATTATATAAAAAAAATATTAATATATTTTGTACTTAATCAAATCAGATCAATAACGGATTGAATTTGTATAATCTAGATTCGATCCATTTAACTAAAAGAATTTTCGAATTTGAATCTAATTATCAGATCAAATATTTTTGTACCATATTCAGATAAATAAAATAGATTTGGATCAAGATATAATCCATTGACATTCAAGTTTACATGTGAAATAAATAAAATTAAATTAAACATATGTTAAAATTAATTAATTTGTTAAATTATGCTCAAATTTGGTTTACCCATCAACTCTCTAGTTTAGCTAAAAAGATGTTTAACAAGTCTTATTGGTAGAGTTAATATTCATTGGAATAGTAACTCCGCGTCATTAACACATAAAGTTTTATTATCTCTTACAAACTTAACAACTTTTATAATTTTAAAAAAATTATTTATCTTAAATATTTTAAAATTTTGTCAAAGACATTTACACCATCAAATACTGAAGGAGAGCAACATGTTACTGGATAACTTCTTACTTGAAATGCTCTTAAATGTAGAGTGAGATAAAAAAAAAAAAAATGTTTCCAAATTACAGTCATAACAGTAGTAGTGCTTTAGGGTTACAAAGAATCTATTTGAAAAAATAATTTTGACCTAATTAATTTATGGGTAAATTACACTTACTTTTTTAAGTTTTTTTAATAATTATATTAATTTCTGAAATTATACTGATCTCTTTTATTTTTACTTGATAATATACAAATATCTCTTTTTAATCATTTTTTTTAAATGACAAAATTATCTCTTTTATTTATTTATTTTTATATTTTTTTAATTTTGACCCATTTTTTCTACTTTTTTTAAAAAATTTATTATTATTTTATTTAAAAATAAATTTAAGGTAAATATATTATTTTTTATTTTATATAAAAATAAATTTAAGGTTTTATCAATATTTATTTAGAAAAAAATGGTCAAAATTTAAAAAAAAAAAACCATAAAGGAGTAGTTTTATCATTTTAAAGAAAAAAATTGATTGAGGAAAAATATCTATATATTATCAAGTAAAACAAGAAGGTCGATGTAATTTAACAAATATCAAAAAATATTAATATAGTTATTAAAAGTCTCAGAGGAAATCAGTATAATTTACCCAGATAACAAAATGTTTCCAAATTAAAGTAATAAGAGTAGTAGTGCCTTTAGGGCTACAAAGAATCGATTTGAAAATATAATTTTGACATAATTAATTTATTAAATGTTTGATAAATATTGTTTAATATCTCATATATATATATATATAAGTATATAACATAACCGTGAATATTAATTAAATAATTCATTTCAAATACATAACATATTGTGATTAAATCTAATTCACAGACCAAATTCATACCCAAAAAATTCCTTCAGTGAAGCTTATGCTCCAACGCACTTTGGCGCGCTGAGGCCCATGGATTGGTGACGTGATTCTTTAGTGTCCAATTGGAAATTGCTTTAGATTATAAGAATTTATTTAGATTAATTAGTGTTTGATAAAAATTATTTAGAAGTAAGTTAAGAATTATAAATTCTTTCATATTTTATTTAATAATATATAATATATTTAGAAATTATAAATAAATTATTTAACAACATAATTTATATTTATTAAATTTAATATGTGTATATATACAAAGCAACTCTGTTCTTACTTTAGTCTTGAATACTTGAACTCTAAAAAGTATAATTCTAATTAATAAAAAAATAATATTTTAAATCTCAAGTGAACATATAAGAATGTGAATAATATTTATATATATATACACACACACATATATACATACACATGCGCGTGTGTATATGTGGAGTTGAGTGGAACATTTTTTTAGTGTCATTTTTGCCATCGCATTAAGTGATTCGACAATCCAATTGTGCTTTCAGAAGTCTCAAATCGGTCAATATAAGACTCCAAATTCATTCATCAGAGCACCATTTGCATTCTCACTCTATAATGCCAACGTGGGCTTTATACCGAGCGCATAAAGGATCAATCTGCTATTGGGAGCTCAGTCCAATGATGTATTCTTGAGTTTGATGGTTCATGAATTAAATTTTGCAAATTAAACTTATCACTGTTTGTTAATCGAACAAAAAAACGCTTTTTTGTCCCTTTAAAAATAAGCAATTAAATAAAAAACTATTCACATGAAATTATGATTGGCCTGATTCACAATTCCTTAAAAGCTACCGTAACAGCAATAGACAGACAGGTTTAAAATTAGGTTGGCAGGTATCTATCCCCATCTCCAAAGGCTAAGGAGACAATAAAGCATATCTATATATATATATATATATATATAGAGAGAGAGAGAGAGAGAGAGAGAGAGCACTAAAAATGAGGATCTTAGGTAGATTCCACAATTGCCTAAGTCTCACTTTACATAATAATATTCAGCAAATAGTAAAGCCAAGACAATGGACAAAGTTATGCTTCAAAGTATATGCTGAGAAGATACTCTCCCCACCATCTCCTACAAAAACCACTAACCTCCCTAAAGCTCTCTCTCTAGATTTCAAGAACTTCTCTCTCCATTCTTCATTCATTCATGCTGCAAGTTCATCCCTTCAATTTGGTTTCAGCTGTATTTCTTTCATACTGATGGGTTTCAAGGATGGAGGGGGCGGCGACGATGGCAGCGGCCGGTGATGAAGATGGCAAAGAGATTTGTCGTCAAGGTTAAGTCATAATGGTAATCCACCATTTGGGCAACCAAGAACCTTTGGCAATGTATCTTATTTAAAATGGTCATGGCTTTGAACTATTATCATTCTCAGCTAATCTATGCAGAAAAATGCTTTACTACACTTATTTCTATATTTTCTTTACTGGTTCTCAATGATGCTACAGGTTCTTCTTTCATAGACTTTTATATTTTAGTTTTATTTTACTTTTATAATTTGATTTTAATATTATTGCTGGTAATGATATTCAATATTAAACATAAATAACTTTCTCTTTTAATCTGTATCTGTAAATGCCTTCTTTTTTCTTTTTTTTTTGCATATTTCCTTAGAAATGAATATCTTCATGAGTTTGATCAATTATATCCATTTTTTTGGTAATTAATTATATCCATATTTCATCTTGTGAATATCCCAGTTTGCACTGATACATGTACTTATTTTTAGTGGGCACTGAATAAAATATTTGATGGTAATTACTAATTAATATATTGCAAGAGTAAATTTGTAACACAATTCTAGCTTCACGATGACTATGGTCTCTGCCACGCTCTTCTAGGGACTTCCAAGTCCCGACTAGTCCAAGATCAACTATTCAAACTAGTTCAATTGGTCCATTCATACTCTCTCCCAATGTCTATTATGAATTCAAGTCCCGCTCCTCATTAGAGAAATGTGTGCATTATTTACACTAAGTTATGGATTAGATCACATTTGAGAGATTCCTAATTTAAATTTGTGTACAATTGAATAATATGTTAGAATGTTCTAATTGTAATTCATATATTGTAATGTCCCATGCATCCTTCCCCCCTAAAAAAAGTATTCACTACCCACAAGGCAAACCAAGCCCTGCATTGTTTTTGACTTGCAGAAGCTTAAGAAGCCAATTTCAAATAAGTCTTTAATCAATCCAATTACAAGCTGAGCACACTTAACTTACTCATCTCACAAGCTAATCTCAAATATACTTGTAAGAAAATTGCAAGGCGAGTTTCTCCTCATGGAAAAAATAAGGTGGTATAATCAAACGATTGTGTTGAGGTAGATGTCATGGTGTCTCTCCCCCCCCCCCGGGGCGGGCGATAGCACCATTAGTATGGTCGAGTTCTAGGGTTTGCAGTTGATAATGCAATGGACCATTAAACATGCAGGGCAGCGTATGGTTACTTTGAGAAAGGAGGACCATCAAACAAACAGATGAAGCCAATTATTGTATGGTCAAAAGATTGTAGAGCATGCATCCATAGGACGAGTTGCGCATGCAGAGGGCTATCAGATTTGCAGCTTTTAGATAAACAAGCATCAACTGATCCTTGATGAAGGTAAACAAAGTCTAAAAATAATGTTCGAAAAAAATGAGGGTAAATATTGAAACTTGCATTAAAAGCAAAGCAGAAATAAAACCAAAGATGGACCTATCCTGATTGTAAATAAGTTTTGAAGTACATAAAAAAAACTCATCGTCCGCAGAAAAATTCAAACTCATTCTTGGACAAACTCAGCCTAGTAAAAGAAGCCAAGCACTTTACCACCAACGTTCTTTCTCCTAGCCTCTTCATGGTCCATGATGCCAGCAGAAGTTGTCAGCACAATGTATCCAAACTGCAAGTTTACAAGCAATAATGGTAAATACAGGATGCCATGCCGTACAAGTGTATCATCAGCAAACGACACTAATGTTGTCTCAATTAAGATCCACTGGAAGCAGCTAAATAACAAGCACACAAACAAATAAATATTAACATGGCCACCACAAAACAAAAAGAACATGAACATATTATCAGATGAGACCTGGCAAAGGAAAAAAAAAATTGGCCAACATTAACCTTATCTGATGATCATAATCAACTAATATTATACACCCATAATCAAATCAAAATATAAACCTATAGCTGGGCCTCTCATTGCTTAGTTGTCACAATAATAGCAGGTTTCCTGAAAATTTAAGTAACAGGGAGTTCGACGTGCCAACCTGTCTTGAGGGGAGCAACCTCGCAGTCCATCCTTCAATCTCTTTGACACCCACATCAAAACGAGGACTGATGACCCCACATTTGTTTAGCCTTCCATTCAGTTCAACCACAATTTTACCAGACCTGTGATCATCAACATACTCAAACTCTCCAATGTATCCTGCAGTGAAAAATCAAAGACATAGCATAAACAATTAAAATGGGGTGAAGATTTGATCCCCGAAAAAAGAGAGAAAAATGGGGAAAAAATGAAGTGAGATAAATTAATGGATCCAGACCATGCTTTTGCATCACCAGAAGAAACTTGATGATCACTTTTGAGGATGGCCTGATCCATGACCTGACGCTTTCCCCTCTTCTCTGCATTGTACATGCTCTTCAGAGCATCATTCAAAACACTAACTCTCACCATCTTTTCTAATAAGGCTGCAACAAAATTTAAAAATAAACAAAGTATCGAGTAAACGCGTGATCATAATTTTTCATGAAAACTGCATATAACTAACGAAAAATGAGAACACATAAATAAAAGGCATCGCGCTAGGGCAGAAAAGAAAGTACAAATAGTCATTAACTTAAGTTGCTGGTCACTTGTGCAATCAACCAGAAGTGGCCCATCTCCCAAGGTGAAACTACATATTGGGCTGAGGGGACTATTGCCCCCCATCAAAATTTGTTTTAAAAAAAATAACACAAAATTTTGACCCATTTGAACCTAGCCCACCCCAGATATTTGGATCAACCCCAACCCCAACCCCAACCAAATTCTAATCTATTTCTCTTTTCTTTGTCTAAATCTCAGTCTCTTCTCTTCTCTTCTCGGACTAACCCCAATCCCATTTTAACCTACTCATCCTAATTTTTTGGTCCATTCTAATTGTTTTTTATTATTATATTTTGGCTTGATACTAGCCCCCCTTATTATAAATTCTTGGCTCTGCCATAGCCCATCTCAATTATTCAAGACAATAAAAGAAAGCAAATTCGCAAATCCATTATTTGAGCATGATAAAATCCCACAAATCCATTAAATCAACAATATGATCAAGCAACTGCTGTAATAACCATTTATGACAAAAATATATATTATTCATTCTCTTTCAACAAAACACCTGCTCAAATCATCCCATCTGGGCACCCAACAAATCCAACCACACCACCGAAACAATCACAAAGCAATGAATAAAACATTCAAAGACTGCAAATATCTGCGTCAATAATATAACAAAATTGTGCATTTATCAAGCCCAACAACCCTTACGTTATCATACCCACTACACCACCAATGCCGAAATTGACCAGATTGAACTACCCTCGGATTTAATACATCACAGAGTATATTTCCCATCTCACATCCATTAGCATGGTCTAAGAGATATAAAGAAATAGCACCTATCAAGAGAGAGAGAGAGAGTAAACAAATAGCAACCATTCAAATAAAAACATGCGGCTTTTACTTCATCCTATTGTGTCATTGCACAATAACAATAGTCAAGGGTTCAATTCAGAAGCTCAATTGCATAGCATTCATTACATAAACGTTGCAGATCAAATCAATCTTTTGATTAATTGAATACATAAATCATACAGATATACCTGCTGGGGGAAGCAACAACGAAAAAATTGAAATACCACATCTAAAGCTAAAAGGAGAACAGAACATGAGACAATCAAGACCACCCATATATATAACTGATACACTCGCATACATACATATAGATAAACATGTGCAGTACGCTCATATATGCATATAAATAATATCGGTTCGTCCAGCTCAAATAACACAATAGACACAGTTTGTTCAAAGAATGCAAACGACTAGTACCCTAGAAAATGGAGAGTATGAGATCGAATAGATCAATCCAACTCCAACAGCATGAATATAAACCTTTCAGCTATCTAACAGAATAACAAATAAAAAAAAACAGTTTCTATCGGATGGTTCATGGCTTACCACTGAGCTGAGATCAACAGAAGCGCCAGTTGTGCGGAGAGCGACAGCTAGGGTTTCCTGGGGACCTTGAGAAGTGAGAGTTGGAAAAACCCTAGTGCATATATTTGGAGGGGAGATGGAGGGAGAATTACTAAATTACCCTTAAGAAGTATTGGTTTGCCTTCATGAATTAGCCCATTTCATGTGGCCCTATTGCTGGAGTCGGTTCTAGATCTGGGGCTCTATGCCTGTTGCATGGGCCCATTTTTTATTGCTTCGTATCCTTTGATTTTTAACATGATGTATGATACATCTCCCTTATTTAGATACCATTTTTTAAAAATAATTTTTTTGAAAATAAAAAATAGAAATTTATTTGTGTTAAAAAAATACTTTTACTTTTATTTAATGTGCACTTATGCATAGTTATACATCTATTTACCAAATTAAAATGTATCTACACATGTATCTACATCTATTTTATCATTGAAGAATGTTTTAATAGGCTTCCTGGACTTGTACTGTTTCCTTGTTGCCGAAAAAATTTTACATTTTTACTTAATAGAAGTGTTGTAAAAAGTTAGGGTCAGTCTTATTCAAGGGATACAAATAATTACTTTTTATATAATTAGCGTAAGTTCGACTCTCTCTCTCTGTCTCTCTATATTGTTGTATAAAAAAAATTAAATTTTTTATCAAATAATATCAAATTTATTAATTATTAAAAGTGGTAAAAAGTAATATCGAGGATGCTAGTTAACTTAAGTAGTAGTACAACTACATATTAAAGTTGAAAAATCTCTAAATAACTATGTATTAAAGTTGAAAGTCTCAAACTTGAAAAATTTAAAACCATATGCATTTAATGTAAAGTATATATGATAGGTGTTACAGGTCGGAGCATTTTGCCTATTGGTCCATCCCTGCAAGTGGGTATGCCCACTATCGACAGAGACACTCTTTAGTACGAGTGCTTGACGTGACACGGAATAAAGAATCGAATATGCTTTAATATCAATTGTCACATATCGAATCTCTAACTCAAAAGACTAACTTGTTAAATGAAAGTATCATATCTGTTTATAAATTTTAGAATATTTCGTGCTTATATGATGTGAGACTCTTTAACATTTGGCATGAAGCCCACTTTTGGTCTAACAATCAGTGATGATTAGGTATATGAACACAATTGAAATGGTTCGTTGACAACAAAAACACAAGTGAGACTGAAACTTTGCCCAAGTGAGGCTTTGTAGCAACATAAAAGGATTGATATCCATCTGAAGTAAAAATCTTACATACCTTAAAAGTTTTTGGGTCAAGTTCGATTCAAAGATATACACACACACACACACACGAAGGCCTATCATTATGAACCTTTTAAATTTGAACTCTCCTTGTGACATATTGTCAACTCTTTTATAATTAATAGATTTAGGAGATAAAAAATTTATTGATTATAAATTTTCTTATATTTTTATTAATCAAAAATTATTTCATAAATGCATGTGAATTTCGACACAAAAAGATAATTCATATTTAACTGTTTAAGATATTTCAAAATTTCATAAAAAAACAAATGCATATAATATTCAACTTAAGACATAAAATTTCATAATATTATTTTAAACTAAAGAAGTTATACGTCCACGCTTACTTATGCCGTAGTTTTTCAGTTTTACAATACATTTAATTTTAATTTAAATAAAATTTACAAATATAATTACCAAAACATATCGTAAATAGAATATATATAAGTATATGTATAACTATTTTATCTTCTAATAATTAATATTATAAAAGACTTTTTTTAAAAAAGTATTAATTATTAAGTAATAGAATTATTAATTACCCATCATAGAACCAAATCAGTTTCTTAATATTTTATTAATTATTAAAAATTATTAATTTATTGAATATGAATTATAAGAAGGTTATCTATATATATATATATATATATATATATATATATATATATATATCTACCAAGATTTCTCTTAAGATGAACTATTGGCTCTAATATATTTCTAGCAATTAATCAACAATTTGAAGACTTTTCTTGCGTATTCTTGAACCCAATTATTTGGGAAATTTAGATGCTGAAAAAAGTAAAAACATTTTTAACAGTTTCATAAATTTAACTTGGTCCTGCAGACATTATATACTGGTCTCTCCATCATATTGAGCTCTAGAAACAAAACTGGAAAATAAAATAAATCAAGAATTTTGACAAGTACTAGTAGTAGTATGTTGAGTCGAGGAAACAGCATATTCGTTCACGAAAGTAAAATTACGTATATTTATTTTTTCATAAATCTTACAACAATGAGAATATCGTATTCTGCCCTTAATTCAGTTTGTTCAAATCAGTTTAAAAATTGAGCTCAGGAGCTCACCACCAGATTGAATGCTAGCTATGATGGTGTTGGCATCTCAATTTATAATCAAACAGTTCCTATGAGCTTATATAACCCAGACATTATAGAATTAAGGGCATTTTTCATTACTATTTTTATTATTTTAGAGTTTTCCACTGATAAACTAGTCAACATATATTTTATAAACCGACATAAGAAGGACACACTTGTTGTAATCTTTTTGTCAGGCAATTAAGAAAATTATTTTTTAAAATTATTTTGAAAATTAAATTTGGAATTCAATAGTTTGAAAACGGCCTGCCAATTGCTATTTCTCCCAATATTAATTCATATAAATTAATAAGAGATTCAGGCTTTTGTAAGATTCCAATCATGGGCTATTTGTCTACTACCAATTACTCATTTATTGGTGAAGATAAGAAAGGTTGACGAATTTTTTAATATAAAATATTGGCCTGCATGCATAATTATTTAAAAAGAATCATTGTTTTTATTATTATTTTAATATAAATTTGGGCAGGAAGGGTTGGATTTTAGGTTTGACTTATGTATCCTTACAAGTCTTTTTTAGTAATCTCAAGAGTTTGTAGTAGATGTTATCCAAACTCGTTAATCTATTCTAACTCGCTTACTAATTAATGGATATGAATAATTGATTAGTTGGCGGGTCATAAACGGGTTGGATAATAAGGAATTCGTCAATTTAGTGGATCAATACATATTGAATATAAATATTTGATAGATTAAAAATAAAAAATAACAAAATAGTATAAGAATATATATATATATATATATATCTATATCTCCATTTGGAAAAAAATTAAATAGTAAAACATATACAATATATAGTCATGACAACTAATGGATACTTCATAAATAATTTGGATAATTGTAAAACTCAAAATTCAGTCTCTCATTCTAAAAATCGATAAACTCTTAACTATTTAAAAATATTAATGAGTAGTTTCATGTAATTATACATGACATATATATAGTACATTATATATATGTATATAGTACATATATCTATATCTAAATATATATATATATATGACTACATATATATATATATGTGTTTATACAGTGCATAGATATATATATATATATATATATAATATACATAATACAATATATATATACATATATACATACATAATACAGTATATATACAGTACACTATGTATATATAACATATAGTATGTGTGTATATATATACAGTACACATAGTATACTGTATATATATGCATGTGTATATATATATAATATAATATACATAATACTCACATATATATATACATATTAATTTTTTTTTAAAAAGTAATAGTGAGAGTTCGGTTCTCGGGTTGGTTTGGTTTACGTACTCGAATTTTAAACTGAAACTGAACCGACCCATTAATTTTTTAATTGTATTCTTAACTTTTTTTTAACAATGGTGTTTTGTTGGATTTTCAAGAGATGCCAAGTAAAACAATTATTGTGATTATTTAAAAATAATATTCTTTCTATTAGAGTGAAAAAAGGGGTTGAATTCGGACTGACCTGACCAATATATGATCTGTTTAATTACGGATCAAATATGAATTCAACCCATTTTGACCCAACCCATTTTCAACCCGCCCAACCTATCTATTTTGCCAGGCCTACTCAGGAGTTATATATATATATATATATATATATATATATATTATACTTAGTTGACACATGAGTTCATAAATATTGATTAATTAGTAGCAACGAATTCGGCTTGTTGCCAAAAATTTTGTTCCTAAAGTTACAAATTGCTGTAGTTTATAGCTACCAGCTAAGCTAACCCCACAAAATTCATCTCTTATAATTACATTCATGTAGAATCTGTGGATTTGTATACAACTATTGATTCAAAACCATGCCTAGAATTTCCTCACTGTTGTGTAAAACAGTTGTTCATATATATATATATATATATGCATTCATTCAATTGTCCAATTTGCTCATAAACACGACATTAGTCCACTAGTTGGATATATTAAATCACTTAATTAGTATATATCTTAATGAAATAATGGTTGATGTTAATTTCCATGACAGATTCCAAACTACACTGGAGATTCCACATGTCATCTTATGGTACTGCTTCAGACTTCATGTTTGCTTAACACAAATTAAACAGATTGACTTCCAATATACACTGGAGAAGAGATTATTAAACACAGAAACAAAGAGTTCATTATTCATGATTTGGTAGGCTGATTGATACATAATAATAATCAGTATTAAGCTTGAACCTTCATTACATGTGTTGATCATTTAAATAAATATATATATATATATATGTAGTAGGCCATTATAGAATTCAGATAAAAGACAAGAGGATACTTTGACTCTCAAGTCACAACTGAGTCAATCACTTTCAAACAGCAAGCTACAATGGCATATGCAGAGACAAGCAGCAAAAACCAGGTGAAGGAAGACAAGGGGAAGAGTGTATTTCTCAATATATGCGTGCGCATATACATATATATATATATATATATTTGACATTATGACTCAACATGAAACGTAAATAAATATAAATACTTAATATTCAAAAATAAGGAACAATCAATCTAATAAAAAAACAAATTCTCTAAATTCAAAATTTAAATATTATTAATAAAATCTGAATAATAAGTTATGTTTAATTATTTCATTTAATTAACACTTTTTTAATTGACAGTAGCATTACTCTAATTGTAATGAACTAAAAATCTAAAATATCTCTTTAAACTTTTTATCATGACAAAACAATTTATTTACACAAAACAAAGATTATATTGCTGCAATAAATACAGATTTTAAACTCGGTGTATATCACTGGGTTGAGACCCCACCCGAGTCAATTGAAATGCAGTTGATTTAAGGTTTGCTTAGTGGGTGTTGCACTGTGCTTTTCCGCCAGCACTCAACCAAAAACATAATCCTTAAGAGATTTGAGTGTCTAAAAGCAAAAGTGGATTCCCAGATGCCCCCACCAAACAGGCCCTTAATCAATTTTATTGTCACAAGTATTTTCCAGTCAACCTTACATTTTATTTTTAATCTTTATTTGGGTACTTCTTTTTCCTTAACCTAAAAAAGTCAAATTAATTGAAAGCGAAATTAATATTAAATATATAAAAGTAACTTACTAATTAGAAAACATCTTTGGCAATTTGTTCTTATCATAACTCTCCTCTGGACGTCTCATTTTCTCCCATGCATTAAATAAGGTATGACCTTTGGACTGTCACTGGAAGGAAGAAATAGCTGTTGTTAATAAATCCCACAAGTCCGACTCTCACAACTCCACATATATCATCACTATATACATACACATATATATATATATATATATATATATATATCAGTGATGATCAAACAAAGGGATTAACTGAAGCAGAACAGGCGGTTCTCTGCTGCATGGTCACAGTCAGAGGTAAGGACTAAGGAAGGAAAGCATACCATCCAAACATTCTCAAGAGCATACATTAGGTTTTTTTTTTTAATCTTAATTAGCATTGTTTTCACGTTAAATACCGCTTCGACCACTCTGAGATCTTCTGGTTATTGAACAAATTCTCAATCTGTAAGTCAACACGTACTTTCTATATAAGGTAGGCTACTGCTCAAATCTTTTCATGAAAAGTCATTCCATTGATCTACATTAAAGCAAAAGGCTTCTGATCTGCTCATCGCACGTTCGTTTATATATGTAGCAGAAGATATTTCATCTAAGTGGGTTAGGAGAATGAAGAACAGCATACTACCATCTGTTACATCACATGCACAGCTTTACTGCTATGGTAATAATTATTAAAAACTTTTGAGATATATATATATATATATATATATATATGCGCGTGCGTGCGTGTGTGTGTGTGTATAGGCTCCTTGTTTGGATTAAAGTATATGCATTTGCATTAATTCTGTGAATCCTTTGCATTCTATTCTACTAAAATTTCAGGAAACAACGAGGCCATCTCTGGTGTCCCTGTGCAGATCGACAGCAAAACGTATGTCTAATTAATTTTATTCTCTTGGCAAAGTGTGCTTAATTTCACTCTCAACTTTTTCCTGAGAACCATGCAGACCCTTTGGAGATTTTTTTTTCTCTCTTTCATCTTCTTTTCCATTTTTACCATATATTAATTAGAAGAACTAATAAAAAAACAATGATCACTGCATGCATATATTTCTCTAAGATACATCTATTAGTTGAGTCTGGATGTATGATGCCTGTGAGAGTCAAAGTCAAGAATCCAAACATAGTTTATGACTTGTCCCTAACTTAGACTTTTAATCACGAGATATATCTCATTCACGATTTTCCTTTAATCACTGGGCCACCCCTTTACCCAAAAATAAAAACAGATATATGGCTCATGTAGTATTTCTGACATCTTAGTCTTCAGTGTCAAGAACACTTTGACACGGAAACATCGAGATGAGGTAGTTAATTTTTTTTTCTTCACACGGCAGCTGGCTGTAAACACACATAATTAGAATAGTTCCCCCCTCAAAAACAAAATTAGACCCTCTCTAATAAGTTTCATTCCATATTCTCTCCACAGAAATGTCTACAGCAGCAGTTTTTTTATCGATTCAAAAGTACTGTATGATGATCATGGCCTGCTTGAAGGTGGAGGCTTTGGTTTTCCTTCCCAGTCAACTACTGATTATCAACCAGGTTCCATGAATCTATCCCTATGTCATTAATTATATATATAGGCTATTTCTTCCAGTTCCTGCCTAATTTTATTCATTTGATTTTTCTTCAACTGCTCTGGCTAATACGTACATGTGTGTGCTTCCATACATTTCAATTTTCAGGGCCCACCTCGCTAATGACAATTAAAAGACTGGATTACCCTTATCTGGGAGGAGCTTATATTCCTCAGCAGCCATTGTCCCTTGGCAAGAAGCTTTCAGTTCCACAATTCGAAGCTGTAAGTTGAGACTCTCTTATATATACTTGTAGCTTTTCCAATATTTCATAATTCGATTATATATATCATACTATGCATGTTTTTGTATAACCCAGTAACTGCCTTGAAGTTTATTGGATATTAAAGTAATGGTATAATTTCATAATTAGCCAGTGTTTAGACCACAAAATTATTGGGAATCCAGTCATCTTCACGCTTAAAATATTGGTGATTGAGACTAATGTACAAACCAAAAACTCTCAAGAGATTGCCAAGTGGTTAATAAGCATCAGCTTCCAGTTTTCATTTACCTCTAAATTTATGGAACCTATCTGACCTTTGTAGAAATTATATATATATAACCATTATATACATCAACGTTATATTGTTTTTAGATTACAATATTGTATCATAGGGAGTCAACTCCATGAATATATATATATTTGCCAAACTGAAAACATTGGTGTAATTTATGTTAGTATTTGATTAAGGTACCAGTCAAATTAAGCTTCAATGATCAATCTACTAAACAATTTCATGTTTTCTTAATTAGAATAATGAGGCCACACAAAATGCCAGGAAACGTCCAATTGAGGTTATTGATCTCATACAGCATCAAGTGGGATTTAATAATATGGTTGGCAACAAACAGCCTGCAGCTCTGAAAGATTGGATGACCAATAAGAAGAAAAAGGCTGATTGCTTACAAGAGCAAGAGCAATGTCATGTCAAGGAAGAATTATGGGAGATGCAAAGACACAGAGTATGAATTGTGATTAATGTTCTTTTTATGGTGTTCTCAATGAAAATTTTCTATTTGCTTGGTCACCACTCGATCACCTAGACTAACTCCTTTAGCTTTCTTTGACATTGGACCCAAATCTTACATTAGAAGTTTAAATCCTTATTGTTACAACTTTATAAGAAATTAAACACTTATCTCAAAACTAATTGTTTTGGTATAATAAATTGAAATCAGTTGAACACGACTTCTCTGAAGTACTCTTTCTCATTATTTTTTTCAAGATACCATAGATGCATTCTATATCATCTATTATTTAATTATTTAATTGCAAATGTATGATGTGACATGCGGCTAAGGCCACGTTGAGGTAAATTGAGGAAAAAGTATAATCGGGAGGCTCCCTAGTCGAAAAGTTAATTTATGTAACAGGACTTGTACTTTTAAGCTAAAATCAACTTACTTACAATAAGTTGTTATTGATACTCATTTGATTAAGTTGATATAAATTAATCTAATATTAACAAAATTATCCTTTGTCCTTTGTCGTTGTCCTTTTTTTTTCTTGTCCTTTCACATTCCATAATCACTTTTCAACAATTTTTATCAAACACTCAAATAGTTCTCCCAAACAACTACTTATCTTTTACACAGCTCAACTAAATGGACACTAATACATTTTGCAGCTGAGCTAGGTATAAGTAATTGTGCAGTCTTCAAGTAATCTTTTAAGTTTCAAAGTCTAGTTTTAAAACCATGTTTTGCTTGTTATTGCAGGTGCCAGTGAGGAGAAGCCAAAAGCTAAGTGACAGGATCACAGCTCTCCAAAAGCTGGTTTCTCCTTATGGCAAGGTGAACAATTGCAGCTCAACTCAAGTGCAAAAAAAATAAATATGACATATCCAATTTGGGTTGGGATTGGCATTAGGGAAATGTTAGTTAAAGTTAATTTTATTATTTCCACGGCTAATTTTGGAAAGTTGTAGCTGAAAGGACTGATTTTGTTCTTGAAATATAACTATTCTCTTGATCATTTGAGCCAATGAAAGTAAGGGTTTTAATTTATTGCAGACTGACACAGCTTCTGTACTTCAAGAGGCTTCCATTTCTATTAAGGCACTTCAAGATCAGATTCAGGTATAGCCTCACATTACTTGAAGGAGTTGAATTTTTGTAAGTAATAGAAATGAATTGCTAGAAAGAGACCCCCCAAGAAAAAGGTTGTTGGCTAGTAATGTTTAGTCATCGAGTCGCAGAAGCAGTCTCTTCCCTTGCACTGGTAAGGCTGCATACAACCCCGCAGTTAGGAGATTTGTGAACTGCACTAACCCTTTAACCATTCATTTACTTCAGATTTTTAACCTTTTTCTTCTGATAATTTGTGGACAGAATCTGTTTCAAATGCAGAGTACCTCACATATCAGCACCAAACCTTTGCATTCACAGGTAGATATGCATTTATAGAGTAATTTTGTAACAAATTTTCTTGACTAGATTAGTTTACCGAATGATTTGGCAGAATTGTATTAGATTTACGTCATTTCATGATTTACTTTTAAAAATATATTTTCGGAAGTGTAGTAGTGCTCGCGTGAATTAATATATTTATCTCTTCCTATGTCTAAATGTGATTTTTTAACAGAAAACTGGAGAGAAACAACTTGACCTACAGAGCAGAGGGCTTTGCTTGGTTCCAGTATCATTTACTCAGAAATTGACCACAGAAGAGCAACTGGTTGATCAACATGCCACATCTAGAAGAACTTCCATACCAAGAAATTTTTAATTCCAAAGGGCCTTCATCATTAGATTACTCCAGCATACAAAGACTTCCTTCTATATATTTTCTTTTATTTACTAGATGAAATGACTTTGGTATATGGTTGCCCATTATTTCACGTTGAGCCAAGCACAATCTCTAGTTACAAAATCTCCTTCGGAGTTACTCATTGTAAGATGTAAGTCTTGTTTCAAAAAGTTTGTGAGGATTCCAGGATTTACCAATCGACAAAACTAAAACAATGTTTGGTGCGTGAAAGTCTCTCCGAATGAAAAAAATTCATATTGAGCAGATTATTAAGAAAGCCTAGATCAAGAGATGTAGTTTATTTTATTTATTGGGATCATCTATAAGTAAGACAGACTGGCACCCTTCTTTTTCTCTGGTTCACCAAATCATGCTGCCCATGGAGATAAAGAGTGACCTAAACTTTGTCACTTTTGACCTTATACCACTATATTTAATATTGCAGTGGTCCTGCTCTTGTTGTGTTTCTGCTGTTTGGTTTTGTTTTTTTTTTTTTTATTTTTCTGTTTTTTTATATTATTTTGATTCAACTATTATCTTTGTTAACATATTCTAAACCTCTTTTTGTTCATGAATTTAGAAAGGAAAAAGGTTAGAAACAAAAAATGAACTTATATTTTCCCCCCCAAATTCCTTACTCATTAGTTTAAGGCATTTTTTTTCTCCAAATTCAATAAAACTAAAATTTAAAATTTTCTCATAAATAATAGAGAAGTAGAGGGAAAAAAATTTGAAAAATGGCATGCATAATCAGAAGTTTCTCCTTTACATTTCTTTATATTTTCTTTACTCTCTTATTTTTCTATGAGAACTAAATAAAAAAATAAATTCTTTTGCAATTAATAAATTCTCACTAAATTTGCAAATAAAATAAAGTGTATAATATTTTAAATAAGAAAAATTATATTTTACCTCCTTGTGATTTGACTTATTTGTACATATATAACCCCTCTATATTTTAAACTGTGATCATAACTAAAGTGTTATTGTTAAATTTTTCATCCAAACAAACAACAAATAGATTAAACAATTAACTACAAAGGAGCAAAGTGTCACCAGTCCTAACATATTGGAATGTAGTATAATTTTTTTTTTTTTAAATTTCATTGTTGTCTTCAAAATAAAAAAAAAATGGTATTTTGGTCATTTTACTCTTCCATTAACCCTTTGTATCTTCTTTATTTATATATTTCAATCCCACTATGGTCTTTATTTATAACATAATTTTAGGTATTAAAATCCAAATTAAAGACAGATAAAAGCAACAAATATAAAAATTATGTCCCTACTTAAAAATTTTGTTGTATAAATTGATAGATATTAGATTTGAGACAAGCCCACTTCATGAACAACGGGACGAAAGAGATCAAACAAGGCAAGGGAATATCTGAAGGTGAAAGCAATAATGGAGTGGGATGAATGTTGTATTTACTTTCTGGAGGTAGACAAGGGTGGAGGATGTTTGCTAGAGGTGAAGGTGTGTTGTGAGCAGTTGTGGATCTAGACCATTAACATAGGGGAGCAAAAAAATAAAAGTTGAAATTTAAAAGGTCTAAGATGAAAAAATATGGGGTGGGGGGCCAATTTCTAATTTTCAAAAAAATTCTATAGAAAATATAATTAAAATATCACATTTCTAAAATCTTGAGGGGCCATGGACACCCCTACCCCTTGGGGATCTACCAATGATTGTGAGGCTCGGTGTCTCAGTCTCTAAATTAGACAAGGAAGGATGTATTGTATCTTAAAGTATTAAGGATTGGGGGTTGGCCAAACTCTACTCTAGCGGTGGAACAAGTTCCGATAAAGGTGTGGGAAGATCTTAAAGTAGGGTTAGATACTTGCAAAGAAAGACTAGAGTTCATGAACATGTGCTTAATAGGGAGACTGAAAATCATTGTATGCTCTAGTGCCGAAAAGGAAACAAGTACAACAATTGGTAGACAAACATTCGAGGGTGCTCGATAAGCATTTCTCTTCGAGCTTCAGTCAAGAAATGAAGGGATTAGTGTTCTTACTAAAAAGGATTAGGTGCTAGATAGGATAACAATTCTTGCTTTACCAATGGGATACAAAAATTTGTTGTGCTACGTTGGAGGGTCTAAAGGAGTTCCAAGTATATTTTTTGGGACTCCCTACTTTCCTCTAGAACATGGAGACATTCAAGTTTTTGGGTACCATTATGGGACGTTGTTTATCTGTGTCGATGATTTGATGATGAAGAAAGAGCATCTGAGATGGGCTTGAGTATTGGTATGGGGGTCCATATTGGAAGTTCCAGTAACAATAAAGATCAAGATAGGTAAGTGATGCTTCGAAATACCAGTATGGATCGAGGTAAGGCCATAGTTTACAATGGGGGATGATTTCGTCAAAAGTTGCAACAGGCTATCAATGGAGAAGAAACGTTGAGTTGGGGTGAAGGAAACTCATGCACTAGTGGAGGGTGAGTAAAAAGGCAGTTTTAACGTACTCATGAGTACATGGCGTAAGGGAAATGGTGAAAGGTTGCGTCATTGAAGGTTTGAAATTCAAACTAGATGGGCCTAAAATATTCTATAATAGTCGTTTGAGCCAGGATAGGTTGAGTAGTGGGTTGGGTTAGTTGCGATATGGGCTTGGAGAATCAAATCGACATAAAATGATCTGGAATGGTAGTTTAGGCCAAGAGGGGTTGAATAGGGATTGGGATGGTTGTGATATGGATTTGAAGGGTGGGACATTTGGTAAGGGCACAACTTTTTCTAGAGACCTAATCAAGAGATGGCCTATTGATAAGTAGACAAGTTAGTCAAAGAATACCAGCTCGATAAAACATAACAGAAGGAATAAAGAGTTGGGCCGAGCAAAGAGGAATGATAGAGGCCATAGGTCCAAAATCCCACATTTAGGAGACGCAACAACAGAAGTGAAGGGAGTGATTATTACCATAAAGAAAATGAAGAGGGCAACAATACACAAGGAATTTCATTTAGAGATAGAGTGAATGTGGGAAATGCTAAGTTAGGGCGTGCTCTAGAGAAGGCTCACGAGAGTAGGGATCCATGATGGGAGCATAAGAAGAGGTGTGCAACTAGGGACAATAGTAGGAAGAGGATGATAGAAACTCAGAGTTCTTGGTGGAAGGATAGGCTTAGTCAATGGTGGAATATCCATTGTCAGGGCATCTTCTACAAGGGAGAGAGGGGAAGAGAGAGATGGATCCTTGTTGTTGGGCTAATGAGGCAAGCGATGATGGCAATAATTTAACTTTGTGTTTGGTGGAATGAGAGATGAAGCCAATTAATTGCTTTCATTTGGCTGTAATTTCACTCGTAAATGTGCAAGGGAATATATACAAGAGCTTGAGTTTGAAAGAATCGAACGAGGATTTTTATATGTTAGAGTCCTTACTTGGGTTTTAAGGAAAGCAAGAAATATTTGCAAGTATCTAAGAGTATCATGTGATGGATATAAAGAGAGGCTGATGGAGTTGATAACGAAGATTGAGATGAATAATTGGTTGATTCTCAGTCAAATAAGAAGGGCAAGGAGTGAGGATTCTCAAAGAAGGTCTACTACAAACCAATAATGATAGTTGAAGAAACTGATTTGCATGGTGGATTATGAGGGGAGAAGGACAACACATGAGGAGAAAGGATTGCTTTTTCTGGAAGCTTGGTGGAGCTAAAGATGATTACATAAAATAAAAGAGCTAAATGAACTTGACAAAAAAGTGGTGGGGAAGGGGTTCTCAAAAAATAGAGACCTTCAATGGTTTGTTTGCAGGAAACCAAGGTCAATGAGATTTCTCAATCTATTATTCACAATATTTGGGGTTCAAAACATGTGGACTAGAGAGCTAAGATAACTAGATGAGTTACTGGAGGCATTCTAGTCCTTTGGGATACAAGGGCAGTGGTGTGTACATGTTACGAGGAATGGGAACACTCAGTTCCTTGTCAATTTAAATTGGTGCAAGAGGATTTTGCATGATAATTCTCAAGAGTCTATGGTCCTCAAACTGATGTGGAAAGGAAAAGGCTATGGGAGGAACTTAGTGTGGTGACTGCAAGGGACAAGAAGTTAGTTATGGTGTATAGTTGGAGACTTTACACAGTACATTTGCCAAGTGAGAATTAATGAGGTTACAATAGACTTAGAAGAGGTATGCATGATTTTTCTGACTTTGTTGATTCACAAATTTGGTGGATCTCCCTATAGAAGATAGGTCATTTTACTTAGTACAAAGAGGACCAGCGTGTAGCAATGTTTAGGATTGACAAATTTTTTATTTCTACTGGTTGGGAAGAAAAGGCTCTTGATTCTTTTCTAGTTATTGTCCCTAGGTCTATCTTAGACCATGCTCTAGTGTGCCAAAAAAAGGAGTCTTTTTTTCATATATCTTTTCAAGAACGAATACAATTATATATATAAACAAAGAGCAAGTTTAGGAAGCTATCTTAGGTTGTACACTTTTTAAGGCTAATATCGTGGGCTATATTAGGTTGTACACTTTCTAAGGCTAATATCGTGGTTGACCCTTGAAAGAAGGGATTTCAAGTTCAAACTGATCCTATAATTTCTCCAATCGATTCTTCATTGACAACTCACACCAACACTCCCCCTCAAGTTGGTGCATACATATCTCTAATGCGCAACTTGTCCAATGAGTTGTAGAAGATTTTGCTGGAAACAACCTTTGTAAGTATGTCTGCGAGTTGGTCTTTAGATTTAGAAAATGGAAATCGAATTATCTTGGCTTCGAGATTCTGTTTGATGAAATGTCGATCCACCTCAATGTGTTTAGTACGGTCATGTTGGACTGGATTATGAGAAATATCAATAGCCACCTTATTGTCACAGAACAAGTTCATTTCAGAGCTAGGAGCAAAACCAATCTCGGTTAGCAACCTTTTAAGCCAAAGAAGTTCACAAATATCTTTGGCCATTCCTCTGAACTCAGTTTCAACACTGGATAATGCCACTACCTTTTGCTTCGTACTCCTCCATGTAACCAGATTGCCTCCTACGAAGGTAAAGTAGCCCGATGTGGACTTCTTGTCAGAAATATTCCCTGCCCAATCTGCATTTGTATTACCATTAATATTTAGATAATTATTCTTGGAAAACATAAGCCTTTTTCCAGAAGGAGACTTTAAATAGCGAAGAATCTGAATTACTACATCCATATTATCTTCACTAGGACAATGCATAAATTGACTCACTATGCTTACAGTATAAGCAATATCTGGGCGAGTATGAGATAAATATATTAGCTTACCAACTAATCTTTGATATCTCTCTTTATTAGTTGGTACCCAATCTGAACCCTCTCCAAGTTTATGATTTTGAACAATTGGAGTATTAGCTAGCTTACAGTCTAGTAATCCCACTTCTGCCAACAAATCTAGCACATATTTCCTTTAAGAAAGAAACATCCCTTGACTTGATCTAGCTACCTCAATTCCCAAAAAAATATTTGAGTCCTCTAAGATTCTTCATTTCAAATTCGGTTGCCAATTACTCCTGGAGTCTAGAGATCTTTTCCATGTCATCCCCTATAATAATCATTTCATCTACATAGATTATTAGAGTTGTTACTTTTCCTAGTCGGTGTTTCAAGAATAGAGTATGATCCGAGTTGCTTTGTTGGAAGCCATACTTTCTCATAGCCAAGCTAAATCGACCGAACCATGCGCGGGGCTATTGTTTTAGCCCATACAATGCTCGTTGTAACTTACACACAACCTTAGTCTTTGAGGATGCAGTATACCTCAGTGGAATATCCATGTAAACCTCCTCTTCAAGATCACAATGAAGAAAGACATTCTTTACGTCAAACTGATGCAACGACCAGTCTAAATTTGTTGCAAGGGTCAACAAGACTCTGACAGTATTTAGTTTTGCCACTGATGAGAAAGTTTCTTGATAATCTATGCCATACGTCTGTGTATATCCTTTTGTCACAAGCCTCGCCTTGTATCGTTTGATGGATCCATCTACCTTGTGTTTAATGGAAAAAACTCATTTGCATCCTACTGTCTTCTTTCCTTTCGGTAATGAAACAAGAGCCCATGTTTTATTCTTCTGCAGAGCCTCCATTTTTTCTTTTACAGCTTGAACCCACTTTGGATCTGTTAAGGCTTCTTATATTCCGCTGAGAACATGGCATGAGGATAACTTATGTAAAAATGCCTTGAGAGGTTTTAATAATCTCTGAGTGAGCACATAATTGGCAATCGACTATCTTGATCTTCTTTCCTCAGAATCTGGAAAGTATCAATTTGGTGGTTTTCCACGATTATGTTTGAAAGGTAAATTATAACCAGCAGAAGCATCCAAGTCATTAATAGGTAAAGGTGTAGTAGTGGGAGAGCTTACCTTAGGAATATTCTCAAGAGAAGCGTCTTCGGGTACTGAGGAGAGGGGAAATTCAGTTTCAGATGCAACTCCCTAAATAATATTAGCATCAGCTCTCTTTTCCTCGCTAACCACCATTTTATTTTCTTCACTCATTTGTACTAGATTGTATTCAAATCTTGGTCAATGTCGCCAATTCTGCTCTTCATCTCGTATCTCCCCCTAAAGAGATGAATTGGATACCGATGAAGGGAAGAAAGTTTTCGATTGCAAGAAAGTGACAACCATAGTGACATAGGTGCGCTTGGTGGCTGGGTTGTAGCAATGATATCCTTTTTTATGTGTGGCATACCCCAAAAAAATACAACAAACTACGCACGGATCAAGCTTAGTGCGTTAGTTTTTATTAAGATGAACGAAGGCAACACATCCAAAGATTTGTGAAGAAATCAACAAAATAGTAGGCAAGGAAACATGGTTAGAAAGGACCTGTAATGCATCATCCCAATACCTACTAGTTATATACGCTCCAATCAATAGAGCACGGGTTGTTTCTAAGATATGCTTGTTCTTCTGTTCGGCAACCCCATTTTATTGTAGTGTTTGAGTACACGAAGTTTCATAGAGAAGGCCATGAATCTTGAAGTAAGCTTGGAATTGCTAATTTACATATTTTCCACCATTGTCAGAACGGAGAATCTAAATTTTAGCTGAGAATTGAGTCTGAATCATTGCATGAAAAGATTGAAAAACCCCAAGTACACCATCTTTATGTCTCAACAAGTACAACTAAGTCATTCGAGTGCAATCATCGACAAATGTCACAAACCAACGAAGGCCAGAAGAAGTGGTAATTGGAGAGGGTCCCCAAACGTCAGAGTGAATTAAGGCAAATAGAATATCACTTTTATTCAAGCTTAATAGATAAGGAACATGATGACTTTTGGCTAAAATACAAGTATCACGTTTAAAGTCTAAATCATGTAAATTGGAAAATAAATCTGGGAACAAGTACTTCATATAACTAAATGACGGATGCCCCCAAACGACGATGCCATAGCCAAAGCTGTCTTTCCTTGACACTAGTCGTGTGTTGCATATTATAAGCTTTACCAGGACTAAAATCATCCATGTAATACAACCCCCCCTCTTAGGACCACGCCCAATGATCTCCTTGGTGAGAATATCCTGAAGAAGATAAAAGGTAAGATAGATTAGTGCAACACAATTTAGTTCCTCAGTAGCTTGACCTACAGACATCAATTTATTTTAGAGAGATGAAACTAGTAAAGTATTAGATAAAGAGAGTGAGGGTGATAAAGCAACAGTTCCAGCCCCTATAACTGGATATGTGACCCAGGCCCATTAGCATTAGCATTAGCAATACTAGTTTGCCATGGTTGAGTGATCTGGATAAAGTCATTTGAATTGAATGTCATGTGGTCAGTTGCCCCTGAGTCAATTATCCAGCCATTGTAATCGCTCTGGTTAGAACTAAGTAATGTGTAACCACAATTACCTTGATTATTGGGAGTAGTCGGGTCATTTGAAGGTTCTACTTGTGAAATGAAAGATAATTGAGTTTTCTGCAGTTACCAAAGCAGCCCGACCCGAGCTTTCATTAGAGGCAGCTTTACGGTGTTTCTGTGCCTTGAGTTCGTTCCACCATTATAGGTACCCATGTAACTTAAAACAAGTTTCACGGGTATGTTTCATGTTCCCACAATGAGTACATCCCCCTCATTCTGATTGTACATTAGCCTTGAATGTTGTATTCGACTTTTCACTACCTGTAGAGGGGAGACCCGTTTTTGGACATCTGGAGTGAATGTGACTGTTGTTGCCCCATCTTGACTCCTATAGAAGCCATAACAACGCCAGTTGTGGTTTCCATGCATGTTATCATCACCGCCTGCCTAATATCCTCCATTCGAACGTGAGCATAGGCTTGTTCTACCATAAGGAACAATCGTAACTATAGCACATCACTCCGAATCTTATCCAACCGATCATCCAATCCATCAAGAAAAATATAAACTCTATCTTCTTATAAGATTGAATTGTATTTTTGTATATCAACAACACACTCCATCGGGTTAGGACGACAGAAATCGAATTCTCTCCACAAGCCTTTAAGATCATTGTAATATTTTTCAATGGACCCTCCGACTTGTCTCATTCTAGTCACTCGTCTTTTTAGATCATACACTTGGGAGGTGTCAGTTCCATCGAAATAAGTCGTAGCAATAGAATCCTATACCATTTTTGCAGTTGGAAAGCGAATGAAATTGTTGATCAAGGGCGGGTCCATCGGGTTAGGACGACATAAATCAATTTCTCTCCACAAGCCTTGAAGATCATTGTAATATTTTTCAATAAACCCTCCAACTTGTCTCATTCTAGTCACTCGTCTTTTTAGATCATACACTTGGAAGGTGTCAGTTCCATCAAAATAAATCGTAGCAATAGAATCCTATACCATTTTTGCAGCTGGAAAGCGAATGAAATTGTTGATCAAGGGCGGGTCCATAGAGTTGATCAGCCACCCCTTTACAATTGCATTTTTGATTTTCTATTTTCGGAAAGTCAGGTCTGTTGGTTGAGGTTGTGGAAAGTCTCCATTGATATACCCTAATTTGTCTTTGCCAGAGATATACATCTCAACAACTTGGGACCATAAGGCATAGTTGGTGCCATCCAACTTAACGTCGATCTGTGCAGTGGAAAAGTCGTAGTTTGGTGTGTGGATTTGGGTCTGATTTTTTGTCAAGACTTCCGTCATTCTTACCGTCAAATTTTCTAAGATGGAGTTGGTAGAGTGTCCGTCGTGTTGCACCACATCGGTTGGTTCCACCATAGTTTTCGATCATTTCTGAGTTTTTTTCTGGTTAAGGTTCAATTGTAGCAGAAATCCTAGGATCTTACTCTGATACCATGTCAAAAAAGGAGTCTTTTTTTCATATATCTTTTTAGGAACGAATATAATTATATATATGAACAAAGAGAAAGTTTAGGAAGCTATATTAGGTTGTACACTTTCTAAGGCTAATATCGTGGGCTATATTAGGCTGTACACTTTCTAAGGCTAATATCATGGTTGACCCTTGAAAGAAGGGATTTCAAATTCAAATGGATCCTACAATTTCTCCAATCAATTCTTCATTGACAACTCATGCTAACACAATGTTGCTAGATTGTGGGGGCATCAAGTGGGGGAAAATCCTTTTTTTTTTTTTTTGTTTGAAAACATGTGGCTGCAATCCTATTGGTTCAAGGAATTAGTTTTAGGGTGGTGGCAGTCTTTTGATGGAAAGGCTCCCCTAGCTTTATCTTGGCAAAAAAGTTAAAAATTTTCGATCAGAGTTTAAAGTCTTGAAATAAAGAGATTTTTGCAAATGCACATACAAATAAAAAGAGAGCTTTGCAGGAGATCATAATTTTATATTGAAAAGAACAAACATGTTCTTTGTCTAATAAAGAAAGGATTATAAGGGATGGTCTCAAGGGAGAGTTAAGCTTCTTGTTGAAAACTAAAGAGGTTTCATAGAGATAGAAATCATTGATTTTGTGGTTGAAAAAATGAGACCTCAATACAAAAATTTTCCACCGTGTGGCTAACTCTCGTAAGAGGTGTAACAACATAAAAAGAGGGAAATTGGATAATAGATTGTTGCACGAGGAATAGGAAGTACAACTTTTAAAATGCAAAATTTATAGGTGAGAAGTGTAAATAGTTTCTCCTTTTTTTATACAAGTGATGTGAAAAGATAAATTTTAAATACTATATGCATATATAGTGATCAAACTAAAGTTGTATGCACGAAAGACATTTGCTCGAATTCAAAGTTTGAACAACTTAAAGTATCTCCAATGCTAAAACTCATTTGAGTCATACCAAACTTAGATTTAGCATTAATACAATATTAAAATATTATATCAAAATATTATATTTTGACATTTCTGCTCCAATTCTCAAATGTTATTTTTGACACAACAATGATTCTTCTTTCCAACTATAATGTTCAAAATACAACTATATCATTTTCAACGATTAAATTATTATGTTGTTGGAGAATATAGGTTATAGAATATAAATAGCATTTCTTATACTTCTTGTCATATTTAGCTAAACTTTTGACAAAGTTAAATTATAAGAACTGATATATCATATTTGAATACTAATCTATACAACTGTTACGTGTCTATGCAGGTCTGGATACTAGTACTATCAGAATTTGAAGGGCACTAATCTAAAGGGCATTATCTAAGACTATCAACCAAAACAAGAGAGTCTACCAAATTAACTGTCACTTAAAGTCACTCTACAAACTTGTCTCTAGAAGGTGAGTTCAATAAGAAAACTTTCATCAATAAATACACTTTAAATCCGATCTTTTCGTTCCTAATCCTTATTGAAATTGGCAAGTCTCAATCTATAAATAAGGATTCGAGTTACGCCCCAACTCATCATGGCTTCATTCTTGACAATTTGATTCTTTTTTAACTTTTTTTTGACTTAAATATCGAAGTGGTCGCCTCGGGGCCAATCCAATAACCTTTAATCATTGTCTTGCAGGAAACCTTGAAGGAGAACAAACATTCAATAAACTGGTAACAACAAGAACTTATTTAACAATGTATTAAAACAATTTTCTCACACCATATACTAAAATATAGGATTTGAATTGTCTCTCTTTCAAAATAAAAATGAAGAAATCTATTTGTCTCCCATAAGAACCCACCATAGGTGAACCCAAAATATAAATGAGTAATGTTTTTGTAACACAACTACTCACATGAGTGTGGGATTCATATGAGTGTAATAGATGCAGACTCCACACCTATATAAATAGTTATATTAGTTGTGTACTACAAAAAAAAAAGTAAATTACACTGACTTTCCTTGAAATTTTTGAAATTACACTAACCTTTCATACTTTACAAAATAATAAATAGATACCTTTGTTCAATCAATTTTTTCTTCAAAATGATAAAACTACTCTTTTCATTTTTTTTTTTCAATTTTTTAAATCTTGACCATTTTTTTATTTTTTAAATAAATATGGATAAAAATTTTAAATTTATTTTTATATAAAATAAAAATAAGCTATTGACCTTAATTTTTTTTAAATAAAAGAAATTGTAAAATCTTTAAAAAAAAGTTAGAATAAATTGGCCAACATTAGAAAAATGTAAAAATAAATAAATAAAAAAGACAGTTTCGTTATTTTGAAGAAAATAATTAACAGAAAAAAGATATTTGTATATTATTTTGTAAAGTATAGAAGTTAGTATAATTTTATGAACTTAAAAAAAAGTAATATAATTATAAAAAATCTTTAAAAAAGTTTACTATATTTTATAAAATAAAATAAAAAAAAATTATGAGACAAAACATTACTCAATATAAATATTTCAGATTTTTTGACCGGTGACTTTGATATTATTGTCAATTGCCATCAAACGAATGGTACAACTACGAACAGTCGATTTGTTTGGTTAGATTTTTAAATATAGATTTTGAATTTTAAAACATGAAATACACATTTGACAAATTATTAATTTAAATTTTTTATAATTTATATTATTATATTCAAATGTATTTTTATAATTTCAAAAAAATTAATTATAAAATTTAAAAAAAAAAAGAAGTTAAATTATATCCGAATCACGTGAAACAGCAGTTTTAAGTCTCGCATTCCGTAATGTGCACGTCACATTCACGCCGATGAGGTGGCACTCTCAGAGAAAACGTGGCACCATGTCATTGGATCGACGCACTTTATCTCTTGACCACCAACGCGTGCGATTTTAGGAAGAGAGAGAGGCAAAACACGGCTAGCTTTTCTCTCTCTCTGATCGAAAGTCTATCTTTACGCAACTTCTTCATCGGAGCCCTAGATTTTCTCCATCGCTCTCTCTCTCCCTTCTCGTATCCGTCTGAAAAAATGGTCTGTACTTCCACTCTGTTTACTTCCTTTTATGTATATTTATGGATTCGTGTATGGATTTGTGTAGGTATATTAATTTGTACGGTTTTGTGTTCGATCTGTAACTGATGGTGTTTTGACATTGATTTTATTGAGATTTTGTAAATTTTTGAGCTGATTTTTGTTTAGGTTTTGTGTGGTCCACCGATCTGATTTAGTTTAAGTTCGATCGTGAGGATCGGATTCTATGATGATCGTTGATTTCTTTTGTGGGGTCAGGATGTGGATTTTAGGCAGAGGATGTGTATAATTTTGTATTGGGATTAACTGTGGGGTTTGACTTTGCCACCCCTAAAATTAGATACTAATTGGTTGCAAGGAAATTGGGCTTTTGGTTGGAAGTAGGAGACCTTAATTCTGTTTTGTTGTTTGGTTGATGTGGATTTGGAATTTAATTATAGAACCCAAATCAATTCAACTGACGGAGGAATTGAAATTCGCAACCGAACACAACCTATTTCAATGGAAAAACTCGGCCATTTACTATCTGTTCTGTTACTTGGTAGTATTCATCTTTCATACAATTTTTGTTCGTTGTGCTTAAGATATATCATGGCTCATGAATTCCATTCATTTTGTTTTGATCACCCATTTCAAAGGTGCATTCTTCATTTAGCCCTTTACGTTTGTAAATTAATGTCCTTCCCTAACTGTGGATCTTCAGAGAACTGAAGAGTAAAAAAATTAAATGAAAATTAGGAGAAAACTCATACTTGAGATCGGTGTATCAACACATGTTGAGGAAAAGAAAAGTAAGTGGCATATGCTGTCTGTTGTAAAAGATTTTGTAAATTATTGGGTTAATTGGAGGAATTGAGCTACATATGCTTCAAGAAACTGTTGGGATTTATCGGTCAATGTTGTTACAGATTAGTATATGACATTCATTGATATTTGATGCAATATGTAGGCAAACGCTGCATCAGGGATGGCTGTGCATGATGAGTGCAAGCTTAAGTTTTTGGAATTGAAGGCAAAAAGAACTTACCGCTTCATAATTTATAAGATTGAAGAGAAGCAAAAGCAGGTTATTGTGGAAAAAGTTGGTGAACCAACTGAAACTTATGAGGATTTTACTGCAAGCCTCCCTGCTGATGAGTGCCGATATGCTATCTACGACTTTGATTTCATGACACAGGAAAATGTCCCAAAGAGCAGGATTTTCTTCATTGCATGGTAATAATTCTTCTTTACATGGTTTATACTATTCTTTTTTCTATTTTTCAATGTTGTTTTTGTGTTTCTGTGCCTTGATATATATATATATATATATATATATTATAAATTGTTTTTGAAGGTCTCCTGATACTTCAAGGGTGAGAAGCAAGATGATTTATGCTAGCTCCAAGGACAGGTTCAAGAGAGAGCTTGATGGTATTCAGATAGAGTTGCAAGCAACTGATCCGACTGAGATGGGGCTTGATGTTATTAGAAGCCGAGTCAACTGAATTTCAATTCCCATTCATGGGATGGAGAGTGGAGAGTTCTCCATCTAATATGCTTCACTCATGTTTATAGTTTGTGGAACATAGAGCTTGCTCAAATATGATTGGCTTGTTGTTTAACTTTGCTTTCCAGTGTTCTCTTCGTCAAGAACTTCAGTGATTTCAAGTATAAATTGTGATTGTTATTCATGGGATTATGGGATATCTTCTTTTGGTGTGGTTTGGCAAATTAATATATGGATGGTTGTTGGGGATAGGTATTATTTTCAGTTTGATTCTACATTTTAAGTGGATATGCCTTTTTTCCTATCCTTGCATGTATTGAAAAAAAGGGAAATATATTTTTCCATTTCCCATACTGAGATATTTTAGAATCTCCCTGCTTTCTTTTTCTTCTCATTGTGTTAAACTCTATTGGATGAATGTTTTTACCATGCTGTATTGTATTTTTTATATAGTATTATTACTTGTCCAAAAATTATATATAAGATAGGATTTTCAGTTGTCACACCTTACATAAATTGTTGGTGGCATGCAGACCCTTGGTTATGATCCATTATTGGATTGTTGTGATTAATTTCTTTAAGTTTCTGTTAGTGCAAGCTTGAAGGCATAATATATATCTTAGCACAATTTGTGTTCATTTATGAGCAAGTGCAATAGTAGCAACTGTAACTATACTTGGGGATCTATGCTTCGACAGGTACGTTAGAATATAATTTATGCATGCTGAATATTACAAGTTAATCCATTTGGTTTGATAGATGTAATAATTTAAGCCATGTTGAGTAGATGCAAGTCTTTTTTTTTTTATATGGGGTTAGTTTGTAACATTGTTTGCCTTAAAAGGTGTAAAATTATCTTGTTATGAATTTACTCGAGATCAAATGTGCCTTAGTTTTGGTTGAGCACATGACGTTCTGAACATGTTATGGAAACAGTTGAAAGTTTAGATAATTTCAAGTGTTCATATTGGAAAATAAAGGGGCTTAGGCGAGATGGTGAGGCCCTTGAATCAGTATGTTTTGAGACACTTGAGGACTTTTGCAGAAAACTTTGCACCTGTAAAACTCCCCAATTTTTGAACTTTGCCCCTTAATCTGGTAGATGACCATCATCCTATAATCCTATTTCTAATTTGCAAGCCAAGATTTTGTCTCTAAAAGAAATTATTTTTCAAACTAAATCAACTTTAATAAATTTGTTTAGAATTCCAGTATGCCTTCGAGCCCTTTTTATCTACTTTGCGTGTGTAGTCTAGTTTTACATGTAATAAGTTTTGATTGATATGTTATTGATGTGACTCTCTTCTTTATTTCAATGAAACGGCAGTGACTCAAATCACATTTCTTCTCTATTTTAAGAAGAGAGTCTAGAGTTTAAAGTCTTCAGTTTAAGTAGGTTTACTAACAGACAGACCCGAGCAATTGGCCTGCTATCAAAATAAAGTCTCTTTACTTTATTTCTAACACGATTCCACCGGTACTTAGCTGAATTTATTATCCTCATACATTTTGATTTTACTCTCTCTCTCTCTCTCTCATAATTAATAATTTAGAATATCAAAAAATTATTTATTAATGAAATTATTAGTTATCAAGTTTTTCTATTTTACTAATAAAATTTTTTCTCACGAGTATACAATTTTTACCCTTCAAACACAGCATGCATGCAAATTTCCAAGAGTGATACTAATTTTTCATAAAAATATGTATTGTAAGGAATTTTTTAATATCTGTATTTAACTACTAAAAGAAGTTAATATCTCTAATAATTCTTGTAACATACGAACACACACACCCCCACAAACTATACCATGTATTTTTTTTATTTATTTTAATGACTTAATAATATGAATACTTTTTTTTAAAAAAAAACTATTATTAATTAATTAAATTATCAATTATTTACAATTTGATGAAGTTAATTTCTCTGAAAATTATTAAATATTGATTATTAAAGAGTCAACGTAGGCTTCTCTAGTTCTCTTTAAAGTTTTATCTTCTTTTCCTAGCATTTTTGCCTTTACCGAAGAGGGTCAATTGGTTCTTGAAGCAGGGTTGAATATATTATATTATGTTATTTATGAGATTATAGTTTAATTCCCGTTGATTCAACAATTTGTAACCTAATTTCTTTTTCTCAGATTGATGTACGCAAAGATGAATAATGTAGCAAAGACAGTAGGACTTCTTCCGAGGCAACTATTTTACTTTGTTTGATTCCCAAATTGAATTTAAAAAGATTGCCAGATAGGTTGCACGCAAAGATGAATAATGAAGCAGAAACAGCAGGATTTCTTTACTTTGTTTGCCCACAGAATTTGTTCATCCACCTGATTTAACTAATGACCAATCCTCATGTTTGATGTGCCCCCATTTCAAAGATTCCATCCACATGGGGACTTAAATATTGAATTTTAATGTGCCTCGCAACCAAAATGAATTATGGGATGATTGGGTTCAAGAGATAAAGGAATTAAGGATAACTACTAGAAAGACTAATCCAATTACCAAAAAATATAATATTTCTTGTTTCTTGACTGACCATCAGAAAAAGCAAATACAACGGGTATGCCAATCGATAAGATTGATTAAGCAATAATTAATGCAAAAACAGCCCATTGGAAAGCAATGGTCATGCTTCTAATTCTCCAAGCGAACGCTTGGGACTAACAAGTATCTATCTCTTCATACTTTGGATACCCCGTATAACCATCAAAGACTATTGAAATGACTAATTCCTTGAAAATTAGGAGTCAGTTGAGAACAAAGAATTACCATTCAAGGGAAATGAATAGTTCAGTGGTAATTCACATATAAAAGCTGTACTTCTCAAGGGAAATGAATAGTTCAGTGGTTTTCACATATACCATTCAATGGTGATAATTATAACTAAATGGAAGGCTAATGATACGAGATGAACACATACCTTGAAATGCAAACCAAATTGAATACGTCAAGACACCCATGACTTTGATATTTGCAAGCAGCGGACTAATTTATGAATTTACAAATCCCACAGATATGGAAGTTAGAAGATATTGACATTGATTTAGCTCTTTTCTTCTTTTTCTAGTTTCATACTTCATTCCCCCAAAGCCCTAAAATATGGATCAGACAAGATTGTTCCATAGGGCTCTCTATTGCCCCTCAGGTCCCATTTTTCAATCCAGTAAGCTAGTTGAACCCCTTCTCTCAATCAATGGATTACTGAAAATTCAAGAGGATGGCAATAAATTTATATCAATCTCAACTAATCAACAATCTAGCAGGAATTTGATGATGTGGTTCATTTTATCCTATCATTTCAAAATAAAGGACCATCAAAGTGCCATCTAGTACCGAAGCTTGAAATTGGTTTATCTGAATGATGAATGAGTTTCTTAGCAAGCCGAATTTGAAATTCAACAGACCTGCTCAGGATAGTCTCTAACAGCTCATAAGATGTCCCATGAGCTGACATGCCATCTTCAACACCAGTTACGAATCTTGTTCACATAGATATATTAAATGTCTCATTTGACCCTATGTAAATGTCTCTCCTTTTACTCTATATTATCTCGTATACATACACATATATCTTTTATTGGGGGCAAATCAATATAAGAGGTGTGAGTTGCCACCGTCACCGCCACTGCCGCAACCACCATCATCATTCACCACCACCACCACCACCACCACTGCATTGTATATCTATTTTATTTTTGAAGAATGTTTTTAATAGGCATATTAAAAAATTAATAGTGAGATAAAAATTATTTTTGGGAAATAGTTATCAAATGTCCTTTTACTTTTTTTAAGCAAAAAGCAAGAGTTGTAAAAGTTACGTTTTTTGCTCATTAAAAAGTATTTAAAAAAAAAAAAGCATTAACAATGGAAACTTAAATTTTCTTGGCTTAATTAATATTCAGACCCATGGATATAAATTTACTGTTTAAGCCAACCTAATCATCAAGAGAGAGAGAGAGAGAGAGAGAGAGAGAAGTACATTATTATATTTACACCGACCACACTAGGAGTATGGTTTTTGCTAAAGAATATCAACGTTAACCATAATCATCAAACTTTTGAGGCAGCACGATTCGACAATACCAAACATAAATACATAATACAAAAATAGGCTCCTTTTGATTTTGAAGCAGTATCTTCCATAGAACAAAACATGGATATTGAACACCCCCTATCATTCAAACCCCTACCCCCTCAATTTTTTTTTATCTTTATTTTTTTAAAGAACAACCATCACCACCACAAAAAAAAGACACAGAGGGTTGTCTATTTGCACCTCCCATTCAGTATTCTTGAAACCCTATCTCTCTTGTTTTTTCTAGTTCACAACCCTCTCATTTATAGAGCACTGGCAACAATAGAGCTGAAGGGGAGAAGATGGCTAGATATCTGGAAAATTTCATATAATTGTCCACATAGATATGCCCTCTCTTGAAGAAAAAAAAAAAAACAGGCACGACTCATGAATTTTTTTAGTGAAATACGTATTTTGGCAATCGTTACCTGTTAGGGCGAAAGCAATACTTTCGACTGCCAAGAGAAAGCCTCCGAATGCTGCAGCTCTTTTCGCACTTTCTTAATGTAATGCTCCAAAGAATGTGCATGCTCATCGATGCTATCACTAGGCATCGTATCTTCAGCTAGTTTTACTGCTGCCACTTGAGATAATTGAAAGTTTTCTACAACACGTTGTAACTTCCTTGCAATATCTTCCATGCCAAGCATCACAAGGGAAACCAACAAAGATTTAAGCTCACGCTTTGCTCCAGCAGTCAGAGACATCCCCTTCAAATGCTCTACCAGAGCCATCTCTTCACCAGGACTAGAGTTTATCATATAACCAATGAGAATGTAATGGATACCTCAAGAGCAAAAGAAAATATATTGGAAATTTGAATAACAATATACCTGCCAGCACGGATTTTCCCTTTATTCCGTTGGCGTCTCATCCCTCTTGCTTTGCTAGGGGTACTTGAGCTGATGGAAGCAGCAGAGCCCTTTCTTGTCCTGCTCAAGAAAAGCACTCACCTAAGGCAAACTATATTGATATCACAATGTTCAAATGAAAATAAAAATTACGAGAACCAAGTTTTTGGTATCCACAAGGAGAATAGAGATTCAACAACATTCCTTCCCTTCCTTGTTTATGGTTATATTTTCTTTTCTGGTCACTTTGTGGGAATTTTTTTTTTTTTTTTTGGGAAGAGGGAAGGGGGGGGGGGGGGGGGGTGCATTTTTTTTGTTATTTTGTTCTATCAACATTCATATCCCTTAATTCAATCACAACCAATCAAGCAACTCACAAATTTTAAGGTTTCCTCTTGTCCTTATGGTACCTTTGAATTTGATTGAATCATTCCTTAACCTCTTTTTTTATAGGTAAGTGGACCCTTGGGGTGGGAATTAAACCTGAGACCTTGGGGATATTACCCGAGCCTCTTCCCAACTCATCCAACCCCAAGGGTTGATTGAATCCTTCCTTACTCATTTCTTACTCTTCCCTTGCTTCTCACATCAGCTACACTTATATTTTATAAACACTATTTTTGAAAGCATCTCTTCTTATGTTTTCCTTCTCCTGTTAGGTGCTACAACAAACAAAGTTAAATTAATTTTTCAGTTGAGAAGTCCATGAATATGAGAGAGAGAGAGAGAGAGAGAGAGAGAGAGAGAGAGGATATGAATATAGCAATAACTTTTAAGACCTTATAAAATATGTAAATACTAGAGAGAACTTCCAATCTAATCAGTAAGAAAAAGAGAAGGCAACAACAAACACATATACAGAACAAACATTCAACTGCATGAGCAGTATTTTGAGTTAGTTGATTTCAATGCAAAACTTTAGGTCAAATAACTTACAAGCTTTCCACAACCAAAACCTATCACAATTCACCCATATGCAGTTTAATTTAAAGTTTCCTCAAGCTGTCCCACATCTCTGAGGTTTTGGGATTAAAAACTCTTGGATTTAAGTTAAAAGGGAAGCATTAATATTTCTTCCACTTTTCAGTGTTCGGAGATCTTTTATGACTCCATGCTCTTGGAGCTTGAGGGATCAATCAGTAAAAATGGAGAAACCCACCCCCAAAAAACGAAAACCCATAAGTAAATCTATCGAATAAGATAAATGAACTATCCATGATTTTACCTATTGACAAAATCATAATGTCTATCCACTCTGAATCATAATGGACAAGAGGAAAAAGAACATATGAATTGTATATATAAATGACATACCCTGTGGTGTATGCACTCATTCCACTGAAGCTACTGCTAGCCTCTGAAGCTGTGTCATCATCAATTTCATTTATTGATTGTTCGTCTGATTGGAGCTTTGCTGCAAGTAATAATCTTCGCTGTCGAACTGCTAAGTAGCGGACCAAGTACTTGCCTACTTTCTCCAACCCTTCCCCATATTCACCAATCAGCATGCTGGCACACTTCAAGAGATGCATTCTTCACTTCTGAGATTAAATCATCTCTCCTGTGCATAAAAGCAATCCTCAGAGCCTCCTCCCAATCCCTAGCTCTGACCAATAGATTGACCCCATTATCAACATCTCCACAGTACTCTAAGGCAATTTTGGCAGCTTCCCCTGGTTTACCAAGGGCTTGGAGTTCTTCACAAAGCTCCTGTGCCAATTGCATAATCTCCTGCTTTCCCAGTTTAATGAGACCAGCAACTGTCAGGACTCCACTCCAATTCCCACAAGCACGATAAGCCTTCAAAGCTTTTTCCAAACTTGAACAACACAAATAAGTTGTAGCAGCTTCCTCGAAGCATTTTATGCCATGAAGATGATCTCCCCATGCCTCAAGGACTTGCCTCCTCTTTGTAGGGTCGGTGATTAATTGAAGTCCCAGCAGAAAGAGTTCGGGATTATTCTTCATGAGGTTCATACAATCTGCATGATAAGCATCTCCTGCCGAAACAATGTGTCTGAGTGCAATCTCATACCTTTGCAGTTTAATGTCAATATTATACTGCATTATGAGAGGTGGCATACATTCCAGTTCCTGGAGAAATGGAAGAAATTCCTTTGGATCCCGCTGTGAGTTCAATGCAACAATAGCTGCAAGGTTCAAATCAGTAAAGACCTAAAGCAGCTTCATAGACAGCTTCAGAATCAGATAACCACAGGAGATGCTTCAGTGCTTCCTCAGCAGAAGGGTAAGATATTCTCCTTGGATCATCAGAACCTAATAATTCCATTTCCCGGATAACTTTTATCCTCTTCAAACCTTCTTCAAGAGCTGGTGGATCACTTCGAGCTAGAGTGGTCAAAATGCAAAGCTCTCTCACAGGACTTTCCACTACTTGATCCTCAAGAGCCTTCCTTATGGCCAGCAGGACAGAACAGACTTTGCTATTAGCATCAGAACCCCTGAAATCCCCACTTTCTGCAACTTTAGCCTCCTTTGGGCAAGGTAGGGATATATAGTTCTTGTATAATGTCTCCATTATATTCTCATTCTTTATGGAACAAACAAACTCAGTTATGTAGCTCAGGTGGTTTACCTCTTTGACAAACTCGTTAGCTGATTGAAGGAAGGCCTGCCAACCACAATAGTCAACAAGAACGTTGAAATCTATCCTATGCCGACGCACCATAAGTAATGCATCTTTGAAACGTCTTTGGACCAAAGCATTAACAATTGAGGTCAAGACTAATTTTCTCGGATAGATGCATTCTAGATTACCTCGAGTTGTTTGTATTATAACAGCAGCTTCATCTCCATGAAGGACACCTACAATCTTGGCACCTCTTTCCCATACGTTTATATAGTTCCTTTTTTCTTCTTCATTTCTTTTCTTGATAATGGGCATGAAGTTCTCGTATTTAGCCCCTAGTTGTCCATGCAAAATATCATCAATATCAACAATGAAGAGCAAATCCTGTTTAGTTAAAATAATCAGATGTGTGATCACTTGGTCAGCATAATTCGAGTAAAATGAGAAACTGCTGCAGTTGTTGCATAATATCCTTCCACTAACATGCAGTCTACTATTGCTGTCAAGCCCGAAAAGCAAAGGCTTTGAAGACCCAGAGTCTTCACCAGGAACCACACTCATCCAAGGACAAGACATTGAGAATCCCATGTCGTCGTGTTTTTGGAGATATGGCAGAGGAGCTCCGCTTGTGATAACCAACTTCGAATCATACTGAAAAACATTTCCACCATCAAACTGAACAAATGCTGAACACCTTTTAGCAGGGTTAGGAACAATACCAATTACTGGCCTTTCAAGAGAAATTTGATTGGAAATCTCCGCATGCCAGCCTGAGCATGTCACCAAACCTGGGATATGATCCTCAGAACACACAAGCTCAATTTCTTGCAAGTAATACCCAGGAGGCCCATCCTTGCTGGATGAGGTTTTCTGAAAGCAACTACTATGACTGAAACCAAAATGAGATATGGTGAGAAGAACATGTGAATCCAACCATATAAGATGTACAAAGGATCCAAATGTAGTTTCAGAATAGGATGCCTCTACACTGAATTCTTTGCCCTCTAGATCTTCCCAAGTATCAAGTGCAGGAAGCTCTACAACACACAAAGAGCCATCTGACAAAGATACTGCCAAACGATTCTTAGCCATCTTGGAAAAGAAAGCCATATCCCGAACAGCACAGGGAAATTTTAAGTTTGATAGATACATAGGAGGGGGGATTAGGGATACTGAAAGGGGGGTTACTAGTATCTTGGAGTCATCAATAACTAGTGCTATAGAGTTCTCCATGACAGCTGTAATCCAGACAAAGTTGTAGATTGTGATCTGGCCACCAAGAGTCCAGCAAATCATCTGCAGTGGCTTTGTTGGATCCCAAAAGAATCTAACTCCATCCTGCCTCAAGTATCTTATTTCTTGTTTCAAGTACCAATGATTGTTGCTGAAGAACCAGATCTTGATGGAATCATAACTCTCACATCTGACAACAGCTGCAAGAAGATCCGAATTACAATTCCATTTTAAC
The DNA here is from genome assembly GCA_008638375.1 of Nyssa sinensis. Classification (NCBI taxonomy): domain Eukaryota; kingdom Viridiplantae; phylum Streptophyta; class Magnoliopsida; order Cornales; family Nyssaceae; genus Nyssa; species Nyssa sinensis. Next base: position 10,312,577 of record CM018041.1, on the reverse strand, counting down.
ATCTCTATGGTTGTATCAATTCCTTCATTAACACTAAATGAGCTTCTTTCTAAACCATTCCTCTCAAAGAAAACTATTGACAGGACACTTCTTTTCTGCCTTCCAGGTCATAAACAGCTGCAACTTTTGCTCCACTGGGCATCCATTCCAAAACTGTTCCCATGAAAACCTTTGATTCTGAAACAGCATGCAATGAACCTGAATCTCGTTCCCAGACCTTTAGCTTTTTATGCAAGGAAAAAGAATCGTGCACCTTGCTTAGTGTTGCAAAGTATTTCCCATCACCTCGCCAAGAAAGGGAACTCTCAAATGAATAATTAGAAGAAAATATTGGATCACCTGAAACCAGAATTCAGTCAACTCAAAAAATCAACTGTGTCAAGGACTGAAAATACATTACCACATTGTAGAAGTTAACACGCAAAAGAATTTGAAAAGAATATGTTAGTATATACTAATATATAATAGAATCAGATTAGAAGTGGTGATAGAATATGTCAGATTACCATTGTTTGGTGTAATAGTAAAATCTTATTCTGTCAAACAAGAGATGTAGGTTCGAGTCCATGGGCTACCACTTTATAAAAATGCTAACGGTTAGATTTATACCAGATCTACTCCCTACATCCCTTGTTGGCAAGATTTGCAGTAATTGATCTTGAAACAAACCTAACATTTGGCATTATTTTTGAACAAGTGGTGTTCTCAAACTCAAACCCATGTTCTCATGTTTGACAGCCCGAGTATGTTATAATGTTAAAATGGATTTAGTCTCTATTTTTCTGATCCATTTTGTAATTAAACCCCAACGTTCATCATAAACATAAATCAACTCTATTACTTTGTAAGAAAGAATCAAGGTTTTTTTATTATAATACCCAGTCTGTCATTTAGATTTATTCCCCTGCCAAATGACATGCCAACTCACAAACTCCATCATTTTTCACTGTTTGGTTTCATTATATTTTCATTGCTTCGACACCATATTTTCAAAAAAAAAAAAATTCTGAAATTGAGAAAAATGAGTGTGCGATTTGACTTAGAATTGAGATCAATGCAGCCATATCTGGATTTTGTAGTACTGATTCCGGCAAAACTTGCTTTCGATTGTGTATTGAACAATATAGATCTGTACTCCTTTTTTATGTACCAAGTATAAATGGCAAGTTTTTTATAATTTTCTCTCAAAATAGAGTGAAAAGAATCATAGCATGCTTGATTCAGTTAGGATTCAAATTTCAACCTCCTCTTAAAGAACTCGTAAATGGGAAATAGAAGAGAAGAAATTCACATCTTTCATTTTCCACTATTTGTGCGGTGAATAAAAATAGGTGGGATGGTGCAAGACTCAAAGAACCTTTTTTTCCTGATTAACATGCAACTAGCCAAAATGGCATTTCACAAATAAAAAAAGAACACATTTATGTGCGAAGAGAAAATATGTAAAAAAAAATTAAGGAATAATGGAAGAAGTCCTTACGTACGTCAACGTCGTCAGGAAGATCCTCAAGTGCTGTCTCATATAACAAATCCCAATCATGAGTCATTACCAGAATTTGGCCAAAACCGGTAATTACACAAAGAAGATCACCATCAGGACTCAGTGAGATAAATTTGACACCACCCTCTACTCTACCAACAATTTCTGTTGCATTATCATCTATGGTGTACAGTAATAAAAGTCCATTAGAAGTCCCCACAATTAGTGCTTCTTTCTCCATTAGATAATCCATGGAAGTAATGAAGTCTCCAGGATCTAAATCAACAGGCTCAACAGCTGCAGATAAAGGACTTCTGGTCCATGCTCTTTCATTCTAGCATGTGTCAACATGTGTTAGAAAAATAACCTTGCCCTAAATAATGCATATTATCATGCATGAAAGAATTGTAGTTGTAAATCATGTGAGAAAATTTTTAAACTATCACCATTTTTGCTAAGTTATATCCAACCTCTTCATCAAGCTTTTTTTTTTTTTTCGACAAGTAACTTCTTCATCAAGCATATGAATCTCCATTTAATCCTGTATTATCAATGCTTCATGAATTATGGAAAAGAATCCCAAATATTAATTCTTTTACTTTAAGCTATGTATTGACCACATTTGACTCTATCATATATTGGATAGATTCCCAATATGATCGCATAAAGAGAATGCCTCACAATGAGCTCTCTTCCAACATATATACTATGACATGGTTTCTGGTACAATACCTACTCCATTAAAGGGATAACAAGTAAGTCCCACCACCAAAAAATGAACTGGCACATCCATTACCAATTTGGCACATTTAGACTTACATAATTAAACTCCACTTAATCTCTCTTTTAATTCAGTTGAGCAACATCAACTCTTTAATTTTGACTTGACAAATACATTTGGTGCTAAGATTAAAATGACAGGATCAACAAGGGGTCTCAAACAATTGTCCATGCAATCCTTTTAGAAACCCTACCAGTGTAGTTTTGTTGAACTCTACAGCTAGAGAGTAAAATGAGGGCACTCCTCATGGTCCCCCAAATATATTGCAGTCTCTATTCATACGACGGCCCATGCCACACCCACTACTAATAGATTTCCCAAATCATTCTATATGATATTAGAATTGTTTTGTGTGCTCCATCTGATATTAGAATTGTTTTATGTGCTTCATTCTTTGGTCTTAACCCAAGTAACTACGCAAATCAGTCACAGATTGATTAAGCGCCAAATAAAGTGGTTTCAGTTTATTTTTTGGCTGATTCAAATCCAATTCTTCAAAAGCCGACTAATTGATTTCTCAAAGCATTCACAAAAATCAGCATGATAAATAGACAAACACCAGTACAGAGCTTACATGGGATGAATGAAACTGAGTGGTGTATATAAAATTGGCTGAAGAAGCAAAGAACAAGCGGTTTCGCTCGATATCGATTGCAGCGAACTGAAGGACTTCGTCCTTCGACTGCAACTCGAGGTTCGACGACAGCTCCCAAGATATCTTCAGATTCTTCATTTCTAGTCGAGCAATTCACGAACAGACTCAAACAAGAGTGGGAAGACAGACAGAGTTGGGCGTCGTCGTGGCCTCGCTTTGTTTTAGGGTTCTGTGGGTTTAAGTTTCCCCCAGGCGAACAGCGGCGAATTTTTCTCTCCAAGTTAAACTGGGTAACCCGACGTCAATGGGTTTACCTGGTCGAGTTGGTTAGGAGTTAGTTTAAAAATTCGGATTATCCGAACCAACTGAGAATCTTTTAAACCAACTATAACACTATGTTTAGATGGAAAAAATTGAAAAGAAAGGAAAGGAAAAAAGAAGGAAGAAAGCTTTCATGTTTGTTTTAAAAATTAGGAAAGAAATGAAGGGAGAGCTTAACTCTTAGGCTACGTTTGGTACGCTGGAATAGAATATGACAGGAATGCAATAGAATCAGGAATGGAATAAAGTAGGAATAGAATAGGAATAATTATTTCATTCTTTTGTTTGGCTGAATACCTAGTAATAGAATGATAATTTCATTCTTGTATTTAGTTTGAACCATCAAATTGTTGGAATGGAATGAGAATAATTAATTCCATTCTTTTGTTTGGATACCCAGTAATGAAAAAAAATGGTTCAATCTACATTTTTTTTATTGTCAAAAAAAAAATTTATTGGGAAAAAAAAAATCAACTTGCATTTGTTTTATTGGCAAAAAAAAAAAAGTTAATTCAACCTGCATATGTTTTATTAGCAAAAAAAAAAAAAAAACTTATATAGTCATTCTGGTTTCACGTACAAGTTAACTTCTTATAATTAATATTTAATAAATTAATAATATTTATAAATTAATAAATTTTTACGAAATATAATTAGTTTTATGATAAATAATTAATAATTATATTACTTAATAATTAATATTTTTTAAAAATATATCTTTTATAATATTAATTATTAAAAAATTAAAATAATTATACATATATTTATATATATCCTATTTATAATATTTTTGGCAAATATATTTGTAATTTTATTTAAATTAGAGTTAAATATATTGTAATTCATCTACATGTATAAAATATTTTTTTATTAATAAAAGTATAAGAAAATTTATAATTATTAATTTTAATAATTAATAATTAATAAATTTTTCATCCACCAAGTTTATTAATTATAAGAAAATTAACTGTACTTGTAGTCGTGAGCTACAAAGATGGATGGTCATTCCGTTAGGAATGGAATGGGTATTCCTTAGGTTTTATCAAGGAATGCTTATTCCTGTACTAAGTGGAATAGCCATTCCGAACGGAATGGTCATTCCATCATGTTTAAGCATACCAAACGCAGGAATGGAATAGGGGCAGGAATGCTCATTCCATTCCTGCGTATTCCATTCCTGCGTACCAAACGTAGCCTTATTTCAACAATTTTGTTATCCCTCCAAAAGTGGGCGGAAACAGAGAGAAAAGAAAGAAAGATTTAATTAATTTTTAATAATATTAATATTACCCTTAAAATTATAAAAGTCAAAATAAAAATGACACCTCTATCTTAAAGCATCTAAAGGGTATAATAATAAAATAATATAAAATTCTTTCATTTTCTTTCTCTCCTTTATCATTCCCAAACAAGATGAAAGGATTATATTAGTCTTTCTTTTCATTAGTTATCCAAATATAAAGAAAGGATTACTCTCTCCTCTTCTCTCATTTCCTTTTCTTTCCCTCATAAGTAATACTCTCATTTTTTTTTCTTTTTCCTCCTACTTATCCAAACGAACTGTAAATATTCGACCTAAATTACGAAGAAGTTGGGTCGAAAAATAAATAAATATAAAGATTGAATCTTATTTATTAAAATAGAGTGTTTCCAAAAAGCATATGAAATAATGTTTTTATTGTAAAAATGTGATTTAAAAAATATTCTCCATGTAAAAACTTCAATGTAAGATCTTAAGAGTGTTAACATCATTCACTTTTATCTTCATCATCTATATCACTATAATCATCGATTCCTAAGTAATGACTTCATCTTTTTTTCGCCAAAAAAAAAGGATATTATTTGTCAAGTAATCCGCTAAAAGAAGTGATAGTTAAAAAAATAGAAGAAAAAAAAATCAAATAAAGTAAATTTATTGACAACAAATGAATAAAATAGGGAAAAGAATTTTATGGGTTTTAAAAGCCCTAAACAACTCTACTTGGAATATAAATTTACAAAGGAGAATTAAAGATTGAAATAGATTACACAGTTTTGATTTCGTTTATGAACCTAGCGAATAATGATTTGCGTGTTGTTAAGCAATCCGTTCTTCATTTCGTGCTTCGTATCTGTTGGGACACAGATTTTTTCTTCACTCTATGCTTCGCGTGAATCTCAAATGCGACCCAGGATTTGAAAAACGATTTACCATCTCATTGATTTCGTTTGCAAGCCTATATTTGTAGAACAATCTATAGAAACAAAAATAAAAGGCGGCAAAGTGACTGATACCATGCCACTGTCTCTTTTAGAATCAGTGGGGGAGTGAGATAAGTGCAATGTTGGTGTTGTCACCGCCATTCTTTTTACCAGGTGTATCGAGAGGATAATCAACTTTATTGTGACTGTTATGTTATGCGGTGGCCGACCACCACTACCAATCAAATCAATTGTCGTAAATGCGATGAAATTCTTTTCTAAAATCATCCTTCAATGCATCATGGGCGGGACCTATGTCGGCATAGCCCCATATAGCTTCAATGAATCAATCCGTAGGACCCATGTGTACAAAATCTTGTAAATATAATAATTAACTTTTGTTTTGTAACGAAACCCTTTGTGAAGCCTACCATATGCTTGTGATGAAGGCTGAAAACAAACAAAATGAGTTGTTCCAAAAATTCATTTCAAAAGAAGAAAGCAGCTGTGGAAGAAACCTACGAGGAAACCTGCGTATTTATTATACTAATATATATTACTATTAGTTTACTATCATATATATACTAAATTTTATTTATTTCAAATAAAATATTAAAATAATTATTTAATATCAGTATTTACGATTATAAAATTATATTTTATTAACTTAATTTTATAACATACTATCAAAAAACACTTAATACTATCTAATAATAATATATAAAGAATAAAATAGACTTTCATAAATAAAAATCACTTCCAATAATTTTAACTAAATACTCAATAAATTATTCTGCCATAGTAAATTAATCTCATCAAAATACTCATAATCTAATTATCTATTCTCTATCAATTGAAACTCTCCCAAATTAGCTATTAGAACAACTAGACAATTAATAAAAGCAACCTGATTGGTATGATTGTTTCTATTTAGGTACTATCATATATAAACTCTAGTGTTGCCTCCCACATTATCAATGGTAGAAAATGAGCACTAACGCAAGTGCATGGAAGCAATTTCGGGTGGCCATAGACATTGTCACATTTTCTTTTTCCTTTTTTCTTAAATTCTTTATTATTTGGGGTTGGGGGGACATTAGAAAATTTTTTATTTTCAACAGCTCATCTCTTAGTAGAAAAATACTTCCACATTAGAAAGATATTTAATTTCAGGGAATTTTATACTTTCAGCAGTTTGGCTATTAGTGGTAATTTCCCCCCCAAAAAAAAAGTAATTAGTAAAGTCAAAATTTAAAAAAGTAACCTTTTACATTCATACATACAGATGTATACTGTGCATGTATTTTGTATATAGAGACTTCCAAAATATTGAGAGGTGCCACCAAATTCACCACTTGCTGAGATCTTTTTCCTAAAACCTCCCCACCAAATATTCGACATACCTGTCAATTATCCATCAGTCCTGCTTACCTTTGAGGTCAATGTCTGATGATCCAATCAACCCGAAATTAACTTGCCAAGCATTTACAACTTAATTTGGCACCACTTTTTGAGTTTAACTAGGCCTCCACTAACCACTACAAAACCAAAAACAAAACCCCAAAATTTGCATTAGCTGATGCGAAATGCAACCGACCAGACGTTCTTCAGATACTTTGAGATGTCAATCAAGCTTAATTCCCTTTGCTCTTGCTGCTTCTGTAACCGTACTCGTATTTCCTGTTGTTCTAGACAAGTTAAGATAGGATTCCCACAGCTTAATGGAGAATGGATATACTGATAGAGCTCTCTTATGAAAACTCTCAGAGATGGACTGAATATCTGTCAGATTAAGTAAAATTCCAGCTGCTTCCACCCATACATACTCTGGTGCTACTGGAACAGCCTGAAAGAGTGCATTCACCAATAGTGAGCTTGCCCAGAATGAAACACTGGCAGACTTGGGGATTCCACTTAACAGTTTGCACACAGAAATTGCTAGCTGATAGTTGGATGGCAGAATCTCCATGATGGCTTCGATCAAATCTACCAGATCCTTTATATTAGTAAATCTTTGGGGCAGGAGAGATGGGCCATGCCATCCTTCAAGAACCAAGTTCACCAGAGAAAAATCAGATGACACTGGACTCCACATGTTGCTAACTAGCTGCCTGACTCTTGGCTTCTTGATGCTCTGAATGAACATTCTAGACAATGGTTCAGAGGCAGGGTGAGCTCGCATATCAACCAGATAACCGTGCAGGATTTTCAATATTCCACTGACAGGAGCATCCTCCTTGCATTGTGAACCATCAGCAAGCAAAAACGTGGCATGCTCTCTCACACAATGCTTATAGTACTCGGCAGCAGCAACCTTCAATGCCCTGTCAATGGCTAAGCGACCTTCAATGTGATCATTCTTCAATAACTTAAAGAGAGAGAGATTAAGCAATCCAAACAAAACATCTATCTGGCTAAAATTTGCCATCCAAGCATCAGGGTCTGATGCTGAAGCTGATTCTAGTGAGCCGAGGGAATTCTCACGATCCATGGTGTCTGAAAATCCATTTTGAGATTGAACATTCCAAAGAGAGTGAAACCATCGATCCATTAATTCTTCCACAAATTCAAATTTCCCATTTTGGAAGGCACACTCAGCATACTGGTTCCATATACACTGGACTCCAGGGACTTCTTCCGGCCAGCTACTAAGGGCCTTTTCAAATCCTACAAAACTCAAATCCCCAAAAACATGTACTTGTGCCCGTGCTGACATAAACACAAGTTCTAAGCAAGAAGGGTACAGCCTGGTGTATTTGTCCAACAAGTTCCTACTACATTCAAAGCCTTCAAGGACTGCTATACACCTAATGTGGTTGACAGCAAACAGGTGTGCTGCTTTGAGAGTAGTTTCACTTTCAAGTGATTCACTATCAATATGCAATGCTAGATAATCTACTGCCAATTCCATCAGTGTAACTGCCTGCTGCTTCTCATCAACTGTTGAATGAGTCGAAGGCCACTCAATTGCAGAAACTTCTTTCACACATTCAAATTGCTGCACTACTATGTCTGGCAGTTTCCCGTAGACTATCAAGTACACGCAACAAACCCAGAAGATACATTTGTCACTAATAGTTAAAAATGCAAGGATATCAGACAGCAACAGAGGACAGGTTTTATCAGAGTTTTTTGTAGTGGGAAAGAGTCCATAGGTTTTCTCGATGGCCTTGCCAACATTCCCAGAAATGCACAAGCAATTCATCATCTGCAAAAAAAGGTCCAATATGCATGCACTAGCATGTGCTGGATCCCTGTCAGAAGAAGATGCATGGCGGCAAAGCGCTGAGAGAGCAGTATCATATGCAATCAACCGATCCTCAAGTTGTACCCGACTGTTAATGTATATAAGCCAGAGTTCATAAGATCCTTCATTGTGTTCAACCTGGAGAATAGAAAAATTGTTACAAACAACAGTTCACATTTTAATTTTCAGAAGAGAACAAGGGGAGAAAAAAAAAAGTAACATAGGCTCGATAACTCAACTCAACTCAACTCAACAAAGCCTTATCCCAAGAACAAAACATTAAATGGAAGATGATGGCAGCAAGAGGGTCTCTCAAAGCAAAAAGAATATCACAAGTTATTATCACGTCACCATATGCATATTGATTCATTCTCCTTATTTTCAAGCATAATGCAGCTTGTATAATTTTGGAATGGGTGTAGGTATAGGCTTTTAAAAAACCAAGCTGTAACCAGTTCCTCTTGAGTTTGCTTAATACTCCAAAGCCGTGACTTATAGGAACACCATGTATATATAACAGGCAGTTCGTCTCAATCAAGCTCTTGAACACATCTTAATACGTAACCATACCAATTTTTTAGGCCAATTCAAACTTTCTAAAATCATTTTTGGGCAGCAAGTAGGCGCTCTCATGAAATAAATTATGGAAGCTTACAAGCACTTTCAAGTTATTGGCTTTCCTTGTCTTCCCAATACAAATGCTAACATCCTAACACTATTTGTCAGAACCAAAATAAAGATCATTATAGCCTACTTATTATCAATTCTCAGGCGAAGGCACCTGAGAGGAGCTTAAGCTGCTATACTTTATGCGCACAGTTTAAATAGGAGAAGAAAAAAAAGCAGTAAGCTGTGACAGAACACTCAAAATCCCTTCATCATGTTCTGCTGATATACCTTGCCGAATTATTCCCCAGCAAAAGCAGATGTAAAGGACAGTTGATACTTGTTTGCTTCTATGAGCATCTGATCCAAAGATTTTCTAAAACATTGTAAATTTCTTGCATCTAGGATTCCAAGAAAAGATTCTGGTGGTGAAAGGACTATCAACGCTTCTTGATGACTCCATATTAGACCTCCAACAAGCATAGAAACAATGCTCCACGAGTTTTTGTACACGTGCAGACACCACATGTATTCAAGGAAGAGAGGCAAGTAGCCTATGCCTGACACACCACAAGGTCTGCAAGTGAACCGAGCTGCTCACAAACAACTTGAGCTTGGCTCGTTAAAAAACTCATTTAAGGTCAACAAGCTAAGTTTGAGCTTACTTTCAAGGCTGGTGCAGAAACCAGGGCTGTGGCCCCATTTGCGTAGTTTACCGATGTCGATGTCAGAAGACAGCCCATGCAGTGTCTGTGGTTGGGCAACGACCTTATTGGACCGGACTGATTTGGATATGCACCCAGAGTTGTTAGCTAGGGATTGCTAGTATTTTATTTTGTTCATCTATGTGTTAGGATTTGAGGTTTACTTCTTATCTTCTTCTATGTAATCGTAATCTGAAAAGGGAGCCTACTTAAGGAAGTTATTTGGTTGGTTTGATTGATGATGAATGAAAAAGATTTTTCTTTTTCTTTATTGGTGCGGATATCAACAGCTCCTAAAGTGTGGATTCCTAACTCCTGGATCAACTTAGTATTAGAGCAAACTGATCCCTAATCCTAGCATTTTTTGTCAGTCAGCCATAGATTTTGTAAAGGGCGCATCAACTTCCCTTTTCTTCCCATCAAGGTTTTGTTGCCATAGCCGTCAAAGCCTCCATCAAAACCACCACCAATACAACCACAACTACTATCTCTTCCCCAATCATTGCTCCACTTTCAAAACTTTAGATAGTATGTTGGTCTTTATGTATCTCTTCTACATCACTTAGTTCTGCATCGGCCAGTATCAATGCAAACCAATCCTTAATCCTAACTTTCTTCCTAGGTCAGCCATGGATTTCCTGAAGGAATGCATCAACTTCCCTTATCTTCCCCATCAAATTTTTGCTGCCATAGCCATCAAAGCCTCCACCAAAACCACTGCCAATATAACCATTGTTCCACTCTCGAAACTTTAGATAGCGTGTTGGTCTTTATGTATCTCTTCACATTACAATAAAAATAGTATTTTCTTCCCGTATTACTGTTTCTTCCCTTGCACTTAGCTTCATTGAACAAAAAATAAATAAAAATAAAAACAAATAAAACAAAACTCAATCTACCATTCACGAGCACTTTTCAATTACAATCAAACCCACATAAATCATCAGAGTCATCATTGAACCAGCATTGCCATGCAGCACTAAACCACCATTGCGGCACGACGTCATCATTACCACATTCCGATGCCACTGCAGAACCAACGTCAACCATCGCCAATTGTGAAGCCCAAACCAACAGACCTGCTGTTTCCCCACTACAGTCGTCAACACCGCACCCTCCATCACAGATCTCTCAACCCCTTCATCATCACCAAGATCAACACAGATCCACATCCAGCAAGGACCACTGCCCATTATTGATCAACCACCATAACAGAGCAGCAATCATCTCACCGATCATCACCCGCACCTCAAAGATCTCGCCACAGCCGCAGCCAAAGAACTCTCACCACCCCTCACCATCATTGTCGTTGCACCGTTGTTACCATCGCAGTCGCCTAGCCCTCACAGCTCTCCCCCGTCGTCATTGTCAATGTACAGTGTAAGCCATCGCTGCTATCGTTCGCCATTCTCATCAACGTGCCCTGGACCCTAGCTCTCGTTCTAGAATCAGAGAAGACGACTTTTGGTCTCTGGTTCCAGAAAATCCTTTCAATTCCCAAGCCGAGTCGTATGGGTCTCTCAATCTGCGTAAGCTTTTGCCCCACACATCATCATTTGAATGCCCACTATAAAATGCATGCTAATTCACAACGGCATCCCATGGAATTTCAGGTAGGTGATTATGTTACCATCCGAGTTCAACCCAAACGGTTTCCCTCAAAAGCCGTTAGAGAACTGCAATCTAGTAGTGCAAGTCCATTCATAGTGCTAAAACGGATTGGCCCAAACGCACATGCCATTGACCTCCCACATGACTATGGAATTAGTTCCACTTTTAATGTTTAGGACTTGGTTGCTTATAAGAGCCCTATTTTTATTCCTGCATACCCTTTTGCTTATTTTTTTACCGCACCGGAAGTGTCACCCATTCATGAACCCGACTCTCTTACCCATTCCTTCACCACAAAAAGAACATATTGATGTTATTTTAGATAAGCAAATTATGTCCACCGGGGGAAGGCAGAGTTCAGCATTTTCTAGTTTGTTGGCAGGATGCCCCAACTCAGATTCTACCTAGATCACCCGAGAGGAGTTACAGCAGCTTAATCCTTATTTGCTTGAGTTCTTCTAGAGCATCATAGAACCCCACCCAATGGAGTCGAGTTTTGCTCACCCCGGGCGAGTTGGTGCAAACACCAAGGTTGTTGCCTCGTTTATGCGAGTTTATCTACGTTGACTACAGAAGAGTCAGAAGACAACCCATCCGGCGTCTCTGAGGATGGGCAACGAGCTTACTGAAACATACTGAATTGGATATGGGCTTAGAATTGTTAGTTAGGGATTCTTATTGGTTTATTTTGTTTAACTATTTGTTAGGATATGTGGTTTACTTCTTATCTTCTGTTATGTAATCATTATCTGAAAAGGGAGCCTATTTAAGGACTCTATTTGGTATGATGAATGAAAAATGATTTTCTATTTCATTATTGGTTCAGATAACAACTCCTTAGTGTGTGGATTCCTGAGTGGGCGTTTGGCAGGGGTTTGCCCTGTCCAAAATAGGGTTTTGATACCAAAACATGGTTTTGTTCAAAATGGCAAGTGTTTGCCATTTTTCTCAAAATGTGGTTTTGGTTGTGGGACCCACCAAATTCCTTTTGCAAAACAGAGGAAAAGCTTGCTTCACGAAACAGTTTTGGCTTTTTATAAGCATTACTCTTGGACCCACCATTTACACATTATCCAACATATACAATATAAAGAATAAAAGGGGAAATCCACAATGCAATATCACTTTTACACAATTTTTACCAAATACCCAAATAACAAACTAACTATGCCATAATCAATTCTCCAAAATTCATTCCTCAATCACCAATTCTTCAGAATCAATTCTCTAGAATTTAAAGCTCCCCCAAACGGGCCTTATGTCTTACATCACTAAGGTCTGAATCAAAAGCTCACTCGTCAAACAAACCAAGCCTGAACTATAGAGAAATGGCCTCAGTAAGCCGGTGACCATAATCCCACTCTCGGGGGTCAATAAGCTTATTCAATACATTCATGAAAGTCAAAAATTGTGCAAAACAAGTGAGATAAGCATGTTTGGTTCTTTCACTTCTAATTGTAGTAGACAAGACAAAACAAAGCTTGTCTTTTATTTTGTTTTGTTATGTATCCAATGAATGAAAGTTTAACGGGTGGGATGGTTTCAGTGAGCTGTTGAGCCAAGCTTGAGCCCTTCATTTAAGTTGCAAGCAGAGTCTGAACACAAGATGTTGGGCTCATGATTAGCTTGAGCCAAATCCGAAGAGGAGTAAAAATGAAGTCAAGCCAAGCGTGAACATTTTAAACTCAGCTCAAGCAGAGTCTGAACACAAGATGTTGGGCTCATGATTAGCTTGAGCCAAATCCGAAGAGGAGTAAAAATGAAGTCAAGCCAAGCGTGAACATTTTAAACTCAGCTCAAGTTCATTCATTTGCAGCCCACACAAAGATAAGCTTGAGATGTCCCCTCATAAGTAATATGTAACATGTATTTGTTGCGGCTTTTTGAGCATGAAGCTCCTTTCCTGACCCACCCCCATCCCACCCAAAAAAAAAACAAAACAAAACAAAACAAAACAAAAACAGACACAAAAATAAGCTCATCCAAAGCATCACATTTATTATTTTTTAAAATAATAAATGATCATAGCTGCAGTGATAAAGAAGTTCCCTTGGCCATAATGCACACAAGTGTTGCTCAATGGCAAAAACAAGATGCCAAATGGGGCCCTGCTTCTTCAGGAAATCTACCTAATGGAGTGAAAGATGGTACAGACATTATCATTAATAGAAGTGAGTCTGATAGGAATACTATGTTGCCAGATTCTTTTATTTTGTTAGCACAAACTGCACAATTAGCAAATATGACAACCAAAACTTTTCTAAAGAAATCAAGCATTGAGAAGTTGAAGCATCCAAATGAGCTTAATTGTCATCATACGCCAAGTTCCATCCCAAAGAAAGCAACAATTGGACATAATTTAAAAAGAAGCAGTGAGTAAATCAGATATGGTGAGAAGGCACTTAAGTCTATGTTGGATGATACACATAAGGCTTGCTCTCTCTATCTTATAAATGCCAAACTAGAGACCTCTGATGTAAACACCTCAAAGGATAGCTACATCAATATACAGTCATTACTTGACATTAGTGGCAGACAATAAGGGGGGGGCCACGAATTTTGGAAAGAGCATTTTTTCTATATATTTTGTTAGAATTTAAAAAAAAAAATTAATTAATTAAGAGCAAAAAAATCTTTTGTATATTCATAAAAGTGCCCCTAAATTCTAATAGTTATACTTTTGCCCCCACTAGCTATAATTTCTGGATCCGCCACTATTGGACATTGAGGAATTGCAAGACAGGGAGCTGGAGGAAGCACAAGAACACCAACATTAAGTGTTTTGTTAAAGAAAGAAATGATCTGAAAATTTATTGCAAGGCCCAAAGGGCTTTGATGGGGACCAATGCTAGATGCTCTCATCTCTATCGCAAAAGGGAACTACATTCAAGCCAGTTTCGATCTCTTATGATGGATGATTCAAGTTAGTTATGGTCCTCCAGGATGCATAATCATATTGGTGTGGGGCTGAATTCCTCAAATAACATGTCTAAAGGTAATGTATGTGCATCTAATACGCACATCAAGCCATCAAATGCAGGCTGAATTCGGTGTTTATAAAAAAAATTAAATAATATTACTATTACTATTATTATAATTATTATTTGATACGACCCGACATCACATTTATTGTTTCAAGTCTTGTTTCTCTCATTACTGTTACAGCAGCAGAGATGCTAAAGGCCACCTACAAAATCAGCGGCAAAATCAATGAATTTAATGTATAGATTCAGCATGATTTTTTATGTCGAGGACTATCAATGGAGAACTAACTTTTCCCATGAGGGGTCACAAATACTCGCACGTCTAACTCAATTACAACACTCATTAGCAAGCTTGTCAATTCATCAAGCATCAAGAACAAGTAAATTATAGAACTCTTGAAGAAAGTTTTCGCCCTTCTCACCCCAAGGGCCACTTACCTATAAAACAAAAAGGGTATATTTTGCCCCAGGCCTTCAGTAGCAAGCCAAAGAAACAGAGCACTAAGATCATTGATCCAAAAAGAGTAACAAGAAAGGTAAATATACCAGTGGCCAAACATGATTAATCTCAAATAAAACATTGACATGAAAAATCAGTAGGTCTCAGAATCTCAACAGATGCAGGAAACTGCAATGGTCATTAACAGTTCTGATATCGGGGCCAACCAAACAAAAGCTTTTATGCGGCCATGATTCCTACGGTGTTGTAAGAATCCAGAGCATTAAAACAGCACTAACAACAGGATCTCCACAATTGCAGACTTCCCCATCTTGATAGTACTTTAAATAAGAGTAAGACACATAACAACATACCGCACAATAGAACATGTCATCCTTCCCAATTGACTTCTCATTGCAATAGTAAATGTGCAAATAAACAATCCAGAGAACTACTGATGTTGGATCGGCTTCAAGAGCTCGAGCAAGCACTTTAAGAGCCTGCATATTTCAGAATATGAGAATATGACATATACTACAGAAGTGTCTGGAACATAATCACAATGCCACAGGTTGATATCTGTGTGCAAGCACGAAAATTACCTCTAATCTACCCCTTTGTTTATTAGCCTCATGATTGAGATTAAGAAGAGCCATTTCTACCAGTTGGTCATTATCCACCATATGATGATCCAGTTGACTCTAAGTAAATACCATGCAAGTAGGAAAGTTAGAACAAGTGAGAGCATAGCCCATGAAAGACAATAAAATAGTTATGAAATATGAACTTATAGGACTAAAAGATGCATCAAAGAAATATATGTATCAGATCCAAGAATGTAAACAAAAGAATAAGTCAAAGCAAAAAACATGGAAGAAAAAAAATAACTTGAAGGGAAAGAAGGATTCAAATTGCTAGGTACTCATCAACATCTCTTTTTATAAATTTTAAAAGAAAATATTTAGTAGCAGGTGGACTGTAATCCAAAATTGCTAAGCCACTTGTATGTTAGCTGCAGCCACTTGAAAGCATATAGAAAAAGGTATGAGAAATTTCAAAATCCGCAGCATCAAAAGATTTCTCAAAAATTTAGAGACAAATGAAAAATGTACATATAAACACAGCACCCAAGAAACTGACACAGAAGAGAGACATGATAATCAGCTACATATGGAGAACATGGATCGAGGGTGTGAGAAATGACATGATTGCCAAGAATTAAACAGAAGCTATAACTCTGTATGGAGCAAGGGTCAAAATATCATTTCCGAGTGTTGTTTCAGTCACCCAGTAAACAATAATATTTCGGAAACATTTCCAAAAATAGTGAAAAACGATTAAAAAAAATTAAAACACGTAGAAATACTTGAAAACATAAAATAAAAATATTAATGTGAGAAGATAAATACTATAATTAACTAATTGGAAAAGTTTTATGGTACCATCCACACAAGAGGATACTAAGGTGAATTGAGACATCATATACATGGAGCTTAATCATTAATACCAAATAACTATTTACTAGTTAAAAACAAGTGTAAACAATTTTAGAGTTAACTTTTTATGTAATATGATATTATAATAAAAAAAATTTATAAATACTTGGAATTATTATATTATCATTAAATAAAATACAATAACATAATAGGTATGTACTATGTAATATAGATGAATTAATCAATTTGACATAAGTTACATATAAATTACAATTTAAGTAAAATAAATAGTAAAATAAACCTATTATAATTAATTACCACCAAGTGTTAGCTTGAATAATATTTCCTTCACCTCCCAAATAAGAGGTTGCGGGTTCAAGTTCCAATTGGTACAAGTTGGTGTGTGTGTCTTACCTATCAAATAAATAAATAAATTATTCTTTTACTCTTTCATTTTTAGCACTTCTGATTTTCCTTGTATGTTTATAAAATAAAATATAAATATTTTCTTGTAATTTTGGGTCTTAAACCTTCAATCTACTCCTTCATTTGAGAAAAAATAAATATTATCTTTTACCAACTTCTAAAATTATTATTGATGCGAAGAAAATATTTCTACTGTTTTTGTATGTTTCAGCCAATATCGGTAAATTTATGTGAAAAAAAATATGTTTGATGGAAACAACTTTGTTTCCACGAAACATGTGAATTTCGTAATTATAGTTGTGTTTCACTTCAGTTCATTGAGAAATGGAAAAGAAACAAAATTTTAATCCTTAGTATGGAAGTAAATGCAAAAAAAAAGTATTTGTGGTAACCCCTAACAGTTAGGATTAAAGCATTGTTGAGTATAGCTGACAAGATTCAAACATAAAAGAAACAAAAACAATTTCAACCTTCACAGCATCAAGTTGCATGACATTACTTGCATTCCTGTCCTTAAGTGAAAGAAACACGATGATCATATAGTTTTTATTATTGAGTTATAGTTTCATCCTGTGAAGCATAGATACCCCATCTAAGATGTCATGGCAGTATCCGTTACATATCGAGTATGGATATGCGTAGGATATGGCCCAATAAGTATTAGATACAAGTTATACACGTCGAGAGATTATTAAAATATTTTTTATAACTTCGGATATGTTGGGATATGTTGAGATACACCACCAATACGTTTAGGATACTTCGGAGACACGGTTGCACTAAATTTATAGTCTGAAGTTTTTAAAAAGGGGCACAAGTATAAATAATATATTTGTTTGTTACATAATACAAAATATAGGGCTATTGCATTAAAAATCAATGACTCTGGGTATGTAAAGGGCTGATCTATCAGACCCTTTTTAACATATGATATTGTTGGACTCTCTCTCAAGCTAATCCAAATCAAGCCAATCGAACCCTCAATTGAAGTCAATCTCTCACTTGCTTCACTTGAGTACTAAATACTAATATACTTGAAATTGCAAATTCCCCTTATATTTATTGATAAGAGGCAGTGAAAATCATAATAATCTTAATGAGGTTGGTTAGATTGATACGATGGTGGATTTGATATATGTTTGGATAATTAATTTTAAATTTGTAATGTTTACATTTTTTTTTTTTGTGGGGGGGGGGGGGGGCTGCCTACGGAATGCTTAATGATAGAGTTTACATAATTTTTTGTGATCTATTATGACTTGTGGATTTATTTTTATCATCACATCTTGCAATAATATTATTTTATAGTTTAATTTGCATGCATAAAGACTACTTATTTTGAGTTAAAACTTAGAATCATTTTGATAATTCATCAAAAAAATTATTGATTATCATATAAACTATAGGAAATATATATACATAAGGGTGGTTCCACTGCACGAGACTCCCACCACTGCGGGGTCTCATGAGGGTTAGTTAATTAATATTTATCATCGTATCATTGTTGTATCCTTCCCTAATTTTTAACGTTTTTCTGTGATACAGACATTCACAGTACCTGTATCGTGTCGTGTGTCCATATCCCGTATCTATGCTTCATAGGTTTCATCGGACTCGAGAAAAATAAAAAGAACAAGAGATTAAGTTACAGTTGCTAAGTATTTAAAGTAATTCTGTACTGTATTGAAGATTGCAATGCACAAAAAAATGGGGAAAAAAGGATTAAAAATCAAAAAACATATAACATTAGGTTAATAGATTAAGAGAAGAAAATAATGCTTTGACAAACCATTGTGCCATTTCTACTGTGGAAGTATGACGATTTCCTATTCCAACTCCCACGGACCTCAATACGAGTATCAGTGGCATGCAAGAATGGCTCATCTGAAGACAAATCTGTTGGAAGAAAACTTGAAAGAACTAAGGAAGCGCTAAAACACTTTTGCCAGCATTCTCCAATACTTCGAGCTAGAACAGATTCATATGAATGCAAATCAGCTTTCAAGATATCTAAGCAAACCAGATAAGTTGGTGGAGCCAAGACAGGGCGATTGAGACACTTAGAAATATTTGTTGCACTATAATTTCCTCCGTTTGATGACAAACCAACACAACAATCTGCAAAAGAAAACAGATTCAAAAATAATGTAAAGCTACGAACTTCAGGTTTCCAAAATTCATGCAGAGATATTCTTACCAGAAGTATCAGAAATATGATGGTTCATATTTCCGCCAGAGTAATCTCTAAGATGTTGCCAAGAACACTCGTCATTGTTGCATTTTCCTCGGAGTTCATACATGCAAAGGGGCCAAAATGGGTCAACTGCAAGATTGCAGGAGTAAAAGCCATCTTCTCTGACACATTTATCCTTTATAATCTCTTCCATTGAATTTGAATTCAAAATGCTCGGCAGGATTTCATCAGAGCCTCCACCATTACCCTTTTCATTGTAAATATCATAAGACTGAATCTGCTGATTTCGAGCCTGTAATCCAACCATATTAATCGATTCTATATCCTTCACATGACCAAGTACACTCCTCAGTATGGGACATGAAAAGGCAACAGCTCTTGTTGACTGGTGATCCTCTGTGGAATGACAGCCATCCAAAGGATCAGCAGTCGAAAGAGATGCGTGATTAGAAGACGACTTCTCAACATGGCAGTGGTTGCTAATCTGGACAGGAAGCTCATGGATACCCCCCTCTTCCCTATCAACACCTAAATTTCAGAAAAACAAATAAATAAATGATGTAGGAAAAGAAAAACAATTAGCTTGCTGAGTGATGAACAATTCAAGTGAGGACATGTCTGTAATTATCAAAAGCAGTGATAGTTTAATATAACAGTCATTTGCAAAACGGGTACATTTGAAGTTCCCAATGGTAGAGTAAGCACATAGCTAATAGGATATTGAGATCACATTAAATTGTCAGCCATCCAAAGAGCTGATATTGCACCAGCAATTTACTGTGTACTAACAGTTGATATATTCGCATACCAATTAAAAAACCTTCTGGCAGGAATTGAAGATGCATCATTTAGAGATTCACATGCAGTAACTAACCAAACATTGAAAACACTAATACGTACAGGCTCTCAAACCATGCTTGCACATGAAACAATAAATTTTGCAATCAAAGTTTCTAAGTTCCTTTTGTTTGAGCAATAAGAAGAATAAACAACACTAAATGCTAATTTATTTTTATTTTAACACAACATGCAATGAAGATTACCTAATATTTATTAGTAACAAAAATGGGGAAGTAGAAGGACCACATGGATGAACAAAACAATTTTATTATCTCAAATGTTCTCTTAGCCTCTACAATCTACATCCTAAGCTGGTGAGAGCTGAATAATCTTACTAGGAAGATACCAAAAGACAGACTCAAAAAAAAAATCCTTCAAGGAAAGTTACCTCTAAGATCAGAGCATTGGTCTTTCTCCGCCTCAGAGAATGGAATGTTCCCCATACTCACCTCAATTTTTTCCCCATCGTCATCATTTTCAGATCCTCTTTCAACTGTGGCTTCCATGCTGTGACTTGGGCCCTCCTTTGACAAAGTTTTCATTCCCAACCTTGCAAACAGTTGGGACCTTAAGGATGCTTCAAGAAGTAAAGAATCCTGAGAGTTATCAAAAGAAAAGTTTCTTGCTGACTCATTTATGTCCTTTCCCCTTTCTTCATAATTTTTATCCTTTCTCAGATAATCTAGACTGGACTGAACAGAGTTACGGTCAATGGGAAATGTCTCTTCATCTTCATCTTCTGACATGTTTAAATCATTGGATGGAGAGCAGAGTCCATCTGTCACACAGTTGTCTTTGTGAGGCTCCGATGTACTAGCATCGGGCTCACTGCATGGATCAGAAGCCAAATTTTGTCCATTGACATGACGATCAGATCCGTTCCGAAGAGTACCAATTGCAGATTGGATATTTGAACCATAACCTTGTTGATTACAAACACCAAATTCAGCCTGCTTTTGATGGCTTGATGTGGGTATTAGATGTACATTACCTTCAGACATGTTATTTAAGGAATTCATCTCAGCTCCAATATGATTATGCAGCCTCGAGGACCATAACAAACTTGAATCCTCCATCAAAAGAGATTGAAACTGTGCAGAATATAGTTCCCTTTTGCGATAGAGATAAGAGCATCTAGCATTGGCCTCCATCAAAGCCCTTTGGACCTTACGATAAGCTTTCAGAGCATTTCTTTCTTCAACTTCACACTTCCGTCGGTGTTCTTGCGCTTCCTCCAGCTCCTTGTCTTGCAATTCCTCAACATCCAGTAATGACTGTATATCCATGTTGCTATCCTTTGAAGTGTTTGCCTTACACAAACAATTCCAGAGGCTTGCATTGTTCAGAGATGCCTTCCATAAAGGAAATATAACGAATTCAGTCACAGTCAAAACTAAAGAAAATGAACAATTCAATAATATAACAATCACTGCAATTAAAATCAGTCTGGAACATACATCAGAGGTCTCTCGGTTGCCGTTTGGTAGATAGAGAGAGCAAGCCTGATGTGTATCATCCAACGTAGGCTTAAGTACCTTGTCACCAGATCTGATTTCATGAAACTCACTGCTTCTCGTTATATTATGTCCACACGTTGCTTTCTTTGGAATTGACCTTGGTGTATGATGACAATTAAGCTCGTTTGGACGCTTCAACTTCTCCATGTTCTGCAAAGTAAAAAAAATAAGTGAGAAGGCATGAAGAACTGGACAATGTTGAAAACTGAAATCCTTTGAATTGTTAGTCTACTCAAAACTCACACTAAATTTCAGCTTATTATTACAAGATTTTTTTTTTTTTATCAAGGCTTACAAGATATAAAGGCATAAGAAGCCCAGACCTAGTCAATTTCAGAATAAGGAGATTCAAAAGCTCTATTAAGTTTGTAGACGTATTACAATTCTCGTTGCATTGCAAGCACAGTGTATGCAAGCTCATTCTCATAAGTAGATTGTAAGAGTCTCTTCCCAAATATCGAATAACTAAACAATAGGAATTTACATTACAGATTTCTTGCAGGCCAAGAATCAGCATTGTGCCAAAACATCGCATCAACACCACCAGATTTGTACAAAAGATTTTATATATATATATATATAAAACACCAAAGCCGAGGTTGCATTTGATTGCTTCCAGAGTGCTCTAATTTTAAAATGGAAAATGAACCAGCTACTTTTATTTAATTTCTAGTATTTTGGAAATAGAAAACATAATTGATAATTATGTGTGTTTCTTTCTTTATTAAGAATAAAATAAGAAAAAGGAAAGACGAGTAGCAAAACAGAAAAACACATCTGGCAGCAAGGATACATATGCAAATTTCTTTCTGATCAAAATTAATTGAATCCAATTAAAACCACATTTTGTAACTCAACTAGAATCAACAAAGCCTTATCCAAAAGTTTTTTAGGCGGCTACATGAATCTAGTCTTACAGACCATTCTCTCAATTAAACCACACATTATTATGTTTTTTTTAACTATCTCTACAAAAGTTAATTTTGGTTGCCCTCATTCCAAAATAATCCAAACTATAAAATATTTAAAAAAAAAACAGCATATTTAATTTTTAAAAAAAATATTATTCCAACCCCTACAACACCTCTTTTTTTCCCGTGGGTATCTACACCACCTTTGTCCGCATGTAATGATAACCTTCGTGCATGACCAAATCAGGGGAGAGGATCAACAAAAGAGAAAAAATTATGGAAACTAATAATAAAGATTAGATCTGCAACAGCTCCAGTAAGAGATTCGAGTTTTAACTCAGATCTGATCTAGATTTTAACATTAGTATATCAAAGCATCACCAAATCAGGGTGAGATCATATTCCCAAAGGCATCAATTAAGATGACGAATATAGAAATTAAAATAATAATAACAATACTAATAATTAGAACAACAACACTACTAACCCGCTTGGGTCAAACAATGACCTCAAGAAAAAACAAGATCACAAACACTTAGGGGAAGGGAGGTAGTTTATTCCGAGCTCAGTTAGAAGATGGCTCACAGAGATGGGCCTTTTGCCAATGGTTATGTGGTTGAGGAATTATGGCATCATTGTTGCTCGTGGCCTCTTTTAGGTGACGTGAGAAGAATTGAAAAAAAAATAAAATTTTCACAGTTTTTGTCATTTGATGAGTCTGGATGGAAACTATTGGTCATTTACAGTAGCACAAAACACGTGTGCTTTCAAATATTTTTTTGTTTATAAAATTTGAAGTGAAAAAGTATTTTCACAAAAATTACATAAATGGGTTGCTACTTGCTAGTTTCCCAGTTTTGGAATCTTTGCTAAACTTTCATAAACGGATAGCTAGTTTACTACTAGCTGTTAGCTTGACTGGCTATATTCTTCCAACCAAAAGCAGGAGGTGCAGGGTTCAAGTCCCAGTAGGAACAAGGGTGTATCCGTGCATGTGTATTGCTTATCAAATGTAAATAAATAAACAAGTAGTTAGTTTAATAATTATCAAAATAAAAATGTAATCACAGAATACATGTTTTTCCCGACTGTTACAGCTTTTCACTCCAATAAACAAAACATGACAAACATAAATGCAACCACAAAGCCCCCCAACTAGTCAGGAAAGACCAAAAAATCATCCAAACAAATAACAAGCTGTAACATGAAGAATAATATTAGAAGTTCTAATTAACCCTATGAGTCTATGACTCATAAAGATGGGCACAAGTTTTGTGATTTGACCCAAAAAGGGCAATTGCAAGTATCAAGGCACGGGAACACAGCCATATTTTTTGTGTGTCTGTGAGTTTACTACATTAAACACATAAATTAAGCTATATCTAAGTGCGACATTGCATGTAAATGAACTATCAATGGTGAAAACAGTAACCATGTCATAAATTTCTTGACAAAAACAAAACAAAAGAAAAAGAAAAAAATCCCAACAAATGTCCAAATAAGTGTTAGAAACAGATGGACATAAATGTCAAATCTGCAAGGGTGCACCATGCCACTCTCCGTTGAAATGTCCCGTCTATTACATCACAGCATATAAGAAAACTCAAGTAAGATATATAGATGATTTTGAAACTTACTGATTTCTCCGGGAAAATTTTGGGAGTCAGATTTGCTACTTGCGCAGTATGTCCTAACAAAATAAAAGAATCTGACATCTTATTATTCCGGTCAGACTCGCTTCTATTAGTGATAACATTGCTACCTGCACGGCCATAAGCACCCCATTTATTAATCAGCTCAACATAGGCTAACATTCTAAGATGAAGTTAACAGAAAATAAGCAAAAGATTCACCATATTTGACTCCATTAGGTAGATCTCCTGAAGAAGCAGGGCCCCGATTGTCATCTTGCTTTGGCCATTGAGCAACACTTGTGTGCGTTATGCCCAAGGGAACTTCTTTATCACGGCAGCTACGATCATCTATACTCTTGTGAACACGTTTCTCCAATACAGACTTTTCGGATGCTAACATTGATTGTGCAGCAAGTGTTTCTTGTAGGTCATCTGATAACTGACTTGAATGAGTTCCACTAACTTTTAGGCGCTTCTTGTCTGGCTCTTTTGGTTCAAACTGTACAAATTCAGCAGATCCACATTTTCCATCTGCATCATTTTTTAAGTTTGAAATGTTATAATCCCTACATGAACCTGAAATTGTTTCCTTGTTTTGCTGGGCAGGCTTAAGCTTCAATTTGTTTTCCCAGAGTGCAATCTGCTGGCGCAAGTCTTGAAGTTTCCTACTGTTCAAATGCACATTTTGGTTTCCTTTACGTTCCAAGCCAGATAATTTTTGTTTCAGGGTATTAAAATTTCTAACACGAGACCTTGGTCCGACAAATGAGGGCCCACCATTCTTCGAAATGCCTCCATTGATTTTCGCCGTTGATGAGACAAATGTGCGACTTAAAGACACCCTTTTGGGCATCACTTTGGTTTCATTTCTTGTGGTCCTCTGTAAAATCTGTGATTTTGCTAGCGATGAAGCAGGAGGTCTTCTATTGGCATCAACTCCAAGTGAGTTGCATTTAGTTTCTAAAGTTTTTTCTTGTGTACACTCCTCAGAGTCACTGCCACTGTCATCATCAGAAAAGCTTATCACAAATGGCACTCGATTCTTCTCAAAGCTCTTATGGTAGTTCGGCTGAGTAGAAGTTCTGGAAGGTACATCAACAAAACTTGCAGAATTATTTGTAGAAATAGACTTCCCTGCAAAGTAGGTAGAAAACCATCAAAAGATAAGTTCAGCAACATATGAATTACTTTAGAATTGAAAAAAAAATTGCTAACAATAATAGCAGTAAAATTAATATATCCTTCAGTAGCTAACTAGCTATACAAAAGTAAAATGAAACTAACATTCAAAATTAGGGGAAAATTGGTCTTATCTTGATCTCAATCTAATCATGCCCGTCATTTACCCGCCAGAAACCAAGCACAGATTCTGGCGGAGCTGGGGTATCACAGTGTCGAATTTAACAATAAAACACATCTAGTCAAGTGTTTTAATATACATTTGTAAGTAAAGAAATAAACACGTAGTTAGATATGGGAATCAACACATCCCAAAAATTGAATTGTTAACATATGAACTGATATAACCAACCCAATATTATCAATTAATTCGGGGTTGCCATCACTTCCATGAAAATTCTGAAAAATATATTATGTGTTAATGATTTTTATGCACTAAATTATCATTCCAATTCAGTTGGAGCAGTGTTGAGACAAAATCAACTAGCTATATAAAGTAACATCAAACTAACATTCAAAATTAGGGGAAAATTGGTCTTATCTTGATCTCAATTTAATCATGTCCGTCATTTACTCGCCAGAGACCAAGCACAGATTCTGGGGAAGCGGGGGTATCACAGTGTCAAATTTAACAATAAAACACACCTAGTCAAGTGTTTTAATATACATTTGTAAGTAAAGAAATAAACACGTATTTAGATATGGGAATCAACACATCCCAAAAATTCAATTGTTAACATATGAACTGATATAACCAACCCAAAATATATCAATTAATGCGGGGTTGCCATCACTTCCATGCCAATTCTGAAAAACATATTGTGTATTAATGATTTTTATGCACTAAATTATCATTCCAATTCAGTTGGAGCACGTGTTGAGACAAAATCAACACTCCCCGTGTCTGCCCATGGTTTGGAGCAAAAGCGGGATCAGAATGATTCTATACTGTAGGACCCAAAGGTCCCAACCGCTAAGAGTCCAAACAAAATAAATAAACTATTCAAGTGTAATGGCTAATCATGCCTACCTGCCTTGACACCTTGGGTGTTTTTGTTAACTGGGTCCACTGGAACAGGCTCCTTTCCAGCAGCAGTCGTACTGGTGATCCGAGCAACGGAACCAGCAGGAAGTTCCTGTGGAATAAAAGGACTGGATTAAGATTGCAAATCACCCTCAGTATCCTTTTGAATAATATTAGGGGAAGTTAAAATTTACCCAATAAGAATTCCACACTAAAAGAGAAACATAATATGGATGGAACATAAGTGCTTTCAAATTAATATAAGTTACGTAGGATCAAGAATGAAAAAGCAATCTCGACTGAAAAGTACAAGGAAAAGTACAATAAAGTGAGAAGTAAAACCAATACTAGAAAAACTAGAACAAGATACTACCGGCTACGAATTCCACGTAAGAACGACTATTCTATACATAAAAATTGCTTCAAACTTAAAAAAAAAAAATCACAAACACCAGATTTGAATCAAACTGGAAATACGGATTTAGCACAAAAACAATGCAACCCGGAAGGGGGAAATAATGGGAAAATGTCATCAAGTAAAAAACCTTCAGAAACGAATAACAAAATTAGCAAATCACAGATACGGCTAAAAACAACAACATATACAAACACAGATGAGATGCATGTATATGATCATTCCCTAGAATGAAAACATCAAACGCACTAAAGCACAGAATAATCGCGTAGGCAAAGGAACGAAATTGCGTGGCGAATAAACAATGGGTTGATGAATTAGGGTTTCAAATGAAATTACGTCGTCGTCGGATGAAGAGAGCTCGCCTTCTTCTCTGCTTTTGGAAGAATTGACCTCCGGATTGGGGTTTGCTGTTAAGCCCGTCGATGTTATAGCTTTCGCCCTCAGCTCATCACTCTCTTCCATTCTCTCTCTCTCTCTCCACCTTGTCTGTGTTATTCCCTGTTTCTCTCTCTAAAATGGTGGTCGAGGCCCCTGACGAAATGCAAAAGAAGCGCACTGATGATTATAAATGAAAATACTAAAATATCCTCAATTCCATCGTCAAACCACGGTCACTGACCTTTTATCTCGTCACTTGCTTCGAAATGCACCCACCGAGCTGTCCTGTATAGTGTATAGCTGACGCAGAGTTGTACGGGAGAGTTCCTTGGGTCCATGCGTATGGGTATGCGCATCTATAGCGGTGGCTGAAATTTAAATTTAAATTTTATTTAAAATTTGAACAGAAAATGAATTTAAATTTGATATTATCTAATCATCACTTAATTTTTTACTCAAATTTTTTACAAATTTTTACCTTATTCCAAAAACTACTTTATGTCATTTTCTTGCAAAAATTATTTTTTTTCTTCTTTTCCTTCCAAATCTCTTTCACTCTTAATTTTCATTCACTCCCAAATTTTCACGCTACATACCTCTCTGCTACATCCCTCTCTCTAATTCTCCATCAATCTATCCGTCCATCTCTCCCTCTCTCACGCTACATCTCTCTGCTTCTCCCCCAATCCATCCCTCTATCCCTCCATCCCTCCCTCTCTCACGTTACATACCTCTTTACTTCCTCATCAATCCATTCGTCCATCCCTCCCTCTCTCACGCTACATCTCTATGCTTCTACATCAATCCATCCCTCAATCCTTCCTCTCTCATGCTACATACCTCTCTGCTTCTCCATCAATCCATCCACCCCTCTCTCACGCTATATACTTCTCTACTTCTCCATCAATCCATACCTCTCATTTTTATTTTGCATCATTTTTCTTGGATCTTCTAAGCAAACAAACAATGAGAGTAATTCACATAAATATAAACCCTTGATTTTAAGGCAATTTATGTTAAGGAAACAACAAGATCTCAGGGAAGAGATGAAGACCAAAATTCATGCTATCATTCTATGGATAACAAGGTCAACACAAAGGCGTCTCAGGGAAGAAATCAAGACCAAGATTCATGCTACCATTCCATGGATAGCAAGGTCAACACAACGGTAACAATAAAAAAGGAGAACGCCAGAGACACGGGCTGAGATTAAGAAACTTGTCTTTCGCCATTACCTTCATTCATGTATAGATTGATTCATTTTTTGTGTATAAATAGGACCTTCGAGCCTTCGTGATAATCATCAAGAAATATACAATTTCTTTTCTTCTCTTGTGTTTGTTCCCCATCTATATTTCGATATTCTGTTTTTCTTCATGGTATCAGAGCAGCGAAATATTATTTGGGGTAAAACTTCTCTTATTTTTTTCCTCTGTTCTTGATCAGTAAAAAAAAAAAAATCAGAGTGTTTTTTTCTTGTGAACTGATTCACCATCAACGTGATTGTCACACGATTGATCGGGTTTCTCAATTTTCGTTCCTTTCTCATATATTGAGGTGGAGATTTCATAAACAACTCTGCCATTGTTTTTTTTTCTTTTGGCCATTCCGTCCAGAACAGGTAGGATTCTCACTAACCTGGAAGAAGAAGATCACGAGATTTGCTGTCATCACTGTTACTTCGTCGTCACTCACCGCTAATCGTCATTCACCGTAGAGCATCCAGCGTTGGCAAGTCTCTTATATTTTCACTCTACCCTTGTTCTTTCACAATCTGAGGAACATTCAAGATTGTTGTCATCGCCGCCTCAACTCAGATCTTGAACTAACTGCTTCGAAGATTCTTTCAACCTTGCCGCGACTTTCTTCCACTCTCCATCGTCAAAGCTGGTAGTCCCCGCCGCCTTCAAACCCTTGGCTCAAATACACCAATTCGCGTCAAACCGCCGAGCCCCTTCTCAGCCAACCATCTCTGAAGAAGCAAAAGCAACTCTCGACGACTGTAGTATCACGGTGCGGCGCCAGGGCCCAACAGTCACGGCGATGCAGACATTGCCTGGTTCATAAGAGCCCTTAGATCACCATCCCCAAGAAAGGGTTTTCAAAACCCTATAGTTCTCTGGTTTCAATCCTCATTCAAGCCCAAGCCAGAGAACCTGTTCTTTACACCAACGTGGCAGCCCAACAGCCTCATCTTGGCCCATCATTCAAGCCCAAGCCAGCAACGACACAACCAGTTTTTTTTTTAACCAAAGTGGCAGCCCAACAGCCTCGTCTTGGCCCATTTGACCCAAAAAAAAAAAACCCACCTCTTCGTTCAACCTTATGGCAAGCAACGGAGACAACTCTCACACTTCATCACCCAGTTTTGATGACCCAAGCCATCCTTTATACCTCAACAACTCTGATCATCCTGGGGTTACTCTAGTTTCACATCCTTTGACAGAGACCAATTATAACACATGGCACCAATCCATGCTCATCGCCCTCAGCGTCAAGAACAAAGTAGGCTTTATTGATGGTACTGTCTCCAAACCCTCCGATCCAGCTGCAGCACTTCAATGGACACGCTGCAACAATATGGTAAAGGCTTGGCTGCTTAATTCTCTTTCTAAAGATATTTCTACTAATGTTATTTACTATGATCTTGCAAAAGATATCTAGGTGGAATTGAATGAACGTTTTTCACAAGTCAACGCCCCTCGGATGTTCCAGCTTGAACAAGACATTCACAATCTTGTTCAAAGCACTACCTTTGTGACTACTTACTTCACCAAGCTCAAAACGTTGTGGGATGAGCTCTCGTCTCTTCAATCTCATCTCCTTCATGAAGAAGTTAGTCAATACCAGCAATATCAACGGACCATGAAGTTTCTTATGGGGCTGAATGAATCTTATGCTGCAATTCGAGGGCAAATCCTTTTGATGAATCCCCTCCCGTCAATCAATCGCGTTTATGGTCTTATTCTTCAAGAGGAGACTCAAAGAAACATCCAGGCACCACCATCCATTGACAGAGTTGCTCTAGCTGCCAAAGGAATTCTTCCTTCACCAAAAGCTCATCTAGCTCCTCCACGAAAGAAGTCCCCGAAGTGCACTCATTGTCACAAAGACGGTCACACCATTGATCGTTGCTATTTTCTTCATGGGTTCCCTCCTGGCTCCTGCAAGACTGGAACCAATTACAAATCACGTGCTCACCAAGTTTCTTCCGCTACCAACACACCATCTACAAGCAGTCTTCCCTTCACTATTGACCAATGCCGCCAACTGCTCACTATGCTCAATAATGCCACTCAATCCTCATCTATGGCCACTCATGTTAGTAATACCGACCACTCACTGTCAGGTATACCTTCTCCTCTCTCTTCTGATCATTTATGGATTCTTGACAGTGGAGCCACAGACCATATGGTACGTTCTCCTACTGACTTAACCTATTCCATCCCAGTA
Source organism: Nyssa sinensis (assembly GCA_008638375.1). NCBI lineage: Eukaryota > Viridiplantae > Streptophyta > Magnoliopsida > Cornales > Nyssaceae > Nyssa > Nyssa sinensis. Next base: position 10,282,218 of record CM018041.1, on the reverse strand, counting down.
CATGGTCGTACTGTTCAACTACCCGATGGTTCACACGCTGTTGTTACCCACATTGGTTCTATTGTCTTCTCTCCATCCCTAATCTTGAAGAATGTCTTATGTGTCCCATCCTTTCACTTTAATCTCATTTCTATTCACCAATCGTGTGCCACCTTAAACTGTCTAATCATTTTTTCTTCTCATTTTTGTATTATTCAGGACCTACGCTCGATGAAGATGATTGGGGTGGGAACTGAGCGAGATGGTTTGTACTACTTCACCAAGACAAAACCCGCTCGTTGTCAGGTGGCTACATCGGCTTCTCAACTCTGGCATCATCGACTCGGGCATCTTTCCAATAAAATCTTGTCTCAACTTTCCAATAATATGTTTGACATTTCCTGTTCCAAACTAGAATCATGTTTTATTTGCCCATTAGCTAAACAGACTCGTCTTGCATTTCCTTCTAGTTCTATATCTACTACTACACCTTTTGAATTATTGCATGTTGACATTTGGGGGGGTTATCGTACTGCTTCTCTTTCCGGTGCCCACTATTTGCTCACTATTGTGGATGACTTCACACGCTGCACCTGGGTGTACTTAATGCATCACAAATCGGATACTCGTCATCTTCTCCAATCTTTCATTTGCCTAATTGCCAACCAATTCTCTGCCCAAATTAAAATTATTCGTAGTGATAATGGACTAGAGTTTGATATGCCTTCTTATTATTCTGAAAAGGGGATCATTCATCAAACTAGTTGCGTCTCTACTCCGCAACAAAATGGAGTAGTTGAGCGTAAACATCGTCACCTTTTAAATGTCTCCCGTGCCTTACTTTTTCAGGCACATTTACCTACAAAATTTTGGGGAGAAGCCATTCTCACTGCCGCTTATCTGATCAACAGGATCCCTACTCATATCTTGCATGGGAAATCTCCATATGAGAAGCTATACACTTTTCCTCCTAAATACAACCATCTTCTAGTTTTTGGGTGTCTTTGTTATGCCTCCACTCGTTTCCAACCTATCTCCAAATTTGATCCTCGAGCCACACGTTGTCTTTTCCTTGGATACCCCCATGGACAAAAAGGTTACCGGCTTTATGATCTTGCTACTCATAAACTCTTTGTCTCTCGTGATGTTGTGTTTTACGTAGATCACTTTCCCTTTCAACATTCTACCTCCGAGTCACCTTCCCCCGTTCTGCCTTGTTCTTTTGACTCTCCTGAGTTCCTTCCTCCTACCCCTTCGCCTGTTCCCACTTCACCTTCTCCCACTTCTGATCCCCCAGTCCGGCGATCCAGACGACAGACTCAACCACCTAGTTACTTACGGGATTTTCATGTTGAACAGGTCCTATCATCTCGACCTCCTCCATCATCTGACTCGACTATGGTTTGTTCCTCAGGTATCCTTTATCCTCTTTCTCATTTTCTTTCTTATGATCACCTTTCTCCGTCTCATCGAGCCTTTACCACCACTCTCTCACTTGCACAAGAGCCCCAGTCTTTTTTGCAGGCCATGAAGGATCCCAAATGGTGTGATGCTATGCGAGCTGAAATTGATGCACTCGAAGCCAACCACACTTGGACTCTGATGCCCCTTCCCCCACACAAGAAACCCATTGGGTGCAAATGGGTCTACAAAATCAAATACAATCCTGATGATTCCGTGGAAAGGTATAAAGCTCGCCTCGTTGCCAAAGGTTACAATCAGAAGGAAGGCATCGACTATTCTGAGACATTTGCTCCGGTTGCCAAAATGGTCACTGTTCGCACTGTCTTGGCTCTTGCTGCTATTCACAATTGGCATCTCCACCAGCTTGATGTCAATAATGCTTTTCTTCATGGTGATCTTGATGAAGATGTTTATATGCATCTCCCTCCTGGTTTCGGACGAAAGGGGGAGACGCGAGTCTGCAAACTGAACAAATCTCTCTACGGCCTCAAACAAGCATCAAGGCAATGGTATGCTAAGCTTTCCTCAACCCTTATAACTGTTGGATATAAACAGTCTAAGGCAGACTACTCATTGTTCGTCCGATTTCATGAGGGAAGCTTCACAGTTGTCTTAGTTTACGTAAACGACATCATCTTGGCAGGAAACAATCTTGCACAAATATGTGAACTGAAGAAATACTTGGGGGATTGCTTTAAACTCAAGGACCTTGGGTCTTTGAAATATTTCCTTGGGATAGAGGTGGCTCGATCGAAAAATGGAATTTTCCTTTCACAAAGAAAATATGCATTGGAAATTCTCGAAGAGACGGGATTCCTTGGAGCTAAACCAGCAAATTTGCCCATGGAACAAAATCTGGCATTAAGTGAGTCTGATGGAGATCTTATCCCAGAACCATCTTCATATCGACGATTAGTTGAAAAATTGATATATTTGACCATCACCAGGCCAGATTTGGCATATGCGATCTAGGTGTTAAGCCAATTCATGGACAAGCCACGGACCTCCCACTTGGATGCAGCACACAAAGTATTGCGATATCTCAAGCAATCACCAGGACAAGGGATTTTATTATCAGCTTCTAGCAATACTCAACTACATGCATTTTGTGATGCAGATTGGGCTCGTTGTAGAGACACTCGACGATCCGTCACTGGATATTGTATCCTATTAGGAAAGTCACTTATCTCTTGGAAGACCAAAAAGCAGATGACAATTTCCCGATCTTCGGCCGAAGCAGAATATAGATCCATGGCCTCGACCTGCTGTGAAATCACTTGGCCAAAGCAGTTACTGGTAGATCTTAATGAAGCACATCCACAACCAGTTAAGGTATACTGTGACAACAAAGCAGCTATCCATATAGCCTCAAATCCAGTATTCCATGAGAGAACAAAACATATAGAAATTGATTGCCACCTTATTCGAGAAAAGCTTCAGAAAGGGGTCATCCAGACACATTACTTGCCCACGAGCCAACAACCTGCAGATCTTTTCACCAAGGCACTTGGGGCAACCCAATTCAAATATCTCCTTGGCAAGTTGGGTGTCATTAATATCCATTCCAACTTGAGGGGGAGTGTTAAGGAAACAACGAGATCTCAGGGAAGAGATCAAGACCAAGATTCATGCTATCATTCTATGGATAGCAAGGTCAACACAAAGGCGTCTCAGGGAAGAAATCAAGACCAAGATTCATGCTACCATTCCATGGACAGCAAGGTCAACACAACGGTAACAATAAAAAAGGAGAACGCCAGAGACACGGGCTGAGATTAAGAAACTTGTCTTCCGTCATTACCTTCATTCATGTATAGATTGATTCATTTTTTGTGTATAAATAGGACCTTCGAGCCTTCGTGATAATCATCAAGAAATATACAATTTCTTCTCTTCTTTTGTGTTTGTTCCCCATCTATATTTCGATATTCTATTTTTCTTCAATTTAGCACTGACATGTTGCTGTTGAGCTCTTCGGCAACATGAATTTAAAGTTTCAGTGAAGAAAAACTTTAGACAAAATGGGTGGAATACCTCTCTGTCGGATCATTGCTTGCCCGCCATCACCGATCGAGATACACCAGGTCTGTTTTCCTGATTTTTTTTTTCATTTATTTTTCTTGCCTTTTCCTTTCACTTTCCATATGAGGTGAGACTAGGTAGGAAAAAAAAATAGCCGTTAAAAATTTGGTTCTGTGAACAGTAATGCACTGGTTTGGGTTTGAATTTAAGTAAAAACTGATTTGGTATGGGTTTGAGTCTAGGGTTGGAGGGCCATTTTTGTATATTTTAACTTAAATTTAAATTTGATATGGGTTTGAGTCACCATTAGAGATGCCCTAATAGGGATGCCAAGATGACATGCCGGTGGTTTCGTCGGGAAAAATTTAGAATGAGTCTAGTACATATTATTTTAATTGTATTCTAATGTGTGTGTGATAAGGTTTTTTTTCTTTAATGAAACATAATATATACAATAAAATATTATTAAAATATATATTATTATGTGATGTATTAAATTCATTGAAATATATTTTGATTTCATCTAATTTTAATAGAATGAATATGGGTGAGGAAGAAACGGGAATGTTAAATTTTTACTAAAATTTGATGTAGATTCGAGACAAAGATGAAGTTAGGTATCCATCCCACCCAATTATACATTAAATTACACAATTGTCTTTTAATATATTTATTTTTTATTAAATATTATCACGTATCTAAATCTAGATAAGTGAGTAATTTTTATTTACATATTATTTAAATATGTGTGTATGTATAGATTTGTCTTAGTAATATAGTTGATTAGTTTAATTATTATTTTTAAATATAATTAAATTTTAGACATAAACAAGATAGACTAGATGGAGATGAGTGACAAGATAGGGACAAAAATGGATAACATAATAATGCTAGGGCGGTAGAAAGGAATGCTATTTTTAAACAGGACCTCGCCCCGAACTCACCGTGCTGCCATTCTTTCATGGTAATGAGTTCATTGATGCCCACAATTAAGATGTATTAGAAATATAGTTGATTAGTTTAAATTTAAAAATAAATAAATATAATTAAATTTTAGACATAAACAATGCGGGCTAGGTGGAGATGAGTTTTAGGGATAACATGGCACAGAAATAGAGAACATAATAACGACATGGGAGTGGAAAGAGATGCTACTTTTAAACAAAACCATGCCCCGAACTCGTTGTGTTACCATTCTTACGTGGTAAAGGATTCATCGATGTCCATAATTTTAATAATAAAAAAAAAAAAACATGGTAAGATAGTATTCAAAAAAAATTATGCTTATTCATATTATAATTTCACATATAACATATCTTTTATATTAAAGTAAAAAAAAATCACCATTGTCACCTATTAAATTTTGATACATATAATCATAGAATTTCATAATAGCTTTATTATTATATTTTTTTCGTGTCCCATCAATATTTGAGTGTTTATGTAAAATTCACATTAATCTTACAAAATATTTGAATCTTAATAATAATCTAATATGTGTGGGTGTTGTTTTAATTTAAAATAATAATAATCCAAGGCTACACCTTTTTTCTCATTTTATACATGATGTAGGTATCCAATCAAATAGAAAAAGCCTAATTGTAAGATAGTATGGATAAATTTTATAATAAGTCAAATCAAATTTTGACATATTATATGTATTTATAAATTAAAACTTTGTCGTGACATTTATATCACATGTTTAAAATTGATATGCATAGTTATAAAATTCTCTCATACTATCTCAGGCAATAATTGTGATAATTCATTATAAATGCACGAGAATTATTATATGGTTTTAAAAAAAATTGACCAAACCGATATATCTAACCAATTAAAAAAATACTTGTATACAAAAGTTATTTTGTGTTTTTTTTTATATTTTAAATTCAACATATTATATACATAGCAAATTTTTCATGGAAACAACTATTAACACTCCATTTTATACACGAACTTCTTTTTGTAACAAATACAATTTTTTTCTATCTGTCCTCTGTAACTTAATGGTTAATACTTATTATCGTTTTATTAGAGGGTAATTGGGGAGAAAGCCTCCGAGTATGCGCATTGATTCCACAATAAACACATTATTTAAATTAAAGAGGATGCAGTAATGAATATTCGATCCCAAACTAGATATTTGCACCTAATACAGTAGTACGTTAAGCTCCATGAGCTCGTCATTCCAACAATTACATCACTATTTGTTAGGAGCTATTTTTCCTTAAACTTTAAAATAATATTATCATTGATATACCACAAAGTGACAGACCAACTTCTACATAACACGTGAACATACAGAAACATCTATGCTTACAGAACAATCGAGGCTCTCCCATCCAGTACAGACAGACATACCACCTCTAGAACAAGAAATACCGAACATACGTACAAAGGGGTACCGAACTGGTCATCGCCTTGAATACATTACCGACCTAAGGGTAAGGAAACAATGCGCAACAAGGAAACTGCCACTTTAGGATATCTTTCACTTCATATTCCTACGGAGTGCATAGATCAACATGGTAACTGCCATATTCGGTTATCAATCAAATCCCTATTATTGTGACTCCAAATCCTACTTAACTTGAGAAAATCCACAGCCTATAAATAGAACCATAAGGTGCACTTTTCAATTATGTTTTTTGAATTATTTTCAATTACAATTTTTTACTTCAGCTTTTATTAACTTTATCATCGGAGTGACTACCGTCAGAGCTAACCTAGTAGTCCTCTAATCTTTTTCTTCAAGTGTTCGACAAGTGACAAAAAATGGAACCCCACTAGTCAGAAAGTGCAGCATCAATCATAATGCTTAATTTGGAATGTATGTCTAGTAGTGTAGAGTAGGAAAAGGAATAAGAATGGAGGCGACTATTATTATTGGTGAGGAAGGAATGATGGAGGACCAATTGTACATTATAGAGGTGGTCCTAATTTCGTCGCAAAAACTAGTTTGTTTTTAAATGCAATGATATCATCAATTACAAAATATAGGATGATGTGTTAATGATTTTTTTATAATTAAAAGATGTGTTTGGTCTTTTATTTAAATTTTAAAAATAATTATGATAAATGATGTTATTTGATGAACTAATTCAACAAACTAATTTAGTGTGTTTAACATTACTCATTACAAAATAGTATTTTTAACGACATATAAATAAAAGCGAATTGTTGTAAAATTCAATACCTTATAGGCACAATATCATTTCAGAAATAAAAAAGTGATATCTGTAATTATAAAATTTTTGAGAAAAGGTGGGTCTAATTTATCATTTATTTTACCTCATAATTTAAATTTCTGAGTTTTGCCCTTTCAGTGAATTCCTATTCCCACGTGTAATGACATAAGCCAGGTTTGACGAAATATATGTGCTACCGACCCACCAAACTCATTCGATCTTTCTCAATGCAAATTGCAAAGCCATGATTTTCTTCCTAAAGCCCCCCACACAGCACCTCAGAAACCCGAACCTCCAAATATCTCTACTGTTTGCCCAAAGTGTCCGAAGCTCTGGACATGTCTCTCGATGATATCATCAGGAATAACAAGAGATCTGGAGGTTCTAACAGTAATTTCAGGGGCAGAGAAAGAGGAGGCCGCCCAGGTTTTGATTCTGGTCCACGTACAGGTCCAGTTCGTCGATTCACGAACCGCCCTCCGACCAGAATGACACCATATTTGACCCCTCAGGCGAGTTTGGGTTATATCTTCTCATATTTATGCATTTAGTAGATTTAAATGCATTTCTTGCTCGATCGTTCCTTAATTCTTTCTCTTACACGCGCGCGAATGAATATAGCATGTTTATATGTGTAATGTGTATATGCAGAACACTTTAAAGGGCAATCTTATGTTCAATGCAGGTATTTCAAGTGCAAGAATTGTTAACGTTTGTTGGGTCGAACACTGATGCAGGGTTAAAGCTTTATATCTCCAACTTGGATTATGGGGTTTCTAACGACGAAATTAAGGTAGTTACGCATGCACATGTACATATTATAGTTTTGATTATTTTTGGCGCGGTGCTGCTTCTTTGATTAGTTTCTCTCTGTGTGCGTTTCTCTTTCTTTTCTCTTTTCCTTTTTTTTTTCTTTTTTTTTTTTCTCTTCTTTCGTTTGAGTCTATAAATGGTGATCAGTCCTGCCTAGCTTTTATTTATTTTTTCTCCCACTTGCAGGGTTGCACTTTGTTTAGTTAACTGACTCATGTGATGGATGACACTGTAGATGGAAATATTATATTGTCAGAAAAAGAGCATATTAGTCGGCTGATTAAGAATGATCATGGCGCCATAGGATGTCAGGGAGCGACTTTCCATGGTGACAGAGAGTGTATTTGTAGGAAGGATAATTGTGGTGGATGTTTTGTGATATAGGGGAAACAATCCAAATTCGGTGTTTACCATTTGGAGCACACTGTGTCTTTATAGTTGAGTCATGAGTGGTGATAGAGGTTATTGCTGAATTTTCTATAATAGGAGTGGTGAGAGGTAATTACTGCGAGTCTGTGACTCAGTACCTGGGTTTTGTTTAGCATGGCCGATGGGTCTAAAAACAAATATAGAAATTATTGAAGTTGGGTGTTGAAAGAGAAAGCTACAAGCTTTGGTCTTTTGGAGCCAAGGTGGGTATTACTATTTAAGTCATTTCTTGCTCATTGTTCTACATGATCCTTGCAGAGTTCATGATTGAAATGAAATAGGGTATATATTTATTGATACCACTTTAGGCTTAGTTGAGGTGTGTTTACTCACTGCCACATGACTTTTGATGGAAATAACTCTGATATATATTTATATTTATTGGCTTGATATATTTCTTGTATACCAATGCTGGTTTTCAGGCTTGAGGTTTTGCGAGGCATTGTTGTTCACGTGATGCATGTTTGTATCTGCCCAATACATGAAACTAGTCATTTTTCCCCTCCTAGTTGGAGAAAATTTGGGAATGGTGCTATTAAAATTCCTTCAAGTGGAAAAATTGGGTCCGAATGGGCAAACACATGGGAGAGGGCCCCGGATTACCAAAAGCATGATAGGGGAGGCGGTGTTGATGGGAGGCTAATCAGGAGTAATGAGTTGGCCCATAAAGAGGCCCATGTAGGAGGAAGGAAATGTGGGCCCAATTTTGGGTCCTGGAATGTGCGAAGGGGGCAGCAACAGTGGCCTGTAAGGAATGGGCCTTTTGTAAGGGGGGGAAGGTAGCGGATGAGAGATCAAGCCCAACAACTGAATAGGGGGAAAGGGGCCTTTCAGGGGCATTGGAGCCCAGGTCGGTATTGAAGAATATGTTTAAGGGTTTAGTTAATAAGAAATTTTTTTTCATAAAAATAAGAAACATGTAACTCCATTAATTTTTCAATAAATGTAATTTTTTATTTTTTGTAAAAATTACAGAAAAATATTTTTTTCTTCTAAAAAATAATTTATAATTTATATTAGGTTAACTTGTTTAAGTATTAAAATATATTTTAACTCTTTGCACCTTATTTTTTTACTATATAATTAAATTATTAAAAGAGTTCATGTTTGTATAGAAAAATTCTTCATTTTAATAAGATAATTTGGATATTTAGACTTAATAAAATTTCTTACACGTGTGTGAATATATATATATATATATATATATTAAAGAAATGGACAATAACGTCTTTCTAGTGTCTTTTTGATATAAATAGCATATTGTCATTAAAGAATATAAAAGAAATTAATTCTTTTTGCCAATGTAAAAAATAAAAAGCGCATGAAATTAGATTTTTTTTTTATACAATTTTTTCATCACTTTCTTAATTTTTCCTTCGTAACCAAAAGAATATAAAAGAAATTTGTTTTTTTCACTTTCTTTTCTTTTACTTTGCTTTTTACCACTTTCACTTTCTAGTATCCAAACGGAGCCTTGGTAAATAATTTGGTAAGTGGATTCCTTGTTGTGAGTTATATATTTTTTAAAATTTTCAAAATTCACAACTAAATAAATGAACTTGCCTTCCTTGGTTTCTTGAAATTTATTTTCCTGTATTTTTTGATAAATAAAATAACAGCTTAAATAATATTAGAAATAAAATATTCGATAGAAAATGGCTAGGAACTCAAAAAAAAAGAAAAGAAAAGAAATTAACATGTAAAATTAATAATTTCTCCATTCCCTTTCCTCAAACTCTCTTCATTTCTATTTTCTCATAATAACCAAACAAGAAAAAATGCTTAGTAACCAAACGAGAAAAAATGATTTCTTTTGCATTTTCTTTTTTCCTTTTCCTCGCTAAATCCATGAACCAAAACCTCTCACTAAATCTGTGAACCACAACTAAAGCCTAAATAAAGGAATCCATTTGCATTTTATTTTTTCCTTTTAAAGTCATTTTCTGAGCTTCCATTGATGCAGTCTTAACATAAATACACAATCTGTCTCATCTTTTGGCTTTGAAAGAATGTACTTTACAATGAAAAAATTTCAATAGATATACATTCTGAGGCACCCAAGTGGAGCACACCATTTCTACAAAAGAATCTCTTGACATAAGTTCAGTTTGTTTGCCATTGTTTGGTTCTAAATAAATGAAATCAAAATATAAGGCTTTAAACAATCGGATTCTCTTTGTATGTACCAATTCTGAGTTAAACATGCAAACTGGAAAGAGAGCATTGACTAGTGGAGATGGGAGCAAAGTTCCCTTATAATTAACTTGAAATGCACATTAAATTTGGTTTGAAATACATAACTTATGTCAGGAGCTTCACATAGTGTTCTTTCTACAAATCTATATATATATATATATATATATATATATATATGTATTGCCCCCTCATTTATAAAATAAAAGTTTTAAGAATTTAGAACTCCTTTTTATAGAATTCTAATTTTATAAAATATTATTTTTATATTCAATAAAAAAACAATTAGTATGAAAGATGAATTAAAAATAATTGAATTTATCATTTTTAGAGATTACATAATTGTTGATGTACATATATACAAATCTATGTAATCTCTAAAAATGATAAATTCAATTGTTTTTAATTCATCTTTCATACTAATTATTTTTTATTGAATATAAAAATAATATTTTATAAAATTAGAATCCTACAAAAAGGAGTGCTAAATTCTTAGAACTTTTATTTTATAAATGAGGGGGCAAGACATTATAACATAATTAGGGAGGGGTCAATTAAAGTTGCGAGGCAGCCTTAGTCACGTGACTAGCGTTTTCTACGGTCTCATCGAATCCAATCGCAACCAACACATCGGCAAATACAACCATCCGATTCTGAGCGTACACGTGTCCATCCCACTTCCTCCAGACCAATTCTTCCCCGAGTCTCACGGCGGCTTTCATCGTCTCCTCTGCGCTATCATGCGCCGAGTCGATGATGCCCTTCTCGGCCGCCACCTCGGCCGTAAACTTCGTGGCTCTTTGTATAACGTCGCGCAGAGCCATCGGCGAGCCGATCTTGCACCGGGCCAAAGCCATAAACCAAGCCGGGATCTTAAACCCAATGTCGAGCTCGCTCATGTACAGAAACCCTCGGTCCTTCCTCATCAAAATGTAGTCGTGGCACAGAGCTAAGACGAAGCCGGCAGCTGACGCGTGGCCCGAGATGGCGGCGATGGTAGGCATGGGGAAGGAGATGAGATCGTTGACGAGAGATCTAAGTTTGAAGGACATGAGTTGGAGGCGGTCTACGGTGGTGGCGGCGGGACCAGAGGTATTGGCCCAAGCGAGATCGTAGCCATTGGAGAAGAATTTGCCTTGGGCGGTGATGATCAGAGCGGAAGGTGCAGTGGAGGACTTGGATCGGACTCGGAGGAGAGCGGCTTTGATGGCGTCGATTAAGGTTGGGTTCAGGCGGTGCTCATCGTTGCCTGTTAGTGTTAGGATGAAGAGACTACCTCGCTTTTCCAAAGTGCACATCTCTCTCTGAATTCTGAAACTCACGATACTAATGAAAGAGCTGTGTGAAACTCTTTTTTATTATTGAAAGGGAAAAAAATAAAAAATTTCACATAAAATGTGTTTGGAAATACAATTTTGTTTTTTTAAAACAACCCATTTTTAGAAAATTAATACATTAGGTATTTTTTTTTGTGGGTTTGTCTTCTTTTAGGATCGAGCGAGGTTTCCAATGGCTCATTTCACCCTTTCGGCACAAATTATTTTTCCTCGAAATATTACGTTCTATAAATCATTAGAAAAAGTTCATCATCCAGTGTTAAGTACAGAATCAGTCTTAAATCTCCAAAGAAATGATTTAATTACATCTTTAAATATGAATTATTGCTGATAATTATTTGATAATAGCACTGTATTTGGTTTTCTAAAAATGTAACTTTAAAGTATACACAAGGACAAGAGAATGATAATTATTGATTTCAAGTGTTGGAATATTTTCACAACTACAAGGACAAGAGAATGATAATAGCACTTTTGTTTGATTTAGTTTACAAGATACAAAACCCTTTGTGACACAAGAAACAAAGAACGCAAGGTCGTTCCACCAGGGTTTGCATACCTTTTTGAATGTGGAAGGAGGTACTGGCACAATGTTCTCGTCAGTGTATGAGTGATCGTCTTCAGAAACCGTTTCTTGTTGTTTTTTCTTCTGCCCTCTAGTAACATTTGTTGTGTTGAAGACATAGAAAACTTTCACAGATACTAAATAGAGAAAGGATAGCCTTCATTGTTGGTTGGAAAAATGAATGCGATAAGCACAAGGAATATCTAAATTTTGTTCAATCTACGAGAGAGAACATAGATAGAAAAAGATTTGGTTTGATACCAAAAATTACATTTAAATATGGGAGATCTGGTTTCAAATTTGTTCAAAATCTCAGAGAGAACATTAATAGGTGAAAGATTTGATTGATACACTTGAATGCAATTGAAATAGGGGAAATTTGGTTTGAAATTTGTTCAATCTACTAGAGAGAACTAGATCGATAAACCCGACGAACGCTCTCACTGTTTGTTGATGAGACACTACGAAACCTGACTGTCTTTGATCGACAAACCCTCTTCAGTGAAGATTTGATCTGTGAGAGAGAAAGAGAGAGATGAATCAAACTTCTTCCTCGTTCATTTTGATTTCTGTGTGAGAGAGATGTAGGAGAGTTCTGTGCGAACGACAGAGGGAACAAGAGAGAAACTTGCGTATAATAGGATTAGTAGAAGAGAGAAAGAGAGAAAAATGACACTACGTGAAGGAGTCTTGGTCGATGAGTTAAGTGTGTTAGAGAGATGTCATGCATCATTGCTCCCAATGGTCTGTAACTTTAGATTTTTGAAATATGTTTATGATATATTCAGAAAGAATTTTTTAAATTGGTCAATAAACATTCATTACCAAACAGTATCTCAGAATCTCAGATAGCGCAAATTATGTTTTAGACTACTATCCAAACACAGCTTTATAATTCTAGGGAAGGTGTCTAGGGTTTATAAATGACTCGACCTGATAAGAGTAGTGGGTTGTTTAAGTTTGACTCGCTAAAATATACGAGTTTCAAATTGTGTTGAAATTCAGCTTTTTAATTTTTCAAGCCGATCTCAAACGAACATTTAATTGAACCAAACTCGAGTAGCTTGATATTTTATGTAACATTAGACTACTTTTCACTTGACAAGTCAAACTCGTGCGGAGCTCAGTAAATTAACGAGTCTTAAAATATATTCAAACTCGTCTTGTTTATCTTGCGAACCGAGCTCAAATGAGCGTCTAGTCAAATCAAATTCGAATAACTCAACTTATTTTACAGTCCTACTAAGTGTTTGCCTGGGAAATTTGATTTGGAATACAAGAAATGTTATTCAATTGCCATTCTGGATCATTTATTTCTTTTGCATTTTCACCTAAAATGTTTTTTTTTTTTTTTTTTGTTTTTTTGGGTTACAACTAAATCATTCTCTCCAAGGCTCTTCCCCTCACATTACCTTAAATGGGTTGTTGAGAGCTTTTAAATGAAAATTTAGATCAGCTAAGATGGTTATGGTATGATTTGATATTGATGTTATGTAATGTTGAACCATAAGGTCCATGATTTTGCTTGCAATAAATATATGCTAGAAGTAGAAGTAAAAGAAAATCTAAAGAAAATTTCACCCAAAAAATAAAGAATCCATCAGTGATCTAATAAGAAAAAAACCATTTCAAAAGAAGAGATTGCTACACCAACTTGCACAAAAAGGAGTGCCTATACAAGCCTCCAATCATATCATATGCAAAATGAAAAGACAATTTAACTCTTGTTCAAAAACAAGTCACTCACAATCAAAATTGTATTATGGACCCAATAAATAGTATCAACCATTTTGATCAGTACCTACGAAAGCCATGGTCAAGCATCCGGACAGAAGGGCACTCGTAGGCTTGGTGGCCCCTCCCACCACAGTCGTTGCACATGACAATGGATACACAGTCATGGCTGATATGGCCCGGATGCCCACAATTGTGAGACATTATGTCGTGGAAAGGACCTCCTACTATTTCTGGCGGTGATAGGCCTGATTTGGGGCAGTGACGGGCCATGTGACCTGATATATTGCAGATGTTGCAGACAGGATCGTTGGGGCAGTCAAGCGCAAGGTGGCCAGTTTTACGGCAGTAGTTGCAAGCCTTCTCGTTAGTGCACTCAGCAGCAATGTGGCCTGGCTTGTAGCAGTTGTTGCAGAAACTTGCATCGTGAGAGGGTAGGCTTGGGTTAAAGCAATCACGAGCCAGGTGACCCATCTTACCACACATATGGCAGGCTGGATCATTGTTGCACTGGCTTGCTAGGTCTCCTGGCTCTTTACAGTTCCAACACATGGTTGTCGATGTGCACTCAGCAGCAATGTGACTAATAACAAGATAACAGTTAACTGCAGTCAAAAGATCAGATCACTGCAGCAGAAGGCAAACTAAATGGTATATTAGAGGAACCAACAAAGACCACTATTTGGGCCATAGGGTTCCTCCAATATTAGCAATTCCCCATTTTGAATGAATCCATTCTCCTACCAACAGGCACACGGGAACATTAGCAGGAGACCAATTCAATGCTGGAAAGGCCAAAATGGATGATTCAATCTTGAAGTTCAGTTTTCATTTCAACTCCAGTAAGGTTGCATAAAATCTCAGAAAGTGAAAAAATAAATAAATAAAATTGCACATTTCCATACAGTAAAGGAGTATTACCACATTAACAAAACACATAAAACTAAGAATAAAAGTACACCTTTCCATGTAGTAAAAGAATATTACCAAATTAATTCTTGGAACATTTTTTATATGATAAAACATGAAAAATGATTCAAGAATGATGAAATATTAATCTTACCTGGGAATTCCACAGTTGTTGCACACTGTCACGTTTAGACAATCTTGCTTGCAACATAACAGTATTGTTACATATATTAATGTAACTGCAAAGGAAACTGAAATGATAGCAAGTCTTTTTTCAGCAAAACAAGAAAAGAAAAAGGAGGGGGGTCAAAGCATAGAGAAATTCAAATATAAGGAGTCGACAAATCAAATACAAGTAATGATTTCAATTAAGAGTATACTTACTTAAAATAAATCAACAAGGGCAAGTTAACCCGAATCATGATTCAGATTGGGACTACAATAAAAAGTAAAAATAAAAATCATGAACTACAGCACTATACTGCCTAAATTTTATTAAATTAGTGTTTAATTCAAGTGTCTTGTAGCCTTCTTCTTTTGTTCCTAATTAAGAAGCACGGATAGGACAGGATGCCAACACACTGACATGAGATTTTTCAAAAATGTATGACATGGACACATTGGGAAATGCTTAATAATATATATATATTTATCTTTATATAAATGAGCATTTAATCAAATTCTAATATTGTTTCGATCAAATTAGGAGTAAGAAAATTTACAAATCATCAAGTGAAAGATTTGCAACCTCGAGCACCTCAATAATGAGAAGAAGAAAAAGCCCCAGTTCTATGCTTCTCTTGCCTAATGAATTTGTTTTAAGGCTTAAAATTTAGTGGGCTGGCTTCTATTCAAAGATGAGTAAGTGGGCCTAAACAAGACAACTTTAAAAAGGTCCACAAAAATGGGTTGGGATTGAGGTTGGTAAAAAAATTTGGGTTGGGTTTGGTTAAAATGTCTCAACGCCCCCCCCCCCCCCCCATGTTTGATTTTTTTTTTTTTTTAAAAAAAGAAAATTATATACTCATTTTAAAGTGTTGGACACGTATAGGAGGAGAAGAAGAAAGGGGATGAAAAAATCCAAATAATATGAGCATTAATTGGAAGATCAAATTTTCCCATGTAAGGACTGGTGTTAATGGCAATTTCTTAAATATAATAATGTTCAAAGTGTTCCAGACTGTTGATATGCCGGCATAAAAAAGTATAAAGTCACATAGAAGTAATGTAAAACGTGCTTAAATATTTACCACCAATTGGTAGTAAGCTTGTACTACAACACCAGCAGGAATGAGCAGATAGTCTTCTTCTTCTTCTTTTTTTAAGTATTAAATATGATGCACTAAAAGGCGCCAAGAAAAGAATGGGGCAGCCCAAATACAACCGAAGCATACAAGTCAACTCAATAATTCCATATCCCGACCTTTTTTGAGTTCACTACAAAAATGTGTACGACATTTTGCTCCACCTAGCTCCAATGCCATAATATAATTCCACAGAAACCCAAGTTGTAATTTTTTTTCACAGTATTTCGAAACTCAGATCCACAGTTCTTGGGTTATTGTCTCTCTCACAACAATTACTGGTTCCACTCAATCAGTAGCTCTCTCTCTCTCTCTCTCTCTCTCTCTCTCTCTCCCTCAAAGGTTTTTTATTTTGTTTTTAACAGCCATACCAGACCATATCCGACCCTTGGGCAAAACAGGATAACATCGTTATGTTGGATTTTGGCAGTGAAATAAACATTTGAACACTATTTAGAATCTTTATTACTCTGCTGTAATGGACGACAGTTAAACAAAAGCACAAGTCTCGGTAAAGTCCTACAACCATGTGCGGTTTCCCATTTTCTACATACTTCTAAATTCTTTTTATATGATGCATATATGTTGAATTGTTATTTATATAATAAAAGTATTTTTTTATTAACTCCCTCCAGAACAATTAGAAATTTCTAAGCTTCATCATGTTACCATTTAATACATTTATATCTTTCATCCTAATCCTTTGCAAACTTTATGGGCACAATTCTTTATGGTAGTTTTTGTAAGATTGTATGCCTGAGATATACTGAATATGTATAATCTAATATATATATATATATATATATATATATATATATATATATATATACTGTTACAAGAAATTAAACAGAATAAATAATTAAAACAGAATGAAAAATACTATATTTGAGTTTGAACAGAAACTCACTGTTACAGAATGAAAAAATCCGAGCCTTGTGAAATTCACAATTTCCTTAAGACGAATTTGCTCCCTCTCGGTGCTCAAGGTGATGAGCAATTGTCTCCCAAAATAGAACAAATTCGGATCTAAAGAAGCAGCACTTCAATCTTTAGAACCCTACGAACACAATAATGGCAGCACTCGAACTTTGACTTATGCAGAGAGAGAAAGAATGCAATATTTCGAATGTGATGGAATGCAATGAGGGTCGGGTATTGATAGGCTTCTTCATGACTGTTTGGTACAGTCATGAAGGTTCAGTTGTGTCTGTTCATTGCGAACAGACACAGACGCTTCCATGAAAAGACGCCCATTCAGTCAAACAGTATGTCCAAAACGACAATGTTTTGAACTCCCAACGGTAACCATACGTACGCCGCAAAACGACAACGTTTCGGAATCCCAATGGTAACTTAAACGCATGTTCAAAACGACTGCGTTTCTGGTTTGAAAAATTTTAAATAAATTTTCTCTAAAAAGATATATACACAGCAAGCCAAGGCCCAGAACCCGAACCGGTTCGGTGCGGGGCGGGGCGGCAGCGCGCGTGTATGGTGAACCAAGCATGTGCTAGGTCCTCCCCCTTCCACAAAATTGGGGTGCCCCTTGGGACCCAAACCCTCTTCCAAGGTATGTGTATATATACTAATTAAAAGCCTTGTACCCATCCTATGTGGGACATAAGCTTTTTGCACAAGCTTCAAGCTTTTGTTACCATTTCCAAGTGGTGATGTTTGGAGAAAATTTCTCATTTACTCCTTAATGGTTTTGAGCAACCCAATATATAATCTTCATCTCCTCATGGAGGAGAACACATTCTCATGTGGACCCACTAAAATTAATTTATGGGACCCACTTTAATTTTAGCTCAAAGATAGCTAATTATAATGCTTAAACTCATTTATTTCCAACAATCCCCCACATGAATGAAATTGACTGAATGTAATGCAAATGATATGCTGACACTAGTTCGAGTATAGTGAAAAAGTTACTGCATTGGGTTAAGTAGCCTATTAGCTTTGAACTTGCCCTAGTGAATGACTATCGGATTTATTTAGCTAATCAGTAGACATGAGGTCTTTGAACTGTCAGCCGTTTGTGTAAACCAAGACAATAGAAATCACACAGTACTCTTTCGGACATAGTTGGTTCTCACGTTTGTGTTCATTTTGGCCTTGAACACCTCTTGTTTGTGTGAGTGTTTTAGAGAATTCAGTCTTTCAAATTCCCATAGAAGCGGCCCCTTCTTATTCACATAGGTGATTTCTATGAAGAGTATCCTGCAATACCCTACTTGGACATTTTTTCAAGATATAGAGATCATTAAAAGTGTAAATTATTCTTGGTTCTCGCGGCAGATATGCACTGTCTCATCATAGGAATGGTTAGGAGTAAATATCTCCTTAGTGCGTACTGAGTTGTTTCATAGTTCGGTTGGCCCTTTGAACCTAGATCTTGGGATCTCCAGTCAATTAGGTTAAGTTGCCACTATGACAACTCTTGTTTAGACATAGGCTTTAAACCCATTCCCTTCAATGAATTTTCAACTTGCTCTCGTGTTAAGCCTTTTGGAAGTGGATCTGCAATATTATCTTTTGACCTTACATAGTCAATGGTGATAATTCCATTCAAGAGCAATTGTTTAACGGTATTTTGTCTTCGACGTATGTGTCGTGACTTACCATTATACATATGACTTTGTGCCCTTCTAATTGCTGATTGACTATCACAATGTATACAAATAGCGGGCATTGGTCTTGACCAATTTGGAGTATCCTCTAAGAAATTATGAAGCCATTCTGCTTCTTTTCCAGTTTTATCTAAAGCAATGAATTCAAATTCTATTGTGGATCTAGCAATACATGTTTGTTTGGAGGATTTCCAAGACACGGCTGCACTTCCTATAGTAAAAACATATCCACTTATGGATTTGGTGTCTTTTGAATTAGATATCCAATTAGCATCACTATACCCTTCAAGTACAGCTGGATATCTCGTGTAGTGCAGTCCATAATTTTGGGTATATTTTAAATATCCCAAAAGTCTTATTATTGCTTTCCAGTGATTGTTTCCTGGATTACTCGTAAATCGACTAAGCTTACTCACAGAATATGCTATATCAGGTCGAGCGCAGTTCATGACATACATTAAACTGCCTATTATACGAGAATACTCTATTTGAGATATGCTTTATCCAGTATTTTTAGTAAGATGAAGACTTACATCCACTGGTGTCTTTACATGATTTATGTTATATTTCTTGAACTTATCAAGTAATTTCTTAATGTAATAAGATTGAGATAAAACAAGTCCATCAAACATTCTAGAAATTTTCATTCCTAAAATAGTGTCTACGACACCTAAGTCTTTCATATCAAATCTACTAGATAACATTTGTTTTGTAGCATTTATCATATCAATGGTGCTACCTAAAATTAGCATATCATCAACATAAAGACATAAAATGACATATCATTTTTGAGTGGTTTTGACATATACACATTTATCACACTCATTGATCTTGAATCCATTTGACGTCATTATATTGTCAAATTTCTCATGCTATTGTTTTGGTGCTTACTTTAATCCATAAAGGGATTTGACAAGCTTGCATACTTTCCTTTCTTGTCCAGAAGCAGTAATCCCTCGGGTTGTTCCATATATATTTCTTCATCTAACTCACCATTTAAGAAAGCAATTTTTACATCCATTTGATGTATTTCTAATCCATTTAAGGCTGCTATCGCAATTAACATTCGAATGGATGTGATTCTAGTAACTGGTGAGTAAGTATCGAAATAATCTAATCCTTCCCTTTGCTTATAGCCTTTGACAACAAGTCTTGCTTTATATTTCTCTATTGATCCATCAACTTTCATCTTCTTTTTAAATATCCATTTGGATCCTAATGGTTTGGAACCAGGTGGAAGATCCACTAATTCTCACGTATGATTTTGCATGATGGATTCAATTTCACTATTGATTGTTTCTTTCCAATATGAAGCTTCGGGAAAGGACATTGCTTCCTTGAACGTTTGAGGATCATTTTCCAACAAATATGTTAGAAAATCAAGTCCCAAGGATGTCGATTTCTTTGCTCTCTTGCTACGTCTAGGTTCATCAATTATAGACTTTTGGTCTATACTTTCATGATTATTACTAACTGTAGCTTCTAGAAGCCGTTTCTGTAAACTTGATTCATGTGTCATGTTATAAGGAAATGCATTTTTGAAAAATGAAGCATCCGTTGACTCAATAATTGTATTAACATGCACATCAGGAATCTCAGATTTATAAGCAAGAAATCGATATACACTACTGTTATTTGCATAACCAATGAATACACAGTCAATGGTTTTGGTCTTATCTTAACCTTTTTAGGTTTAGGAACTGCCACTTTAGCTAGACACCCCCACACTCTTAAGTATTTATAGCAAGTTTTGGGACCTTTCCATAATTCATAAGGTGTTTTATGAGTTTTCTTATGAGGTACCTTGTTGAAAATATAATTAGCGGAAAGCAAAGCTTCCCTCCACAAATTCTGGGGTGAACCAGAACTTAACAACATATCATTCATCATTTCTTTTAATGTTCGATTTTTGCGTTCAGCAATACCATTAGATTGAGGTGAATAAGGAGCGGTAGTTTGATGAATGATTCCATGTTCTGAACAGAACTCCTCAAAAGGTGATTCATATTCACCACCTCTTATTGCCTTGATCTTTTTGCTAAGTTGATTCTCAACTTCATTCTTGTAATGTTTGAACATTTCTATAGCCTCATCTTTGCTTCTTAGCAAATACACATAACAGTATCTAGTGCAATCATCAATAAAAGTAATAAAATACTTTTTTCCCCCCTCTAGTTTGCACAAACTTTAAGTCACAGATATCACTAAGAATTAAATCTAAAGGTTCAGTGCTTCTTCCAACAGAATGGAAGGGTAATCTTGTCAATTTAGATTCCACACAAGTTTCACATTTGTGATTAGGATTAATATCAAATTTAGGCAAAAATTCTAAGTTAATTAATCTACGTAACGTATCATAATTAACATGTCCTAATCTAGCATGCCAAATATTTGAAGATTCAAGCAAGTAAGCAGAAGAAGCATTATTATTATTAATAGATTTTGGTACAATAGTCATTACATTTATCTTAAACAGCCATTCACTCAAATAACCCTTTCCCACAAACATCTCATTCTTAATGAGCACAAATTTGTCAGACACAAAGACTAATTTGAAGCCATTCTTCCTAAGCAATGATCCAGAGACTAAGTTTTTACGAATGTTAAGCACATGAAGCACATCGTTAAGAGTGAGTTCTTTACCAAATGTCATTTTCAATATCACCTTTCCATGTCCTTCAACTTTGGAACTCGAAGAATTACCCATGAAGAGTTGTTCTTCGTGCTCAACAGGTTTGTAGGTAGAGAACATCCATTTGTTTAAACAAATGTGGCGTGTAGCCCCAGTGTTTACCCACTATTCCTTGGTGTTTCCCACCAAGTTACATTTGGAT
Source organism: Nyssa sinensis (assembly GCA_008638375.1). NCBI lineage: Eukaryota > Viridiplantae > Streptophyta > Magnoliopsida > Cornales > Nyssaceae > Nyssa > Nyssa sinensis. The sequence goes on along the minus strand of CM018041.1, from coordinate 10,260,817 downwards.
ACAACGGTGGAAAGATTCATCTCACCAACAACAACTGAAAGCCTGTCACATTCTGTCATGTTTGCTTGATCATTTTGTTTCCTTGAGTTCTTAGGTTTGCGACAGTCCTTTGAACGGTGTCCTTGCTTACCACAATTGTAACATTTCCCCTTGAACTTCTTAGAAACTTGAGAAAGACCTTGACCTTCATGCTTCCTTTTATTCTTTGAGCCTTGTTCAAAAACATTTGCCTTAGCCCCCATGGAATGATTTCCATTCTTCTTCTCAGATCCTCAATTGTCTTCTTCAATTCTTAGTCTTACTATCAATTCTTCAAGATTCATCTCTTTGCGTTTGTGCTTGAGATAATTCTTAAAGTCTTCCCATGATAGTGGCAATTTCTCTATCATAGCAGTCACTTGAAATGAATCACTCAGAGACATTCCTTCAGCATGGATGTCATGGAGGATCACTTGTAAATCTTGAACTTGGCTTATAACTATTTTATGGTCTACCATCTTGTAGTCAAGAAATTTGCCAACTATGAATTACTTCATGCCAGCATCCTCAGTTTTATATTTCTTGTCCAAAGAGTCTCATAGTTGCTTTGTTGTTTTGATTGAATAATATACATTATATAATGTATTATCCAATCCATTCAAAACATAATTTATACACAAGAAATCTGCATGTTTCCATGCATCAACAACAACCACTTTTTCCTTGTCAGTTTCTCCTTCAGCAAGTACAGGAGAATTTTCATGAAGGAACCTTGCCAAGTTCAAGGTTGTGAGATAGAAGATCATCTTCTGTTTCCAACGTTTAAAATTCGTCCCATTGAATTTTTCGGGCTTCTCTCCATGAGACAAATTCATGGTGGGTGCATTGCTTGTAGGTGCATTGCTTATAGAAGGCATTTCTGTTACAAAAACAGAAAGTTTTGTCTCAATTATACAAGATTTATTAAACAAAAAATCTACTATACAGAACAGAATCCACTAAACAAAACTGAATTTATAAAACAGAGAAGTTTATAAAAACAGATTCAATGTTTTATCAAACCAGTGAATATTTTTATTAAGCAATGAAGGTTTTGAAAAACAGATTAAATGTTTAACAAACAGTGAACAATGAATCTATTAAATGAAACAGATTCAAACAGTATTTATGTATATAACCAGATTGAAACAGTGTATATATATATATATATATATATAAATAGAATTAAAACAGTACTACATATATATATATATAGTTTACCAGTATTGTATATATATATATATATATATATAATAAACAGTACTATAACAGTAATATATATATATAACAAAACAGTAGTATATATATATATATATATAATATAACAATACTGTATCTCTCTATATATAATATAATAAAACAGTACATATATAATATGACAGTACTGTATATATATATATATATATATATATATATATAATAGTATATTATAACAGGCAAAATATCAAAATTCGTCTTAAGATTGTAAGATTGTATGCCTGAAATATACTGAATATATATAATCTAATATATATATATATATATATATATTGTTACAAGAAATTAAACAGAATAAATAATTAAAACAGAATGGAAAATACTGTATTTGAGTTTGAATAGAAACTCACTGTTACAGAATGGAAAAATTCGAGCCTTGTGAAATTCACAATTTCCTTAAGACGAATTTGCTCCCTCTCGGTGCGCAAGGTGATGAGCAATCGTCTCCCAAGATAGAATGGATTCGGATCTAAAGAAGCAGCACTTCAATCTTTAGAACCCTACGAACACAACAATGGCAGCACTCGAACTTTGACTTATGCAGAGAGAGAGAAAGAATGCAATATTTCGAATGTGATGGAATGCAATGAGGGTCGGGTATTGATAGGCTTCTTCATGACTGTTTGGTACAGTCATGAAGGTTCAGTTGTGTCTGTTCATGACGAACAGACACAGACGCTTCCATGAAAAGACGCCCATTCAGTCAAACAGTATGTCCAAAACGACAACGTTTTGAACTCCCAACGGTAACCATATGTACGCCGCAAAACGACAACGTTTCAGAATCCCAATGGTAACTTAAACGCATGTTCAAAATGACTGCGTTTCTGGTTTGAAAAATTTTAAATAAATTTTCTCTAAAAAGATATATACACAGCAAGCCCAAGCCCAGAACCCGAGCCCAGCCTGCGCGCGCGCGTGTGGTGAACCAAGCATGTGCTAGGTTCTCCCCCTTCCACAAAACTAGGGTACCCCTTGGGACCCAAACCCTCTTCTAAGGTATGTGTATATATACTAATTAAAAGCCTTGTACCCATCCTATGTGGGACACAAGCTTTTTGCACAAGCTTCAAGCTTTTGTTACCATTTCCAAGTGGTGTGATGTTTGGAGGCAATTTCTCATTTACTTCTTAATGGTTTTGAGCAACCCAATATATAATCTTCATCTCCTTATGGAGGAGAACACATTCCCATGTGGACCCACTAAAATTAATTTGTGGGACCCACTTTAATTTTAGCTCAAAGATAGCTAATTATAATGCTCAAACCCATTTATTTCCAACAATTCATTTGAACTTTGCTACGATCTTATACAAAGTAGTTTCCTTAGCTAACTGAAAATAAATAAATCAATAAATAAAAGGATGGATGTATCTTACTTATCAAAGAAAAAAATAAAATAAACTTTACAAAAATGTGTGATAGCTAGAGAAGTACATATTTGCAACAACATTTGAGCTAATAGTTCAGTGCAACTGAACTTTGCCATGACATTTTATAAAGTAGTTTTCCCAGCTAACCAACAAAATACAGATCCAGCCAACATATAATTATATCACAAGTCTCATTTTGTAAACCAGAACCAAGAGAAGACAAGTTGAACTAAAAAAAAGCCGAAAGAAAAAAAAAATTAGGGAAGAGAAGTATACAAGTACATAGAATGATGTAATTTCAGACAGCCATAGCATTTACAAAGCACATTCTTCACATAGTAACCACTCTATAACTAATATTATTTTTGGCTAATTAATTATTCATAATTATTTTTGTTCATTTAAGTGATGAACAATTAATATAACACCCTCATATTATTTGAAATATTATTTTAAAACGTAAAATTTAGACAACATAATATTACTTTTAAAGAAAAGTTTCTTCCAGACGAGTATGAGAGAGATGTCATGCAATGCATATTAGAACTTGGGTTATGATATGTTGGATAATTTTTAAATATAGGAGCTAAGAATACTGCTAAATATTAAAAACAAAATGAACATGATGTAGAGATAAGATAAGAAAAAGTTTAGCGGTTGAGGCATGTGCAATAACTTTGTCCTTAAGAGTGCTCTCGCCCTTCAGAAAAAGAACCTCGATGTAGTAGGTTAATGGTGTCCCACCCTCCAAGATAGCCAATTCGCACAAGCTTACACTCGTAATGTTTGGATCAATTGAACAACCCTTTATGATTCTCTGCTACTTTGGTAGACACCGAATGAACAGTAGCGAAAATTCTCAACAAAATGAGTAGAATTTCAAGTAAGCTGGACAATAAAGAAACTCTTAACCAAATAAAAAATAATAAAGAAATTCTCATTAGCAACTAAGAGCTCAAAGCTTGTATCTTATATCTTAAGGGTTCATTGGTTTGTATAAAGTAGTAAGTGAAAGAAATAAAAGAAGATCACTTTATTCATGAAATATGTCCGGCTTTAATTAAGGATCTTTGTCTAAAATGGTTAGTCAATTAAATATAGGAAGAAAGTTTGACAATTGAAATAGGATACAACTCAAACATATGAAGAATGTTTGACAATCAAATTAGGAAGTTTTGATGAGTGAAATGAAAAAGAGAACAAATATATAAAGAATGTTAGACAATCAAATTAGTAAGTTTCTCTTTCTATTGGATAAGTATTTTGAAATACTCATATATACCACTAATCCCTTACATATTTTAAAATATTTGAATTATACAAAGGTAACAGAAAGAGTATTAAGAGAATAACATCAGTAACTAGAGAATCCCAAGAATTCAATGCATCGAAACTGTAATGACCTGAAATTTTTTTTTTTTTTTTGGAAATAAAAATATTGATTGATTATTATTATTATTATTATTATTATTATTATTATTATATATTTTTGAAAGATATGGTGTGCATGTATGTATGTAATGTGTATATATATATGTGTGTATGTTTAAATTATTTAAGATGTGTATATAGGTATATTTAAATAATTATATATATATATATCTGATTTTGTGTGCAGTAGAGTGTGTGGGTGTATGCATGAGTGGTACAATATATATATATATATATATATAAACACAATGTCAACTTTGCATTTAATGCAAAGCTGCTTTGTGAGGGGAAAAGAGTAGCTAGAACAACAGAGGTCAGGGGCAGTGGGGGCTGGTTGCAGGAAGGTGGCGTGAGGGTGTGTATATACCCTTGGGTATATAGAGGTGTGTGTCGGTTAGGGAGAGAAAATTCAGAAAGAAGGAGAGGGGAGTTGAGTTAGAAGAGAAAGACAGAGGGCAGAGATTGATTGAGAGGAACTGAGGGCATCGTAAGGAGTCAGAAGCTTGAAAGGTAAAGGAGAAGGGGGGAGCTGCACCAAGGGAAACCAGAAAGCAGGTAAGCCATGCTTGGTTCAGTTTTAAATTTTTTTTAAAAAGCATGATAGTTAGAATATGTTTTAGCATCTTGTTAATCATAAGTCGTAGATAATTTTGCAAGAAGAATCATTTAAAATGGTAGGAGAACGAGGTTAAAAAGAGTAAGTGCAAGTTAGAGAAAGAGTCATGGCTGTCAAATTGGTTAGAATGGAAAGCTGAAACCAAGCTTGGTTTTATGAATGAAAAATGAAAGAGACTGTTCTGAGGATTCCATAGCACTTTGAATGAGGGAGAATGGTCAAAGGATGACCAGTCTATGACCAGTTTTCAATGGCCGGTGGATGGCCGAAAATGGGGATGGGTGTCGGTGAAACCAATGTGTTTAAGACTGAAATGTGTTCTAAAAGACTGCTTAAGATATTAGAGTCCATTTGATAGAGAAATGGAAAATTTTGGACTTCAAAAACCCAAGAAAAATGAAAGAATTAGTCACGGTTCAGGTGATCGGCAGTAATCCTGGCTGGGGAAGAAGACTGGCGTGTTACCGGGAAATCGGGGGGGCGAACGGCCGAGAGTTGGGCCACTAAGGTGTTGGGTCTGTTTGGGTTTAAAGAGTGTTGGGCTTGTTTGGTTTTAAAAAGAATTGGGGCCTGTTTTGTTTTAAAAAGGGATTGGGCCTCATGGTTTGGCCCAACAATTCAAAAAAAAAAAAAAAGAGAAAAAAGGGGAGGGGGTTTCACAAGAAGTGCGGGTGCCAGGAATCGAACCAGGGCGGTGCGTGTGGGGGAGGCGCATGGAAAACGGTTTGGACAGGACAATCCCGTGTCCTTTTATGCCCCCAATATATATATATATATATATATATATATATTAGTTAATCTCATTTAATTAATTAAATTAATTAAATTAAATTAAATATCTCGAAATGGCCCGGAACCAAATTTAGACAAGTCATAGGTGTTTTCTGACTATCTTGGACCTCTTAAGACCAATGGTGAGGTCCGTGACACGAGACGAAGTCCCGAAAACTAAAAGACCCGTAGGAACCTTAAAAATTATCAAAATGCCCCTGAGTTAAAAGCAATTAAACGAACCCCGATTAAAGTGAACAAATAGTGAATTTTTATTATCTCGAGCATTCCGGACTCAATCATGGAGTCCTATTTATGAAAAGAGGCCTCGAGATGTGAGGACCCGTAAAAGTGCAAAACGGCCATTTTGCCCTTTTTAGCTCCAAATTAAATTCTGCGAAAGCCCAAACCAACTTTCTTCGACGTTCCGGACTCAATAGTAGAGTTTAATTTGGTAAAATAGAAACTCATAAAATAAAGACATAAAATTTGATGAATAACATAATTCAAGTAGCAATTGAATTGAGTGGTATTTCATGATTTTAGGAACACTGAAAGACAAAGAGAAGGTGGTCTGACCTTCTGCATTCTGACTATTAGTTCTGCTACGCTACGAGTATGACTCCTTGGGTTGAGACTGACCCATCAGGTATGATGTATTGTGCTAAGTAAGAAATAGGATTAAGTTAGGAATAATTGCATGTTGACTTGATGATTCACATATTTGTTGGACTTCTTATTTGCTTATATGCTTTTTGTTATCTTTTTGGAAGTTTGGTTAAGTGATGGATGTGGATCATGACTATATGTGTACTCCATGTGTTAGCATAATGTGTGAATTATAATTTGAGAATTGTTGAGATTCTAAGATATGTAAATTAAAGCATGTGTTCAAATAGACTATGTATGACATGTACCCTTGGTGAAGGGATTTTGTGATTGGAATGTTATTATGTAATACATTATCTTAAAGCATGCTTCATGTGTGGATGAGATGCTTCATTATGATTACATTATGACATGGTGGAATCAGAGCATATTGGCATAATTCCTTGGAACATAGTGTAGGTTGAGCACGTGGTGCTGTGCATTATGAAGGTGTAGATCCTGTGGTGAAAAACCCAAAATTGGCCATTGCATTGGTTCTTGATCCATCGGGGGAGGCCTGTAAAAGGAATTAGTACTCTGGTCCATCGGGGCAAGGCCCGTAAAGGAGACATGGGTGTGGCATTGAGTGCATGGGTGTGTTATGCATACTTTAATTATATTATATTGGAAAGCATTTAGAGATAAATGTACACTTTGCACATGTCACGCCTTAATCTTGTTTCTTGCATTAGCATTACATTGTACCAGCAGTTGAGTTGACCCATTCGTGGGATACCATTTTAGATGACACTCCGGCTACGTGAGATTTAGTGATGCCTTAATGAAGGAAAGAACCAGGAACTATATTTGGCCCGTGGGGCATATTTTGATGTTGTACAAGGGCATAAGCCCTAGATTATTCCATGTTATTTATATGTTATGAGGTAACGGGCAAGACCTTATGGATTGTAACAGAACAGTGGATTAAATTAGTATTTGAATTGCATGTAATTGTATTTTATTATTTTCATTTTTGGTTCGTTTCACTAGCGCCCCGGGTTCGCGAGAATTCGGGGCGTGACAAAAACTGGTGTCTTTTGGACTATGAACCAGCCCTAGGATGAGTAAGCTATGACCTATAGAAACTTGGTGAAATTTATAAATTTCTATGAACCAATGCTTCTTTATTGTAAATCAAAAAACTTACTACTTACATTGTCCCCTTAAATGAAGGGTTTATTCCAAGCGGATTGACACAAATAGGCCGTGCGCCTTACCTGGATATTCATGAGCGCTTTAGAAAGCATGCCTCAGCTCTCATGGAAAGCGGCCCCACTTCCACACTCATATAGGTGAATCCATCAAGTGTACTGTAATCAACACACCACCCATAAGGGCTATAGTATTCATTAAAAGAAATTTCTCAACCTTACACATTACAATCTCGCACTATCTACACCATAGGGAGGGACTCTCAATGTAAAAATTTGATAGTGCATCACCAGACTACCTAGTGACTTGTTAGTACCCATATGAACCTACTTCCTGGTATCGTCATTCATGTAGGTTGGATTACCATCATTATTGACCCTTGTTATAGGCATAAGTCCTATCCCCCTTGATATATTTGGTTAGAGGATTGATCATAATCTATTTTGATCTCATATAATCTGGGGATAACACCCTAGTCTCAAATAACAGTTGTTTTACGATATTATATCATGTGCATATTTGTCCAATTTTCTATCATTTTACTCTCACTATTTCAGCTTGACTATCATGTCACATAGACACAGCCAAAACTGGCACCTTTCATATAGGATATCCTACTAATAGCTTAATAAGCCAATTAACCTAAAATCTAGCCTTTTTTTAAGGCTATAATCTTGGATTTCATATTGAACCAAGCTATGCAAGTTTATAGGACAATGCTTCTCAATCAAGGGTAAACATATAGTAATTTATGGATTTCTTCCTCATTTGAATCATAGATTTAGTTAACACCATTCTAACCATTTAATACAGTGGAAAACCCATTATACATCATAATGAAGAATACCATTCAAACACATAGGTATTCAATTTATACTCCTCCAATTGTCCTTGTTAAGACTTTGTGTATCTTCTCAAGATGTAACTTACATAAACAAGGTGAGGTCTACTACAAATACATCAACATACCAATTAATTTAAGCATATATTTTGATACACAAGCATCACATGAGATAAATCAATCTTCACAATCAAATTGATTTAATTTCTTAGTATTCTTTCAGTTATCATATAGTCTTATTGACTATCTAAAATATGTTCATGGTTTAACATGTGACCACACATATGTTATTTGTAAATCTATCTCATTTACTTAAATATATATCATCAAGCTTCTCATGTTACTTGTTTTAGATCATATAGTAATTTCATCAATATGCATACTTTATATTTTTTACTCCAAAGATACAAAAATATTTAAATAAATTTATTCTAACTCACCATACAGTTTTAACATCTATTTGATGATAGGATTATCAAAACTATTAAAACTTTAATATGAGAAATTTTAGTCATTCGAGTAAAGTATCAAAGAAAATAGTATAATTTCCTTAATTACTTGTAGCATTTAACTACTAATCTCATTTTCACATTAATATTTCGGCACCATGAGATTAATTCTCATTTTTTGTTAAGATAATCTGGTCATACTCAAATAGATGTTTTACCCTAATAAGGAAACTGACACAAGGATTCATCAGATATCTTGAACACGAAATATATCACTAAGCGATACAATTTCTCAAGAAATTAATTTGAGAAGAACTTTCCCTTTGCCAATAACTGACTCGGCTTCAATTCACCCATATATATGTTCTTTCCTATTCCCCCACAATAGTGCGGGAGGATAAAACACTTTTAATTTCACATATGTACTTGGTAGTCCCAAAGTTTACCATCCAATACTTTGCATTAGTCACCATGTTCACTTTAGAAATAACTACATCATTATGTCATCTATCTCAACCAGATTACCATAGGCAGAATTGTTTTTTCTCTTCTTATGTCTGCATTACGGGTGTATTGCCCAAATTCTCAAAAAACAAATAGTTTCTTTCTTCTTATAATTTGGATTGAAAATCTACATTCTTGGTTTATACTCTTCTCAATTGAGTTGATTTCACTATAATATACCAAGAATTTATATATCCCACAATTTTTTGTGTGTGTGTGTATATATATATATATATATATATATATTTTATAGACACAGTCAAATATTATATGTCTCAATTTTAATTTTGGATTCAAGAAAAAACCCTTTAGTACAACACCCCCATATTTTTTAGTATTTGAGATTAGGTACATGCAATTCATATACTCTTTCTTAAAGAGAATAACAACTTTATTATATGTATTCTATAAGTAGAGAATATGTCTTTCTCCCACAAAGAAAGGGATACAACATAATTTATAATTTCTATAAAGCATCGTTTTCTTTATATTATCTCATAGAATGAGTAAGTCACAATAAAATTTTCAAGACAGTACATTAGTTCATTGTCCATATACACAATTATTTATAATTGAAGTTTTAGGACTCTAATCCTAGAAAATTTTTCATAATCTACAAAAGTAAACATCTTAAACATTCATACCACTAAAATTTAAAATTTTTGAATTTCATTTAGCAATTAAAAACTAAGTGCAAATCATATTCAAACTTATTGTCCCAAACTTTTTAGAATTATCATCTCAAATTCAATATTTTATCACGACTACATTTCTCTATAAAATTGCACAAAAATTTACCACAATACAAGAGATACATTAGGTCATATAGTATAAAATTGTCAGATCAATTTGAGCACAAAAGGTTAGGTATGTTAATTTTTAGATTCAACACTTAGAAATAATTTTTGGCAAATTATAGTTCAGCTTTTAAAATTCACTAAACATAAAATAATTGCTTAAAATTTTGAAAATTTATATGTCATAATTTAGACATATTTAAAAATCTTCACTCAATTTTAGACTGTTTTGAACTCAATTACTTGGTTAAATAATATCTAAAGTTCACTTGACAACACAATGATTAATTTCTAGCAACAAAAACTCAATTTAAAAAATTCATAGTAAATTCAATTATTCTTAATTTTGAATGAAACAACATTTAGTAGAACCATTAATGAGTCTAGTTTCTTAAATTTCAAATTGGTTTCAAAAACTGAATTTTGGTATAACAAATAATTTTGTAAATCAGATATATTATCTTTAAAAATTCACAAAAATGATTTTATTTTTTTAATCTTTTTAAGTGAAGCAAAAATTAAAGAATAACTATAACTTTTAGTTTAAGTGATCAAAGACCCACTTATAAAAACCACATAATGGTGTAGAAAAAGTCTCATGAAATCAATATAATATTCATAATTACAATAATTCTAAAGTTCAACATTCGGTGTATATATTCACGCCTTTATTACTAAGTTAAGGCAACATTCAAATATTTCTACAAATATATATATATATATATATATATATATATATATTAAATTGGTGAAATGAGTAGGACTCCCTATTACATGCGCCATAAGGATTGTAATTGAAAAAAATAATAAATGTTTGACAAGCAAAATAAGAGCAAGTCTATTCAATTTACACTGCCTCATATAAACTAAATTATTGAATTTTTTTTTTCATTTTTATAATATCTAATAATATTTTCTTAAAGGTAGACAATAGTTGGTTATTGGCAACATGGTGGCCCATCGATAATCTACTCGACTTATATAGGAACTGTCTAGGGCTAGACTTTGTGTCTTTCAGTTTTTTTTAAAGTAGACAAAGACAGTTCACAAGTTTAGAATCAAGAATTACTTTTGCGTAGCCTACTTTTTATTCAATCTCTTTTATAACATGAATAGTCCGATACATTGAGCACTTCATTGTCTTATGTTTATTTTTATAAACAAAAAAAATTATATTACATTATAATTTATGAGACGTACCAATATGTTTTTCTCAAAAAGAACAATCTTGTATGCAACCATATATGCATCATACATTTACGAACAACAAATTAAATATATGACTAAAGTTTTAACAGTATTCACATAAAATCAGTCTTAAGATTGTTGAATAATTTTTAAATGGATTACTGCTAAATATTAAAAACATAATAAACATGATGTAGAGATGAGATAAGAAAAAACTTAGCAGCTAAAGCGTGTGAAATGATACTATCCTTTAAAGTGATTTCGTCCCTCAGAGGAAGAACCTCGGTGTAGCAGGTTATTGGCGTCCCACCCTCTAGGATAGCCGATCCGCACAAGCATACACTTGCAATGTTTGGATCAATAGAATAACCCTTTACGATTCTCTGGTACTTTGGTAGATACAAAATGAACAGTAGCAAAAATTCTCAACAAAATGAGTAAAATTTCAAGTAGGTTGGACAACAAAGAAACTCTTAACAAAATAAAGAACAATAAAGAAATTCTCATTAGCAACTCAGAGCTCAAAGCTTGTATCTTATATCTCAAAGGTTCATTGGTTTGTATAAAGTAGTAAGTGGAAGAAATAAAAGAAGATCACTTTATTTATAAAATATGTCCAGCCTTAATTAAGAATTTTTGTCTAAAACAATTAGTCAATTAAATAAAAAAAAATTGACAATCGAAATAGGATACAAATCAAACATACAAAGAATGTTTGACAATCAAATTAGGAAGTATTAACTATTAAAATGAAAAAGAGAACAAATATATAAAAAATGTTAGACAATTAAATTAAAAAGTTTCTCTATCTGTTGGATAAGTATTTTGAAATACTCATATATACCAACATGATAACCAATTAGTTGTCTGCTTCAACCCCCACATTGCTAATTTGCATGCTATAAAGTAAAATGCACAGCCAAGCCTTTAAAATGCTAACAAGCAAATATTAGCATATTTATGGAAATCAGCTGCCATTTACTCTTTTCTGGCATTTGAATTTACTTTGCAATCTTGGTGCATGACTACTATTTACTTGAGCTAGAACGGTTCTCAGAGCCAGAAAGGAAATTGAAGAAAGGTAGCCTGGTAAGGCTGCTTCCGTGCTAACCAATATAAAATCTACTGCAAATATATGATGTTGCTTGAGGTAGTTATATGGATGGACGTGGCAAATTATTCAATATTGAGTTCAGGGATGAATTTCTGTCAACTACTGGACCACCAGACTGAGAAACAGAGAGAGAATTTCAGTTCTAAAGCAGTCCCTGAATCACGAGAAGTTACTCCATGTGACAGCGACCCTGATTTCACTTTTCACAACGGGTCCTGGTGAAATTTCATATATTCAAATCACAGTGACTGACACACTTGTGTGACAATCAAATGGGATAATCTTAACTTGAACGGCTAATCGCATGTGTAAACAAGATTGCAATTTTTTTGGATCTTAGACTACTTGGGGCAGGAAAGAATAAATTTTAACTATCAAATAGAACATACATAGCAGAGAACCACACTGGGTTATTGAGTTTAGGATCCAAAAGAGCCTGGAAGGGCAATATAGTTTCAACTGGCAAGCCTCACAATAGGGCACAGGCTACGACTACAACCATATAGCTTTTAAAAGAAGGGAAATATATGGGTTATGGAGTTTAGGACCCAAAAGAGCCTGGAAAGGCAATATGGTTTCCACTGGCAAGTTTCACAATTGAGCACAGATTGACTTTGCCCATGAGATTCTGGTTGGTTCTCATCAGCAAGCTGGATATGCATTTTGTACTTGATAGCAGATATGTGAATTTGGGCAACGAGAGTTGAAAACTTGCAGAGAACCACACACCTCTGAGACAGAAATCTTTGCTCCTCATGTCCAAGGTAAGAAATGGATTGGCCTACCAGCCCATCAACGTTCTTCTTACTCTGTCGATGATCTCGCTTCTGGCTCGACTACTTGCCAATGGAAATGCTGGGCTTTCATCCAAAAGTAATCTGTATACTTCCCATTGGCGATCTGATGTTGAATGCCTTCCAATTTCAGCCTACAGACCAACAGAAAATAGAATTCATTAGATTTAAAGTTTCTCACGAGAAGACAGAATAAGACTTGAAAATATTGAGAAATTTGAATAATTCAATTCCAAACACTAGCCCTGTGGCCAAGTGGAGACTTGAAAGTTGATGAGGCCCCTTAAGCTCAATTGATGATGTGAAAAAAGTAGTTTATGATGCAATGGTGTCCTTAACAGTAAAACCCCTCCCACCCAAAAATAATAATAATAATATCGTGTTTGCAATTTCTTACCGAGAAGACGCATATCCCAAGCATCTTTAAAGCAAATGTGACATCATAAAAAACACGGGGCCTTCCCTTTCCACATAATTCAACTGGATTAGCAACCAAAAGTTCAGTGTCTGGGCCACGGCTGGCAATAGTAACTCGCAATGGGTGATGGATCTCCTCTTTCAAATGGGAACAAAGAGCTGCCCGACTCTTAGGATCTAGGATCTTTTTCCCATCCATTTGCTGAATGAATAGTTCAATATTCCTTGAGCCTTTGTCACTCGGATAGAATCTTCCATAAGCAATCTAAATGAGAAACAACAAATAAACCATGCATTGGCAACCTAACAGTTGCAAACATAGATTGATATGCCCTACCATATAATGTTACTTCAAACAAAGATAGATTTTTGGAAGGACACACACACAAAGAAGTGGTCCTACCTGTAAGAATTCCTAGGATAAAACTAAAAACATCATAGGATCAAAGCCACCCAATCAATGTAATTTCAGAAGGAAGTCCAAAAAGGTACAAACGAATTGTTGAGCAAAGATCAGGAGGGACAATTCTGTTCTTTGGATCAGGCAAATAGTAAATTCAGATTCTGGAATAGAGACACTTTCTACAGTATTTTTTTTTCTTTTCAAATAAAGGGGCTGCTACCAGCTGTTGATCCCCATTAATTAAGGGGGAAGGCAGGGGAGGACTGTGTACACACCTTCCCTTCGGCATTATTTGCACAAAGAGGCTACTCTTAGACTTGACCCTGCACTTTAATACATGGCAGCCTGAACTTTTACCAGTGCACCAGACAATGGCCTCAAGACACTTTCTACAATTAATTAAGTATTTCTATTTCAAACATGGACTCAACTTCCAGAAATAAGGTAATTCTGATGTGCCGCTGGAGTTGAATGACAATAACTGTTATGAGGTACCTGAATATTGCAGTCCTTTGAAGTCCTCAAAATGTCGTAGAAGAGTCCCTTCTGATCAGCACACTGTATCTGAAGCAAGGTGTGAGCTGGGCTAAGAACATTATCCGTTGTAATACTAGCCTTTTTAATCTTATCGGGGCTGAGAGCTTGCACATGACCTTCCTTGTCTGACATCTCACAACTGAATAATTCTTCAGCAACCTCTGGTGAAAGAGAAGAGAACCCCTGCTGACTTTCATACTCAGGCCCTGCCAGCTGAAGTTCGCAGCTGATACAATAATCACCCAAAACAGCACTTAGATGTTCACAAGTGTCATCTCGTCTCTGTTCTGTGTGTAATAGGTCCCTGAATAATAATACAATACCAAATAAAAAAGATTGATCTGAGTTGCTAGTAATCTCAAACACTTTATGTTCCGTCGAGCAGGTAAAAAGCACATTAACCAGGGATTCCTCTTATAGAAAAGCCTAAAGAAAAACCGCACAAACTAGGTGAAGGCGATATATATGTTTTTATGCTATGTATGGATTGGTTGTTCTTTTCTAGTTATTTTGACTGGAAGTTTATATGTTTACTCCCTTTTTTCAGGAGTTTGACATAAAAATGGAAATTTTCCTCTTTTATCCACAGGATTATGAGCAATAGCATAGACAACCCCTTAACCACAAGCATTTATGGCCTAACACCAAAAAAGCTTTGAACACATTCATGAGAAACCTTCAGATAAAGGTGAAGTTCACAAGTATTATGAGAACCTAGTTGTCATTAACCATCTTGCTGTTGCAGTATGCATCTAAAACATCTTCAGTTATTATCTTGCACAAGAATATAAGAAGGCAGAACTGTCAAAATTTAATAGAAGCACTATGAACCAACTCACAAAGGCAGCAATGAATGAACAATCTAAATCCCATTGTGACCTTGGAAGGGATAGAGGAGGGGTTGACGAAGAAATGTCAAGTGAGGAATAATTTTTGGGTATCATTTCACAAATTCCAGGATTTTCATAATGGTCAGAGAATTAAAAAGAGTAAATCACATAAAACTTTTGCCTAGAATATTATGAATTTGAAGGAAACAATAAGTGAGGAGGCCAACAGGCAACACCATCCCTAAGGATTAAGCAAACTTATATGATAGGTGCTTGTCAACCTTATCTTTGCCTCCAATGAACAAGCGCAAGCATATCATTGCAAGCAATGAAAAGAATGGCTTACGACTGTGATGATAAATCCCATTGTGAACACCATGCTCAATGGGAGAATGGCAAGCTCAAAACAACCTTCTTCTTTTGGATAAGTAACAAACGCCAAAGCACCATATGGCATCATCTACAAAATTATCTGGCAATGGATCTCATGAAATTACGGTGCAGAAACGGGAACCATGGGGGCTGAAATTCCAGGGCAAACAAGTGACCAAGCATATTGGAGGATCTTCAAATCATGCCAACTTGATTCTTCAAGACTGCTGTAACTAGCCTTCTCTAGACCAACTCCTAGAATTTTTAGAATGTGGTCATTTCTAATATTATATTCCTGATCTATGCACCCATGCATCTCAAAATCTTTATCTAGGCCACCTTAATCTAATAAGCATATTAAAGAAGAGGAAGAGATGCGTAGTTTGGGTGCTGAAGTTATAAGCACAGCACTCACATATAATTTTTCTCCAAAACTCAAATAAATATTAATGCAGGAAACAACCACAAAGACTAACATTTAAGTCGCAATACTATGCAATTTAGGTGAAAAATAGGAATTAAATGAGGAATATGACAATAAATAAAGGCCGATCTGAATGAAAATGTTATCAAATCCCAGAAAAGGCATAATAGTAGGAGAGAAAAGGCTGACGATCTAACATTTCATCAAAAAGAATGAAACAAAGCAACCTGACATGCGGAAATAGCCTGCCAACAGCAAAGCCCGCGTTCTATGATGATTTAAATAATGGACATCTAAGTCCACAAAGAAAGGAGCCAGCTCAATGCATGCTATTTTGGAGTATAATCCGATTTCATATGATGTCGTTAGATGCCACATAATTAGTCGAGTAAATCTTTTAGATACAGCAGAAGAAAGACTCACATGCCATCTGTAATGAAGAAGAGGTCCAAGACTCTGCCGTCTGGTGTTGTCATCACTTTTACTCTTTGAATTGTAAGTTCAAGCTCACAGAGGACCTTAGTAACATCTACAGAAAATGAATGATAGCGTCAAGCTATTTTAGAGGAATTTATAGAACAGAGAAAAAGAAGTTACGGAGTTTTTATTCACCATGTAATAATCCTTTCCGATCCAAGCAAAAAACCTTTAACAGGTATAGTGGAGGAGGCAGAGAAACATTTGACTGCTGATCAAAGAAGAATGAAACTAAACATGAAGGACATGCAGATAGTAGCCGGTTTTTCAAGCTCTCCCAATCAACTCTCGGTGAGCTCGGATGTGGAACAACCCACAAAACTATGTAACACCATTTACCATCAGTAGAAAAATCTGCATTCAGAAAATACTAATAAAACATAAACACTTGATACAGAAAAAAGGCCAAATGCAGAGGACCAAAAACTTAATAAAGTGCATACTTTCTAAACTTGAAATATAGACATATTTAGGTGAAAGAAAGCTGGACAGAAAGAAATATTTGGCTTACATCAGGAGAAGTCGGCGTTGTTAGTCATGCATTTTTTGTATTTCCACGAAGCAAGAAAAGCGACTTAGAAAGTTAGTCATGCAAAAGTGATATATTGCCTACCCAAAAGAAAAGAAAAAGACACTATATTGCTCATAAAAGATAAGTGTCAGGCCCTAACTAGGAATTACCACCCCCAAAAAAATTTTCAAATTTTTATAAGAGACTCCCTAATATTCTAACTTTCATATATTTTTTTACCCCTCCTAACTCTATGGTGTAGATCCGCCATTGGCTGAATTGGTAATGGTGACGGAGAAATTGAGACTTGAGAATACAGATGGTATGTTGGTGCATTGATGTCATTACAGACAGCTCCATGCAGCAAACGTTGCTTTCACAACTACTTTTTTTTCGAATATATTGCTTCTAAACAAAATTTAAAAGAAAAAAGAAAATAAAGAAGCAGCAACAGAGTAATGCAACTGTTTTAATTGCTTCCTTTTCTCGTTTTTTGGGTTCTACTCTACATAAGATACTTCAAACATGTTACAAAGCAATACATCAAACTTTGAGCTACCATACAACAGTACCAATGTAAATCCATGCAAATGAACCAAAACAAAAGACAGAGAACCGGGGAAACAACATCCAAATCCAAGGTATGACAACAATATTAAACAACTCAAAGTTTGAGTTGAGCCTACTAATTAAGCTTCGTTGATGGTATTAGAAATATGTCAATATGCTGATCTTTGGCAATATCTCCCACAATCTAAGAGCATAAGACTCTTCTGAACCTCGATATGATTGTCTACAGTCTGACAATCAATAAATTCTTAGATCTTAATTAAGATTTGGTATTAAGCAAATGTCAATTTATACAAAATAAGATGGAAACAAAAATTTAAAAAAAATGAATTTTGAGACTAGAATTGAAGTCCGCTGACCTCCCCGAGTAATGCAGAGTCCGAATTCGAGTATGACCCGGCAGAGATCGCAGCCGAGTCCGGCCTTGTCCGGGCAGTTCACGGTAACGACGGAGGGGTCGCCGGGATTCTTACCTTTCTGGATCAACACGACGTCGTCCCAAGGAATGCCCATAGCTGAAATCGGTAAATGAAAAAAAAATGTATCTTATATATATTTCAGGGTCGAACCACTGAGTCGGGCATCGTCGGAGGGTACAATTTTCCGGCCATAACCAGGTGAAAATTAGCTGGAACTCTCTCTCTCGCTCTAAAACACACTCGTATACGTATGTATATATAGAAAGACAACCAAGATTTGTTTTTAGCGGAGAGGCCGCTAAGTTGTCGGCTTTTCGGAAGGTCCACCGCCATGCGTGTCCGCGTCAGCCTGGTCAGTGGCACGGTTTAAAGCACGTGTCAAATCCATATTCGGGCTAGTAGATGAATATGTAACAGCAGCCATGGCACCCAAGGCCATCTCGAAAGGACGAAGCAAATTAATAGGAAACTCAAATTTGATGCGTCAGCTCTATTTTTAGTGTTCTAAGAAAGGTAGCAATTTAACTTAATTTTAAAATTTGTTAGGTTATTAGCGTGTTTCAAAATTTTATTTAAATTTGTATATTTTATAAATTTGAGTTTATATTTAAATAAAAATAAATTTAATATGAGTTTGAATTTATAACCGAAAAAACTTTTTAAAAATCTTGATTTAAATTTAAATTTAAGTCTGACTTTAATTCACTGTTGAGATACTCTTGCTTTCTTTTAAAAGTATCAAATTTGTTAATATGATTGGAACGTAGTAAATGTACTTTTTATATTAAAAAAAAGTAAATTATATTTATTTTTTTGAGATTCTTAATAATTATTTTAACTTTTTTTGAGATTTTTAAAATTACGCAAATCTCTCCTTTTTTTTTTGACAAACTATACCGACCTCCTCTCCAATCTAATTTCTTTTTTAAATTGACAAAATTGCATATTTTATATTTTAATTTTTTATATTTTTAAAATTTTGACCATTTTTTTAAAGAAATTTTCATTTTATATAAATTAAATTAAAAATAAAAATTTTCTTTTTTAATCAAATAATATTTTACTTAATATTTATTTGAAAATGAAAAAAAAATAGTTAGAAAAATGATCAAAATTTTTTAAAAAAAAAAAAAAAATAGAAGGGGCAATATTGTTATTTGTTAAGAAAATGGACTGAAATGGAGGTTAGTATAATTTCAGAAACCTAAGGAAGGTCAATGCAATTTACCTTAAAAAAATTATGAACCTTAATAAATACCCAAGATTCTCTTGTTCTTAGGGCATCTCCAGCAGTGACCAAACCCAGATTTAAACTCAAATTTGAGTCAAAAAATCTAAAAAATATTTTTCAGTAATAAACTCAAACTCATAACAAATCTGTTTTTACTTAAACTTATACTCAAATTAGTGCAATACTATTCATAGACTCAAATAACTGTTTAAAGTAAATTTAAAACTTTTAGGATATAATGAGAATTATTTTGGGACACAATAGAAATTTTAAATAAAAAATTGAGTAAAAACTGGGTGATCACAGGAGAGCATCAAACTTAAATGAAGTTTTTACTCAAATTTAAATAAAAAATTGAGTCATTACTGGAGATGGCCTTATATAAAAAAAGTAACGGGACCTACTTATTAATATAAAATACAAACGATAAAAAATGCTCCCTCCGTCCCGAATTAAAAGTCTCTTATTCCATTTTGAGATGTCTTATAATAAGAGTCCTGTTTAAAAAATTAATATATAAATTATTGTTAAATTTTCAAATTACCCTCACAAATTTAATATGAATGTACTACTCAATGTGAATGAAGCTTAGTTTTGTAAATTTATCCTCTTAATCAAGTGCAAAAGCATTAAATGATTGTCCAAAATAAAAAATTGATTTTTTCAAAAGGGACTATTAATTCAGGACGGAGGGAGTATTAAAATTTTCTATTATCATCGGAGTGTCAAATTTTCATGTAAGTAACAAATTTGTATTGAGGGATGAAGCGAAAAAAAAAAAGTAGCAAAGTTGTCATTTACTATCTCAATACAAATTTGCAACTTACATTAAAATTTGACACTCTAATGGTAATATCAAATTTTAATATTTTTTATATTTAATATTAATAAGTGAGTCTCACAATTTTTTTAATACAAAAAAGTACATTAGCTATCTTCTAACCATAGTAGAAAATTTGCTACTTTTAAAAAAGGGTAGCAAATTTCAAGTTTGGGTTGCTACCTCATTTGAAGCTCTAAAAATGGATATGGCCAATAAAATTTGAGTTTCCTATTGATTTGTTTCATCATTTGGAGATGGCCTAAGAAAAATGTTGGGCACGGCCACCGTGGTCGGATATTCACGATTTTATTTGAAAAATTGTTATGTTTATCAAATATATATTTCAAATTTTATATTTCAAATAATGTGGTAGTGCAATATTGACAATGCATTAAATTATGTAATTAATGTATTAAAGTAATATATTATTATATTACTATCATATGATTTGAAATAAAAATTTAAAAAATATAGAATTGCTCTTTTATTTGTGCTTGCAACTTGTGCCAAAGCGTAAAACTCAACACGGGCAACTCACATATCAATAATATCACGAATATTCAACTACGACAATGAACAAAAGCACCTCTAACATCTGCAATTCAGACGAGTTGAACTCGAACTCAAACTTGGACTCGGGCTAAGTTATATTCAGGTTCGACTCAAGTTCTAAAATAGTCAACCTAAACTAGACATTGAACTCGAACAGTCTGGCTCGAACCCGACTCGAATTAAAATTTATTACTATCAGGTTCAATCCAAGTTCGAATATTAATTACAATTTTCAGATTTTATTCATAATTTTTTTAACAAATTGTTATATTTTTTCTATTTTGATTTTACACTAAAAAGTTCAATAATTTCTCTCAATTTTTTTTTCTAAAAGAAATCAAAAGTAGTTGAAATAATTCATTCAACGTAATTTAATTTAAAAAATATTAAAAATTAACAAATTATAAAAATATAAATAAAAATACTTGTAAAGAACTCCTACTAAACTAACACTTAATTTTTTTTTTTTTCCATAAACGATCAGGAGGTACTAACACCTATGTTTGTCATGTTATATGAAAAAGACAATGAAAACTTTAATAGTAAATTAAGGGAGGCGCCATTGCACTCCCATAAAAGTGATTTGACTCCATGAAATTTTAAATTTAGGTTTTTTAAATAAAAGGATGGTATTGTAATTTCATTAATACAATGGAGTGCAAGTAAAGACTTGAGATTTGAGAAGTGGATAGCGGCTCACTAAATTAATTACTATTATCATTTTAAATCTGATTTTCTCGATTTAGTTATTTTATTTTATTTATTTTGTCCAATAATGTCAAAATTACAAGAAATTATAATACTTTTACATTTAAAAATTTCATATATGAAATTGCTACAATTTTGACTACGTATTTTTTTTAATAATATTATGTCATCTATAATATATTTTATTATTTTTAGTGGACCGTAACACACGTTATAAAATTTTGAAAGAGCTATTATGGTCTTGACTTTCGAGGAATATCTCCCGTTACAATAATGTTTTTGATTCATTCTTTATTGAAATAATAATAATAATAATAAATTAAAAGATTCAGTTTTTTTTTTTTAAAATAATCCTTTGCCGCCCCGAATCGGTTGCGTAAACAAATTCTTACAAATTTAATAAATTTTATTATATCAATATTTGAATTGGATTCTATAATCTAAACTAAATTTCTTTTGCTTTTAAAATATTATATATATTTTTAAAAAACTAATTTAACCCACAAAACTCTACTTATGGTAGAGATGGAGAATTAGACTAATCCAACTTTAGTCTATAAATAGAGATGTTCTCCTTATCTTTGTATCACAATAAAATGACATTTGAGAGAATGATTGAGAATAAATTGAACTAAAGTCAATGACAATCTAAACAATTAACAAAGGAGGGCAAAAAAATTAAAATTTCAAGAGGAAGAACTACTCGTCATGTTTTTAAGGTGCTTTGGCTTCTAAGTCTACTATTTGGACTTTTGTCACTCTAAAATATATGCATAAACATTTATGTTACGTTTGGTACGTTAGAATAAAATAAGACAGGAATAAAATAGTATTAGAAATAGAATGGAATAGGAATGGAAGGAGAATAATTATTCCATTCTTTTGTTTAGCTGAATACCCAATAATGAAATGACAATTACATTCTTGTGTTTAGTTTGAACCATCAAATTGTTAGAATGGAGTTCATATTAAGCTAGATATTCAAAGTACTTGTATAAATTTCAAAGTTTTCATGTAAGTTTAATGAAAAAAAAAATTCAACCTTCATTTTTTTTATTGGCAAAAAAAAGAATTCAACCTGCATTTCTTTTATTGGCAAAAAAAAAAAATTCAATCTGCATTTCTTTTATTGGCAAAAAAAAATAAATTCAACTTGCATTTCTTTTATTGGCAAAAAAAAAAAAATTCAATCTGCATTTCTTTTATTGGCAAAAAAAAATAAATTCAACTTGCATTTTTTTTATTGGCAAAAAAATTAAAAATTAAAAATTTTGGTAAGGAATAGAATAAGCATTCCGCGACTTTTGGTAAGGAATGGCGATTCTGGCTTCTTTGGGAATAGTCATTCCATTTAGAATGATCATTCCGGCCTAAAAAATCTAAACAAATACAGGAATAAAATAACATCAGGAATGCGCATTCCATTCCTACCTACCAAACACGGCCTTAAAGTTTTAAGTACATGACTTTTTGAGAGACAAAAATACTCCTTACTTTATTATACGCGTGAAACTTGGGAGTAACTTCTAAAACTTTTTTTCAAACTTTAAAATCCTATAACTAGTATTCTATAAAAAAAGATTTAATAAAATTTATATATTTAGATTCTAAACATTAAAATCTATTAAATAAGATCCATATTTAATATATAATTTTGAAGGAAAAAAAAAACATACTATGAAAATTTACACTGCAAAAAACTCCCTTTCATTTTTACAATGAAAATTTACACTGCGAAAAACTTCCCCCAAATCCCACTGTGATTGAGACAAGTGTAAAAATTTACACAGCAAAAAACTTCTTCCTAACTCCCATCGTCTTCCCAAACTGGTCCAGGTATTTCAAAAACTCGATCACTTGTACCCCATTGCACCGAGCCAGCGTTAACAGTATCTTGTGATTTTTAAAATAATGTAAGAACGTGTTCCAGAGAAAGATTCTCCAGTTACTTCCGATTCTCCAAGCACAATACTTATTCTTTCCAATTTCAAACTCAAAGTTGTGATCGAAGGCATTAACAAACAATGTCGCCATTGGGGATCTCATTTAGGCCTTGGAGATCTCAAAGTCTAAACAAGAAAGAAAATTAGATGAGGGTGGAGTACATAGTTGTAAAGAGAGGAATTCATCAACTATGGATAAGATAAAGATCGACGTTGGTAATGGTGGACGTCGTTGGTGGCTGGCGCTACGATCGATGATGTAAAGAGTAAAAAGAGACAAAAGAGCTGTAAAGTGGAAGAAAGAGATTGGGAAAAGAAGTGGAGAGTTGGGAAAAAAATTGGTTTGATAAAAAATTAAGGGAGAAGCTTGTATGTGAAATAGGATAGGTATGATAGTTTTGTCATATAATAAAAATAATTGGTGTAAACTCGTCTAAGTGATCCTTTTCATAAAATAAGTATCTAATCATTATCCTTCATACAAAAAGAAAAGAAAAGAAATTATAATATACTAGAATCTAAATAAGTCTTAAAACATGGACTTCATACCAATTAACTCATTTTTTAAAAATCAAAACCAATGAAAAATTGTGGTAAAATATAAAATTTTAAAATTTTGTGAGACCATGACCACTTGTGGCACCTTTATGTCCGCCACGGGCTAAAAGCACCTGACGCAATAATGCTCTTCAAAAACATCATTGCAAGCTACGACTTTATCATGAAATTGTTCTTTCAATTTTCAGGTGAGAATTTCATATTAAAATAAAGTTTTAGATAAGTTATTACTTAAAATTATGATTTTTGTTTTTAAATTACATAATTTAACTGAACTTAACAAAATTTTATCCCAATATTCTGTAGTCAACTATATAAAGTCTATTTCGTAATATTTTCATATTTTTAAATCATATGAATTTAATAAATAAATTTAAAATTTATCTCATCAAACTATATCATGCCTTGATAATTCGAGTAGATTTTCGGTATTTCCAAACCACACACACACATATATATATATATATGTATATATATGTCTATATAATATAAACCGATACATGGCTTATCATATCATGCTAATAAATAATATTTCTGAAAATATACTCTTCAATCATCGTTGGCCGTGACCAAGGTCCTTTTCTCATTTTGTTTCTTCTGTTTTCATTTTTGGACATTTCCTCATTATTTCCCTCAATCATAGAGGTGGTGGGGTATTAGGAGGGAGATTGAGTGGGACGTTGCATCCAGAACCTATAGATGCTTTCTGCAACTTGCCTTCCTCACATTGCATGACAACCACAAACACAAATCACGACAAATCCTCCATTTCCATCCTACTACCTAGATATTTTAATAACAACTCATTAAACATATAAAAAAATTCAATTTTTGACAAATTATTTTATAAATTATTATAAAATAAAACAAATTGCACATAATGTATAGAAGTAACATTATTAATTGTATATGTAGATAATATAATTTATGTCTGAGTGATGGAACCTCTCTTAATCGTTTGAGGTTGTTTATATTTATATTTATTTTGATACAATGAGACTGACTCAAGACATTAAATTCAGTTACACCAGATTCACATGGGGGAGGAAGAGCTGGCTCAAGTGTTTAGAGTCATGCACGTGAATATTGTATAAAAGAGATCAAATAAATAATAAATTAATTTTAAATAAGTAAAAATAAATAAAATATACAAAGAAGACGTAAAATTTATGTGATTAGATAAGATGCCTATATTTACGAGTAACAATAATCAATTCACTATATATCAAAAAGATTATGGGAGCAAAAAATTCTCAAAATCTTTAAGGCTTTTTTTTCCAATAACAATTAGTTTTTTCTCAATCAAAATCCTAAAAGATAATACCCTTATATAAGTGGTATAACATAAGAGAAAAAATTGATCTAAAAACTAAAACGGGTCAAAAAATGATTGAACTGAAAATAAACCCTCTTAGAGATAGTGATAAATAAATATATTGAGTTAGGGTTTTCACAATGATACAATATAAATATATTATAATATTATTTTTAAAAAAATATAAAAACAATTTTTTTCATTAACGTAGATACATTATCGAGTCACGTAAATTTTTTATATTATTTTTTCTCTCTCTAACTCTTTTTTATCGTTAATTCACAATACACATATATTCCATATCACACACCAGAATATAAATATATTGTAGAAACAGTCAAAAGACATTAAAAATGGTATTTACATTATACTAATTAATGAGTATAATGTAATAATCAGATTTAAGTTGTTTTAATTGTCATAAACATAGAATCTTATATCAAGTAATAATCAATAATGAACTGATAAAAAAAAAGAAGTAAAAATCAATAATGTATTGAAGAAAAATGTAATCAGAAAGGAATTTAATAGTATGACGACAGGGAATTCAAAGAATGACAAAATGACAGACAGTGCCAAACATTGACAAAGAATACAATTCTAACATAGCATTTTATTAATTAAATTAAAATAACATTCAAGATACATTTTAAACAATACTAAATAATTAATAAAATAAGTTCTCCAAGAAAAAAATAAAACATAACATTTTTTATTAATCAAGAAAGCCTAAAAAAAAAACATTTATTACTTCATAAAATGTTATAATTTTTTTTATTAGAAAAATTAATTTATATATAATTTAATATTTTTTTCTAAAATATATTTTGATAGTATTCGTATAGAAGTTAACAATATATCTTTTAGTATTAAGAAGTTTGATGGTGCTAAAAAATTATTTTAATCTAATCAAATAGTGTTAAAATAAAAGTTAATAATTAAATTTCTTTGTATTAAAAGTTTCTTTTTAAATCTTTTATATAAAAAAAATGTATCATAAACCTTTTAAATTAAATTAAAAAATTTATTTTAAAACTTTTTTAGTATTTTTCCCTTAAATTTAATCTCTTCTTTAAATACAAAAATTCATTTAAGAAAAAGTAGGTGAGCAATTTTTCTATAAAAGTATTTCTTAGTTTTAAATTTTCGATCATATGAACAACATATTTTTCTAAATCCACAACTGTTAATTATAGTAGTTTTATATATTGAATTTTATGGGCGAAAAAAGTTTGTTCAATTTCATGCTGGGTTTGGGGCATTGTTTGTTTAGGTTTGGTGTGACCCACCCACGTTGTTCAAGTAACTTTAAACCACAGGCCAGTGGAAGCGCCAAAATCACCTTTAAGAGTCACTGCAAACCTAGCTGTATTATGCCAAATGTCTTGAATGATGATGAAATATATTTTTTATTCATAATTCTATGTTTACATAAACCATCATTATATAGAGTACAAACCCTAATTACATCTCTCTAATAGGAAAGAATAATCCTATAGAATCGGAAAGGCAATCCTCCTAAAATAGGAAAGAACCATACAGCTGGTAAGTCAACACTCCCCCTCAAGTTGGTGCATAGATGTCACATATGCCTAACTTGCTTAAGAACTTTGAGAATACTCAGTTTGATACTGCTTTGGTGAGAATGTCAGCCAACTGGTCTTCTGATCGGATCACTGGTAATTCCAAAATCTTTTCTTCCAATTTCTCTTTGATGAAAAATCTGTCAACCTCAACATGTTTTGTTCGATCATGGTGAACCGGATTATAAGCCATGTCACGTGCTGACTTATTATCACAATATAATTGAATTGGTCTATTTGGTGAATATCCCAAATCCTGTAGGAGAAACTTTAGCCACAATCCTTCACAAATTCCAAGTGCCACTCCCCTAAGTTCAGCTTCTCCACTTGAGCGAGCAACAACATTCTGCTTCTTGCTCCTCCATGTGACAAGATTGCCACCTACAAAGGTGAAGTACCCTGAAGTGGATCGCATATCGTTCTTGTCTCCAGCCCAGTCAGTATCAGTGTATACATCTATGGTTTGTTCCACTGTATTTTTAGAGAATAAAATTCCTTTTCCTGGAGCAGACTTCAGATACCTCAAAATGCGCATAACTGCATTCATGTGTTGTTCGCCAGGATTATGCATGAACTGGCTGACAATGCTTAATGCATATGCAAGATCTGGTCTTGTGTGAGCTAAATACATCAACTTGCCAACAAGTCTCTGGTATCCCCCCTTGTCAACTGGAACCTGATCACTCTTAATATATAATTTTAAGCCTTCTTCAACAGGTGTATCAGCTGGTTGACATGCTGACATTCATGTTTCTTGTAGTAGGTCTAAGATATATTTCCTTTGGGATAAGTAAATGCCTTTACTTGATCGTGACACTTCTATCCCAAGAAAATATTTCAAAGTACCTAGATCTTTCATTTCAAATTCCTTGGCCAAGTATTCTTGTAAAGCATTTCTTTCCTCTGGATCATTTCCTGTGACCACCATGTCATCTACATATACAATAAGGACAGTGATCTTCCCTTGTTGCTTCTTCAGGAACAAAGTGTGGTCTGAGTTGCTTTGTTGATATCCAAAGTTTTTCATGGCTTTTGTAAATCGTCCAAACCAAGCTCTCGGAGATTGTTTCAACCCATATAGTGATTTCTTTAATTTACAAACCTTCCGATTATGTCTTTCTGGTATCATGCATCCTGGTGGTAGATCCATATAGACTTCTTCAGACAATTCTCCATGCAGAAATGCATTTTTCACATCAAATTGTTGCAGTGGCCAATCTAGATTTGCTGCTAGAGACAATAGGACCCGCACTGTGTTGATCTTGGCTACAGGTGCAAATGTCTCTGTATAGTCGATCCCATACAGGTGCAAATGTCTCTGTATAGTCGATCCCATAAGTTTGAGTGTACCCTTTTGCCACCAATCTTGCTTTAAAGCGTTCAATAGTGCCATCAGCTTTGTATTTGATAGTGTAAATCCACTGACATCCAACTGGTTTCTTCCCAGGTGGAGGGTCAACAAGATCCCATGTTTCATTTTTCTGTAGAGATTTCATCTCCTCGTTCATAGCTGCTTTCCATCTAGGATCAGTTAATGCTTCCTGCACACTGTTAGGAATAGATACAGTAGATAATTGATTCACGAATGACATATTTGATTCTGACAAACGATGGTTAGACACATAATGGCTCATAGGATATTTGACTTTACTAGATAGTTCAGGTTCATATGTGGGTTTAGGAATACCTCTAGTGTGACGTTGGGGTAATTGTCTCTTGTGTGTCTCAGGAACATCGTCAGTAAGAGATTGGTGTGGTATGTCGGATGGAGGTGGGACCATATTCTCAAGACTTTCATTTTCAAGCTGAGTTGGAGATAGACCCACGTCTTCAAGTATTGAAGGTTCATCACCACTTGGATCTAATATCATACCACTTGATTCCAAGTTGACAACCTCCTGGTCATCATTTTCACCATAGTTGAGAGTTTGAATTTCCTTCTGATACTCCCTCTGAAATTCAAGCTCGGGAAAGTACATGGTATCTTCATGAAAAATGACATCCAGTGTGACAAATAATCGATGGGTTGGAGGATGATAACAACGGTAGCCCTTTTGATGAGTGGCATATCCAACAAAAACACATCGCAATGCTTGAGGAGTTAATTTGGTGCGTTGATGCTTGTGAAGATGAACAAAGGCCACACATCCAAAGACATGAGGGGGTAAATTAGGAACAGGTGGGGCAATCACTGCTTCAGTAAGAGCTTGGAACGGTGTCTTGAAATTGAGGGTACTTGAGGGTACTCGATTGACTAAGTAAGCTGCAGAAGTGAGTGCTTCTCCCCAATAAGATAATGGCATATGAGCATTAATTAACAAGGCGCGAACAACCTCGAGCAAGTGT